>CAWUFW010006242.1:600000-1185762 GCA_963921515.1 Calotriton arnoldi | reverse complement strand
TGGTAG
Organism: Calotriton arnoldi; assembly: GCA_963921515.1. Classification (NCBI taxonomy): domain Eukaryota; kingdom Metazoa; phylum Chordata; class Amphibia; order Caudata; family Salamandridae; genus Calotriton; species Calotriton arnoldi. The sequence goes on along the minus strand of CAWUFW010006242.1, from coordinate 1,185,756 downwards.
GTCGCTCCCCACCACACAGCTCCGTCTGTGTGCCCTGCTGCTGCCCCTGATTGTGCTCGTTTTTCCTTTCTGTGCCCCCTTGCTGCCCCTGATTGTGCTCGTTTTTCCTTTCTGTGCCCCCCTTGCTGCCCCTGATTGTGCTCGTTTTTTTCCTTTCTGTGCCCCCTTGCTGCCCCTGATTGTGCTCGTTTTTTCCTTTCTGTGCCCCCCTTGCTGCCCCTGATTGTGCCTCGCTTTTCCTTTCTGTGCCCCCTTGCTGCCCCTGATTGTGCTCGTTTTTTCCTTCTGTGCCCCCTTGCTGCCCCTGATTGTGCTCGTTTTTCCTTTCTGTGCCCCCTTGCTGCCCCTGATTGTGCTCTGTTTTTTCCTTTCTGTGCCCCCTTGCTGCCCCTGATTGTGCTCGTTTTTCCTTTCTGTGCCCCCTTGCTGCCCCTGATTGTGCTCGTTTTTCCTTTCTGTGCCCCCTTGCTGCCCCTGATTGTGCTCGTTTTTCCTTTCTGTGCCCCCTTGCTGCCCCTGATTGTGCTCGTTTTTCCTTTCTGTGCCCCCCTTGCTGCCCCTGATTGTGCTCGTTTTTTCCTTTCTGTGCCCCCTTGCTGCCCCTGATTGTGCTCGTTTTTTCCTTTCTGTGCCCCCTTGCTGCCCCTGATTGTGCTCGCTTTTCCTTTCTGTGCCCCCTTGCTGCCCCTCATTGTGCTAGTTTTTTCCTTTCTGTGCCCCTTGATGCCCTGATTGTGCCTCGCTTTCCTTCTGTGCCTGTTTCCCGCCGCTGCGCCCCTGCGGCCCCGCCCTCACTGCCCATTCGCTGCCCCATTCCCTGCTCCTCCCTCCCACCTCCCCATTTATGGCGGCCGCTGCGCGGCCGCGCGCTGGCGCGCCAAAGGCGCGCCTAAGGCAAGCCCGTCTGCGCCCGTCCGCGCCGTGACCGCGCCCGGCGCCAGACCCCTGGTCCGGGCATCCCCGCGCCTGCCACATCAACAGACGCCGATACGACGCCAGCACCCTCCACGCACTCAACCCCGGAAAAGATCACGCCTGCTACCAGGCCACCCCGAGCGCACCCAAGGGCCCTTCACCTGCCGGAACTGCAGCTTCGCCAGCACCCGCCCCGCCAAACCACCGCCCAGGAAAGAACCCAACTACCTCAGATGCATCCTCCCTCAACACCCGCTCCGCCCGCAAACACGCCATCGAACTCTGGGACCTTCTCGACTCAACCTCCCCAGACGTCGCATTCCTGATGGAGACTTGGCTGAATCCCGCTTCAGCCCCCGACATCGCCATTGCCATCCCGGACGGATACAAGATCACCCGCAGGGACCGCACCAACGGAGTCGGAGGAGGCATCGCCATCGTCCACCGGAACACCCTCAGAGTCTCAACCAACACCGACGACACCCTCAGCACCGCCGAACACATGCACTTCCAGATCCACACCGATCCCAACACCACCCTCAGAGGAACCCTCATCTACAGACCCCCGGACCCCGACCACAGTTCAGCGATTCCATCGCTGACTTCGTCAGCACACACGCCATCGCCTCCACGGACTACATACTCCTCGGGGACCTGAACTTCCACCTCGAGAACAACAAGGACACCAACTCCACCACCCTGATCGACAACCTCGCCACCCTCGGACTCAGACAGCTCGTGACTACACCCACCCACGCCGCCGGCCACACGCTCGACTCCATCTTTTCCGCAAGCCCACACTTCTCCTTCAACCACACCTCCGAACCCCACTGGACTGACCACCACTGCATCCACTTCACCTACAGGAAGCCCACCACGCACCACCGCACCGAACAAATGCCTCGCCGCTGCTGGAGCAGAGTCACAGAAGACCAGCTAACCACAACCCTCGCCCTGAGCCCACCCGCCGAACCCTCCGACCCCGACACCGCCGCCCGCAACCTCAGACAGTGGATCGACGACTGCGCCAACACCCTCGCCCCGCTCAAGAATCCGCCCAACAGCCACACCAGCAAGAAAGCCACCTGGTTCACCGAAGACCTCTAGGCCTCCAAACGAACATGCCGAAAACTGGAGAAGATCTGGCTCCACGAACGGACAGCGGACAGCTACGCCGCCCACAAGAGCGCCACCCGCAGTCACCATCACCTCATCAGATCCGCCAAAAGGGCCTCACTCAAAGACCGCCTAGACAACAACGCACACAACAGCAAAGAGCTCTTCAACATCGTGAAGGAACTCTCCAACCCCAGCTCCAACACCAACGACATCCAGCCGTCGCGAGACCTGTGCGACTCACTGGCCACCTTCTTCCACCGCAGAAATCGCCGACATCCACGACAGCTTCAACACCACGACCGCCCCGGCAACCACCGAGACCACTGCCCCCACAACCACCAACCGCCTGCTCTCCTGGACCAACATCAACGACGAGGACACCAGCGAGATCATGAACACCATCCACTCCGGTTCACCGCTAGACCCGTGCCCTCACCACATCTTCAACAAAGCCAGTACAGCCATCGCGCCCCATCTCCGGAAAATAATCAACATCTCCTTCGAGACAGCAACCTTCCCGGAAAGCTGGAAGCACGCCGAGATCACCGCCTTACTCAAGAAACCCAAGGCAGACCCCAAGGACCTCAAGAAATTCCGACCCATCTCTCTGCTCCCGTTCCCCGCGAAGGTCACCGAGAAAATCGTCAACAAACAACTGACCCGCTACCTCGAGGAGAACAACATCCTGGACCCTTCCCAGTCCGGCTTCCGCAGTAACCACAGCACCGAAACCGCCCTCATCGCCGCCACCGATGACATCAGGACCCTGCTAGACAACGGAGAAACAGCAGCCCTCATCCTCCTGGACCTATCAGCCGCCTTCGACACGGTCTGCCACCACACACTACGAACACGCCTTCACAATGCCGGGATCCAAGAGAAGGCCCTGGACTGGACCACATCCTTCCTTTCCGGCAGAACACAAAGCGTCCGCCTCGCCCCTTCCGATCCAAGGCCACCAAGATCATCTGCGGCGTACCCCAAGGCTCCTCCCTCAGCCCAACGCTGTTCAACATCTACATGGCACCCTCGCCCACGTCGCCCGACAGCACAACCTCAACATCATCTCCTACGCCGACGACACCCAGCTGATCCTCTCCCTCACCAAAGACCCTCACACCGCCAAAGCCCACCTCCACGAAGGAATGAAGGCCGTCGCCGAATGGATGAGGACCAGCCGCCTGAAGCTGAACTCGGACAAGACGGAGGTCCTCATCCTTGGTTCCAACCCTTCAGCCTGGGACGACTCCTGGTGGCCAACATCACTGGGAACAGCCCCACCACCCACCGACCACGTACGCAACCTAGGGGTCATCCTCGACCCCACCCTCTCCATGACTAAGCAGGTCAACGCCGTTTCCTCATCCTGCTTCAACATCCTCCGAATGCTCCGCAGGATCTTCAAGTGGATCCCCACCGAAACAAGAAAAACAGTCACCCAGGCCCTCGTCACCAGCAGGCTGGACTACGGAAACGCCCTCTACGCAGGAACGACGGCTAAGCTCCTGGAGACGGCTGCAACGCATCCAGAACGCCTCTGCACGTCTTATCCTCGACATCCCCCGACGCAGCCACATCACACCCCACCTGAGAGACCTGCACTGGCTCCCTGTCAACAAGAGGATAACCTTCAAGCTCCTCACCCACGCACACAAAGCACTCCACAACTCCAGACCAGCCTACCTCAACAGACGACTCAGCTTCTACACCCCCACCCGCCAGCTCCGCTCGACCAGCCTCGCCCTCGCCACAGTCCCCCGCATCCGGAAAATGACCGCCGGCGGCAGATCCTTCTCCCACCTCGCCGCCAAGACCTGGAACACCCTCCCACCAACCTCCGACAGACCCCAAGACCTACTGGCCTTCAGAAGACTCCTCAAGACCTGGCTCTTCGATCAGTAGCAGCACCACCCCCCTCTTCCCCCAGCGCCTTGAGACCCTCGCGGGTATGTAGTGCGCTTTATAAGTGACATGATTGATTGATTGATTGAAACTGCGTCCAGAATACGTTGTGTGGAGGCACACTGGTCCCATTGCAGTGTGTGTCTGATTGCAGCCACATACGCCATGCCCCCATACACTGAACCGATCCTGTCGTGGGCATCCAGGGGTGCAAACAAGTGTACCAAGTCCGCCTTTGGACATGCCGGGATGGAGAGACATAAATCCACAGGACAGTGGAACGGACACCTCTGACAGTAGAAAACGGGGATGACGCAGCTGAACATTGCAATGCGCTAAGTTACTTGGTAACTTACGTTCAGCATAGCCAGATTTTCACAGCCCACTATCTGTAGCAAGCTCTCAATGTACAGCTGCATCTGTACGGCGTAGTTGGGAAGCAGTGGTGCAACAGCCATTTTGCTACAGGGTGATGTGATGGCGTGCTCCGGCTGCCTGAGCAGTCAGCAGAGTGCAACCTCCGACGATGCTGGGAATTCTGGAATGGATGTACGGCGGCAGGACTTGGGTTATAGCTTGGGCGGAGGACACAGGCCCTCATCCCACATGCTTCAATGAATGGTCAAGGCCAGTGGTGTCTGACTCTTTCCAGATTACTTACATTTGACCCACATGAAGGAGTGGTATAATTGTATTTTGTGTTATTATCTTTCTTTCATGTTAGGCGCTATCTGCGAGTAGAAGGTTTACTCTGCATGGCTCTGTTTGGCTTCTTGTTGGTACACTGGCTCCATTCTCCTGCATAAATTGTTGCAATGTGATTTCAGAGTAGGAATGGAAGGCCATTCAGTGCTATCTGCTCTCCCGTGTGTGGGCGGGACACTGCGTTGCCGCTATACATTGAGGCTTCTGTGTGGGTGTAGTAATTGGAAACACCTGTTCTCAGGCAGCAGGGTTTTTCTATTTTGTACATTGCATGGCTTGATATTGCGAGCAGGATGGTATAGGTATTTTTGGATGAGGCTGGCGTGCCTTTACGGACAATGTCCATATTCTGCGCTGTTATGTAGCAGCCGCCGTGTGCTTCTCCATTTTTTGCACACAAGGGTGTGTCCTATTTTGCCATCACATTACTCCCTGTTCGGGACACTTGTGTGACATCAAGTTGACAACTGTGAGTTGTCGGTTGGGGACATGATTGATGCAGGAAGGCCACATGACATGTGCCTTCAGGGTGGGGCTGGTGTGTGGGATGTGTAGTTGTGACCCTGTGGTGTTTGTGTGCAGCCCATGCGTGGCGCTGTCGTTGGCCTCTGCGTTGTGCGCATGTGTACCTGCGTCATCGCCGCTGCGCTGCGGTGCCGTGACGGGACGTCACTTCCTGGTCCCGGGTAGTGGGTGCCCAGGATGTTGCGAGTTGTTTTATTTTGACAGGTGGGACATGTGTGGGTACAGTGGTGGATGTGTCCTGTCCACACAGGGGGTGTCTGGGAGGGCCATGTACAGTTTTTCCGCCCTTGCATTGTGTGCAGTGTTTGCATGCCCTTGTTGTGTGTCTGCCTACCTGCGTCGTCGTGGCGCGTTCACTCCTAGGTGGTGCATCAGGTAGAGCATGGGGATGGCCTGGAGTGCAGGATTCATCTCTGGGTGGGCCGCCTTTTTAGTCTCCGTACTCAACAGTCGGGTTTCCGCCTTGGTATCTCGTGCGGTGTCTCTTTGCCGGTGAGGCTGTTTGGTTGTGGCATCGTAATTTGTATGCCGGGCGGTACGCCATTTCGTCAGACGGTGTGTCTCCATTGGCTCGCGCCGCTACGTAGACGGGCGCACTTTGATGGCGGGCGGCGTCGCAGGCTTACGGGCGGTGTTTGCCTGACTTTTCACATCCTAATTTTGCGGGCGTGTGGGCCGTTGCTGGCGGACGGTAACTAGCGGTTTTTGCCTCCGACAGCACAGCGGTAGTGCTTCCGCCCGACATCGTAATGGGCCCCATAATTTTTATATATTTATAATATTTAAAAAAAATAAAGTTAGTAGTTTATTAATTGTTTTAAAGTAAATAATCATCTATATATTAAATTTTATATATGTATGTTTAAAGTTTTTTAAATTAAATGTGTTTATTATATTTTTTAAATGTATATTACATCTAAGTAATTTTTTAAAGTTAATTTTATTAATTAATGTATTTTACATTTTTTTTATATATAAAAAAACGATATTTTTTACATCGATATTTTTTACATCTATATTATTTTTTCGATATTTTAGTAATTTACATTATAAGGATAGGATGTCGATATTTTAACTATTGATATTTTTGCATCGATATTTGTGTAGGTAGAGATTTTTGTGTTCGATATTATGTCAGTGATTCACACACACACACAGTGTGGGCCAAACTAAAGAAGTCTCAGTTCAGGGGCTGAGCTCAGAGAACATGCAAAAAATGCTTCCTGCACAGTCAATCTTGAAATAGTATTGGGGGAAGGGACTCATTCTGAAAACATGGTAGGATCAGCAGGACTAAATGGACCTAAACATGTTACTCACATGGCCAGCCCAAAGTGACTGTGTCTCCCAGCCTCTGCCATGGCCAATAATGGGCAAAAATCTGCATCTACCCTTGCCCTCTGCAGCCAGTGTAGACTCAAACAACATTTACAACACTTACACAGCACTTCAAAGAAGATTGTATATCTTTGTGCCGTGCTAAATGTGACATTACCTTTGTGTGGCACTCTTAGGGGGCTATTGCAGAATAGAATCTCCAAGAGCATACTGTGACGACTACAGATCTGGCTTGCGCCAGTACAACCAATGTACACATGCCTCACTTCATCCTTACCTGCTCATTACAGGACACATACGCAGCACAGACTGTGAGCCTAGAAATACCCACCACCCTCCACCAGAATTTTGTAACACAAGTGTTACATGGCACCAATTCCAGAACATGTGCACTGAAATGTACATGCTACCCATGAATGTTCTGTGCCTAAACAAACGTCACAATAATGATGTGAAGTACACAGAATAAAGTGCTTCACTATCCATTTCATGGATGTGTAATGTAGGGACACCAAAATTCAACATATCTCATATCATATGACACACTGGACACCAAAGCCCCATCATAGCCTGGGAGACAGGAAGCAATGCAGTCCAACAGAGTAAATAAAGTATGTGAGGAAGTTACCTGCTCGTCTGGTGAGCCATAGTGCTGGCCATACAGGGGGAGGACTGCTTCTACCAGCTTCTCCAGTTCTTCATGATAGAAGGCTGGGGCCCTCACCCCTTTTGCACGGGACATGATAGCTCACAGAGATGGCAAGCAGCAGATGAAGTCAAGGAGGTGTCGATTGCAGCAGTGTCAGTAGTCATGGGAAGGGTTTAGCCCACCACTCCGTACATGTACACCACATATGCAGTCTTTGGCATGCATGGACACATCCATTGGACCGCGACCTTCAAATTCAAAAATGTAACCCAATGGCTGTATCTGCTGTTTTCAATACCACCTACCGCCTGGTCAACTTTCATCGGCACTAGTCTGGTATTGAATGTCATATAAGCGACGCCAGGCAGCTGCCATTTTGGTGGTAGAAAGTGGATTATACCTCATGTAATAGGCAGCGTCACAATCACCACAAGCATGTAATGAAATGTCTACAGAGGGCTTATATCAATTCTCTGGAACTACCAGTTCCCATACTTGATTTGATTGCATTCCTTGTGATCTCCCCACCGTTTCTGCCGTGAGTGTGACCATGGGGATGACTGAAAAAACAGGGCGCAAATATACATATATAGGATAGATGGGTGTAGATGACACAATTGGAGTATATACAATGTGTGACTCACTGAAATGCACACATGTGGAGGCCAGACAGTTCCTTCAATGGGATACAAATATGTCACTCAGTAAATAAGTGGATGGATGCTTACATATCCAGAACTTTTTGTGCACATGAGGAAAATTGCTTGTTGCCTCACAGATGTCACTGCGGACACTGTGATCCTTGTCAAAATATGTGTCCATCACACATATAGATTATTTTGGGCAGTAGCTAGACACTAGGGGGTCCATTACAATGTCGTGCGGATCGCCACCGCCTGCATGGCGGTGGCGATCCGCACAACATTATCCCCCGCCCGCCCTCCCATTTCCCCCCGCCACATTATGATGGCGGGGGTACAGCGGCGGATGGGAAGACCGTCCGCTGCTGCAGCGCCGGTCGACGAGTCGACCGGGCGGAAAGGGTTGAATATGGTGGCGGTGTCTGCTAGACACCGCCACCCATAGTACAATGGCAGCGGAAGCAGTTTTTCCGTGGCGGCGTTGCCGCCATGGAAAGGCATGCAGATTCTCATTCGTAGAGCCCGCTGCGGGCCCCAGGATGTTGGATGGGTGGGGGCACATGGGGGGTACCTATGGTACCCCCTGTATTTGCATGGGACGACGTGGCAGGCTCCGCGCGGTGCCTGCCACTTTGTGCATGCAAATGCACAAATGCCTTTTTTGTATTGCGGCGGGTGCTGCTGACAGCACCGCCTGCCGCAATGCAAAAAATGCGGAATGCGCCCGCCAGTGTGGCGGGCGCATCCTAATGGCACATGCGGGACCACCGCACACATAGCAGGCGGTCCCATTTCCCGGGGCGATGGCGGGCGGACAAAGTCCGCCCGCCATCCTAATAGGCCCCTAGGTCTCACTTTCCCTACCATCTTCAGAACATGAAAGCATGGAAGTAAGAGATGTCATTAAGTACCACACAACAAAAATTAGTTCCACATACTTGATAACACTCGCTCCACCACATGGATACCTGACAGCTTGAGGGCCTGGGCCACAGTCAACAATGCACATGGCTCAAAATCCCCATGTGCACAGTAGCTGTGGTTTAATCGTTAACCGGGGACTAACATCATCCCAAACTACAGTCATGCTAAATATGGGCTAGTGGAAGTGCAAGTAGGCTCAACAACTACAGCAGATTGTGAATGTGTGAGACAGGAAGAAGCGTTAGGTGAACGGACAACACACATATGTGGACATATGCCCATTACAACTCATACCACACAAGGCCTACATATATACATCCATGTGTGGTGATCCAAGTTAGTCACTGCAACATGTATCAGAACTACACCATCACAAGACCTTTATGCCAAATGAGGCTCACAATGTCCAAGAGTAGTCGAAATACCCTCCATATGATCTGCCACCTCATCCCATATCATCAAACATGTCCTTCCATGGAACTGTTACCCATCTCCTGCGGTATACCATCACTGGTGCATATTACTGGAGCACTAAAATCTCTGCTAATGGCACATCATACTACATGTAGGAGCCACAAATGTAGTGACACATCACAAACACAATGACTACTTCACATTCAGATCAGAAACAGTGGCAGGACTCGTGTATCAAACAAACTTTTTATTTGGATCCAAGATATCAATAAAAACTTTCAGGCCATTGGACAGTACACATTTGTGAAGGAGGGAGAAGGTGAGCAATAGGTTTGCCACCGAGCTTGCCTACAGAACGCTGCCAGGGGAACATACCCTGGAAGGGGCAGCTGTTGGGCATGCCAGGCACCTCAAGGTACTCATTTGGGAGAGGGGTTTGCATTTGGGAAGGGGGGGATTGGATTTGGTAGGGGAGCCTTGCACTTGGGAGGGGGGTCTTAGGATGGGAATGTGGTAGAGGAAGGATGTGGGGTGGAATGCTGGGGTGGGTGTAAGGCTGCTTTTAATGAGGAGGCCAGAGCCTAAAACGATCCATGTAGGGCACACATACCTTTGTGAATGCCACCCAGGTAGGCAACTATTTGAGTCCATTGGCTGCCCATCCCTGGACGGCATTCAACAGTGCAGTCTGCCCAACAGAGATCTTTATGAGGAGGTCAATACACTCCTCACCAAAGGCAGCTGGGGGCACAGGGGCTGATGCCTGGGGCTGAGGAGATGGCTCCCCTCTTAGGAGAGCGTGTCCAGAGAACTTGCTGTGGAGCAGCATGGAGGGCGGAGATGGAAGGGGACGGGGTGGACAATGATGGCAGCACCAGGATGGGTGGGGTCCGCCACCACCAAGGACTGGCCTCTAGAGTCTGACTTGGTGGATGCAGTCGTGGAGGCAGGTTCCTCCGTGGCACTCTTCCACCCTCTTGCCTACTGGGTCCATCTGTATCGATGTCCTGACCAGACCCACTTTGACCAGGTGCATCCCGAACATCATGGGCCCTGTCTTTTCCACTTGCCTGGGTAGATGCTAAAAGGACAAATGAGCTTGGTTAAATTCAACAGCGTCGACACACAGGAGGAACATCTCAGTACACATGGCACAACAAAATTGCTGTTATCATACCACTTACTAGGATGGCTAAATTGACTACAACCTTAGCAGTAGCACATGCATGTGTGTAGCATGAATTTGCAACAGTTGCACACAATTATGTCTTGACCACAGTCTGTCACAATTGAATGAGTCATCTTGTCACTACACAATGTTCCTGTATGTTGCATGGTATCACTTAATCCTGTAAACCTTGCCCCTTTCACATACTACAGTGACCATGTGACATCAACTAGAATGGGCATCCTTACAGCAGTCCTACACATTCCACACAATGACCTGCTACAGTCACTAATCATTTCTGAAACCCACTTCCCTATGCACTGATGTGAGCCCGGTACCTGTGTATCCTAGCAATATGAGAGGTAACAAGGCGAATGTGTCAAAGAAGGTGGCCAGTCCACACTGTTCACACAACCACTTTCACACTTCTTCATATGTTTTCTGTCACACACATCCAAATATTGAATAGAAGGGTAAGATTAGCTAAGTATCATGTGTCTCACACCAAAGTATCCTGGAGATAATGTGGCTCAACTTTGGTTGAGAAGTCATCACATATATCCAAATGACATGCCATTACCTAGTACTAGGGATATTTCCATTCTAGTTTGGTGAACTCACCACAACCATTTCCCCCATAGTATGTGGTGTATGTTACACTTGTAGACAATAGGGAAGGGACATCACAGCACCTACATTTTTCTAACTTAGAAATATATTCCAATATGTTGCTGAGAGTACACACTCACATATAACTCCAACAAGTCAGATTTACACTACCTGCTGTATTTCAGCAGGGAGTTACAGTTCCTCCACAATTCCACATGTGCATGCCACTTACACGTCTACTGACACCTCACCAGCATGGGAAATCACATTATGAGACAGTACTCTTAATCCTCAGACAACGTATGTAATTGCACCAACATTAGCATCAGATGTTTTTCAATAAAGTATGTAGATGGGTATGTGTGACACCCACCCTTGTCAACACACCCCTGTCTGTGAAAAGACATGACATGTATGCACATCGCAAAAGTCCTTGACACCTTGGCTAACACATTCAATTGAGATGGACACAGATGTCATACTATAAAGAGCCATCAATTTTATAGTGAACACATCTGCATATGAAAGTACAACATAGATATGTTACCAATGCCAATCATGCCTACACATGCAGTTACTCTTCTGTATATTTTAGCATCAGTTAAGGTCCAGGTTGCTTTGGTTGCAGGTGTCTGTAACAATAAATAGATTTTTTGTCAAGACTCAGATTAGCCAGCAAACTACTCACCCCCTCCTAGGCTCTCAACTGCCCATCAAGCCATGGGTAGGCCAACGCCAGGATGTGGGCCATTAGGGGAGTCAGGGTCTGCTGCGCACTCCTACTACACTGGGAGGGCTTCCCCAGCTGGACTTCTGCAATGTTCCTAGTCCAGCGTCTCAGGTCCTCCCACAGTAGATGCTGTGCCAGAGATTGACTCCCAGGGTCCGCACTTTCCAGGCAATGGCTTTCCAATGTCTTAGCTTGAGATGGGCGTTGACCTGGATGGATGCAATTGATAAGGAGACTTGAGTGAACATGCAAGAGAGAGGTCATCTGTGTAGCACATCAAGAAGTTGTACACACCTAGCATGTCCACGTTGAACTTGACAAGACCACAAATGTGTGGTCTCCCTTGATGCCCATGCACACTGAAATGAGGCAATGTTACACTAATCGTCTGATGACTGTACCAAACTCTGTTTGTTGTGTCTATGGCCTATCCCAACCTAAATACAACACTAAGGCCAGGGACACTACACATGTTCTGTTGATTTGCACACAATGTAACACTACACACCATTTGGAGTACATGACAGCTGGGGAAAATCTGCATGACTGTACAGACACTTTAACAGGCCAGACGTGTGACTCTGTACATGCTGTTCACAACATGACTGTTAGCACACACTGTGGTACATCCCAAAAACTTCCTTTAACATGGAAAGTCTGGCATGTGACACACTTTGGGGCCGATTCCGATCTCGGCCGGTAGTGCTCCGAATCAGATTCAGATTCACCGGATCCGATTCGGAGCCCTGTTTCCCGACCGAATCGGACGCGGGTCCGGCCGAGCGAGTACGATGCAAGCACCCGCGAAATCGCCGACCGACTCGAACACGGCTTCAACACGCTCCGACCGACTCCCAGGGACACGACTCGCACCGCGCTATGGAGACGTTTCCCGGCCGGGTAAGTACGATGCGTGCCGCGAGCAGTCCGATCGACTCGCGCCGTCCGGCTCGACAAAGCTGTCGGAGCCGGACTTTGGAGGTCCGCGTCGGACCCCTGTACGCGTAGGCGCGCGAGTCGCACACAGGGGGACCCATGGGTCCCCCTACCTGTGCATGTACGCCGCGATGCGCATGGACGCGTACACGCTGTAGGGGGCGCCCTTGTCCGCCTCGCACTCCATTGAGTCAATGGGAGCCCGCGTACGCGTTGTACGACAGGCTCCCATTGACTTCACTGGGAGTCCGACCGACCGAGGCCGATTGCACGCGAACGCATCGTACTCGTTCGGTCGGACTGCTAGGGTCCGATTCGGTCGGAATTCTCTCAGGGTCCGGCTCGGTCGGAGAGAATTCCGGTCCGAATCGGAATCGGCCCCTTTGTGCTCACAATCTGCAAAATAGTAGTCATGTGCACAACTCAAAATAAAAAAGTTGTACGACTCATTGAGCGTGTGGCACCAAAGCCACGCCATTTAGAACTTCCAACCACTGTCACAGGAAAGACCTCAACATTCCATTATACAGACGGTCTGTTAGCTTCATGTGACACACCTGGTGATGCAGTTATGGATTTGACTGCTAGAATCACCAACTATCTGCCACCAGTACATGTGTCAAGAGTGCAGATACTCTGGCAAAACAAGCAAGCACAAATCATGGGCCTGTTGCAACCCACTTGTGGTATTGAGGGGCCTGTCCTAAGGCAGTGTAACACATTGACAATGAGGAAAAATGGCAAGTATACTCAGGTCAGTGACTCCTGTCATGTCTAATCTTATAAATGGTTTTCCTAAAATGTCTTAGGGCCACCAATTGTTCTTGAACACACAATTTTGGACTCTATCCCTGGATCAGCAGATCTCCTTGAAGAGGGCACTGTGCTGCAGTGCTATGTCACATATACCTCAGTTAAATTTTGGGCCAGAGTGGGTAGGAATCATTGTCAGGATTAGCTTTCTGCATGCTTACCATAGTGAAGCCACATTAACATCATATTTGCAAGCTGTTAATAGGTTGGTGTACTTACAATGGTCATGCAATACAGGTCAACAATATTGTGTTGCTCGCTTAACGTGTTTGTGACGTTCCGTCACTCCCAGCCAAGAGATTGAAGCAGACTGATGTGTGCTGAGAGATCTGGGGGACCATAAACATATCTGCACTTAACTACTGCTGCCCCTTACATGTCACCTCCACTAGAAATGCTTTGCTACATTATCATGTCTTGGCAGATTGAATAATATTGCCATGTGAAGCCCATATTACTCCACATCACACTCTTCATGCAGTTGTTTGTGCATGGCACAGGGGTAGGATATGGTGCGACTCCAACATCATTATGGATAGTGTTTGCAGCCAATGTACAGAGCACCATCACCCATCACATCTCTGACCTAAATAGTGAGAATACATCCTAACAAATGTGTCTGTGCTTTCACTCTGGAACTCATAGGCATATTCGAACATGCACATGTTAAGGTTGAGACATCAGTATCCTTCAAACATCATGCAAAGCTTACCTGCTCCTCTGGCAGAAAAATCAACAAGAAGGGGAGTTGGTCTTTAGGTGGGCAATGAATTCTTCGAGGCTTGTCATATAAATATCTTGGCATCTGGCTACAAGATCGGCTATCGCACCAACTCCACCAAAACTCACTGATACCAAGAATTGCTTCCTTGATCTCAGTGTTTCAATTAATACATCAAAAATTACAAAGTCCGACCTTTCTGCCACTAATTACAGCAATAAAAGCCAAGTTTATTCCAACACTTTGCTATGGTTCCATCTTCCCCATAATGTGTCGCCTTCTCAGATTCAACTTGATTTCAGTCTGAATAGCCAAGATCTGACACAAAAAGTCTAATTTCTCAAATATATGTTGCTTTTAAAGTCTTCTGGCTAAACCACATTACGTGCCCTGTTGTGGAAAAAAAACCAACTGGGCACTCAATCAAATTCAAATACCTTGGCCTGGGCCCTCGACGCTGCACTGAAAGACCTGAAAGCAAAAGAGCTATGGGATCTGTCATTGCCTCACAACAAAGGGTGGGCTGAGCTCGGGGAGTTTCACTCTGTGGAATTCCACGGAGTAACATATATAGTATGCGCACAACGTGACATTCCCTCCTCCCCAAATTCCGTCACCTTACCGCCCGCTACGCCCAAGAACTCTCAGAATCAGGGTATGTTGTCCATGGCTTAGCCTTTTATTTACCTGAAACCAAGTAATTTACCACAGACAATTACCAAAGAAAAGTATCCTTCTTGGATATATAAGAATTATTCACAGCATCACACTTTAGCCGCATCAACAAATCAACGGCAGAAAGGGAATTGGGCACAACATTACACTTTAATTTTAACTCGGCCATACACTAGAACAACTTGGCCGTACATTTGAACTTTATACTTTAACTTTTTAACTCGGCCGTACACTAGAACATGGCCGTACATTTGAACCTGGCCGACTCGGCCACCAATGTTCCACTCTGCTGCGCACATTGTGCCGGCAGGCCCCAACGCGCTACAGCCAACAGTTTCACTACTTGACATCCAGGGCACCGCATACCGCACCGGCCCACCGGGGTACCTGAACACAGGCAGCCTCCCCAAGATTATATTCAGTCCATACATTGTGGGTTAGGGCAGTAGAGTCCAGGACTACTCGCAGGTCAGTCCCTCCTCCCCGCCGACCCACTGCACACGTGGAATCTACCCCCTCCTGGGGTCCATGGAATGGCTGCACCTCCATTGTTGTGCATCCCTGTTTGTTGGTAACTCTCAGTGCTCTGCCTCCGTGAAGCCTTGCTCTTCTGCCGGGTGGGTGGGTGTTCGACGACGCTCCTGTGGCCAGGCTGAGGTCTGAGGGGACAAAGAGAACGAAACCCTCCAGGGCACAGCCTTAAATACTCGCTAAGTATCGTTTCTGCTAGGTTTCATTTCACTGTGCCTCACGATGACATCACCTCAGCCAGCCCACCCCTTCCTTGTCCAGGTGCCCCAGAGGAGGCTCAGCCCCATGGCGCTACTAAGGGCGCTCCTCCCCTAGGCACGGGGGGCGCCTGTTCAAACTCCTTACAATTCTGCGGAGTTCCAAACACACCAGCCCGCAATGACATTAGCATTAGCATTAAGCAAGAGGCGCTGCAACGTATCTTTGTCTTTGGAAATCAATACACACAGAAGGACATGGATGGCCTCGGAAACAGTGGATCACTGTGTGAACTGAACCTATGCTAATGCCTATGTAAGAGACCTGCGTTCAGAGAGACATGACAGGCTGAGTGTGTGCTTTTATCAAATGATCAAAGATACATGTTCGCCAAGGTTGATCAGTCAGTGACCGCACTGATACGAAGAGTACGCACTTCTAAATAGCATGAGCCATCCTTGACCAAAGAATCGCTTTTAAAGAATTATTGCAGGGATGGAAATTAGCATGTTCAATATAATGATACTACTGGGAAACCTGGGGCTGTCTGTAGAATACATTGGATGACGGTCTGCAACCGTGAAATATATTTGCAAAGAAATAAATGTCCTTATGCAAGTCCGCTAAAAACCAGCGCCGGAGGTCGCGGGTTGGGGCATTTCAAAGAAGCCCGCAAACAAGCATGCAGTAATAAATCTCCCATTTCTTTAATAAAATCTGCTTGTTTTTTATATGTTCTTTTAAAAGCATCCACTGCAAACATTTCAATAAATGCTGCATGCATAGCCACCCCACAGTGAACACATTTAACTTTGCTTATTCCATTGTTGTAAGTTCACACAATATTGTTTGAAGTGGAGCTCACGGATGAATATTCTTTCACCTTCAACGAAAATGAACCAATTCACTTGTTAAGAAATTCTCAGAATAGTGTAAACTTATTTTCAGAATAAGTGTAAAAGATCCTCGAACACCTGCGCCAACTATGGTCTGCACTAGATACAGCCTCAAGGTAAACACATTTTAGTTGGCAGCATTAGTTAAAACAGCTGCAGACAACAAATGAAATGAATTAGCACTGTGCTCCATGGATTATTCCAATATGCTCATCCACAATAAACAGTCTGTGTGGAAATTAAATACAGTACTTACTTTTGTGACATTAATTGCTTCTGTGCCCCAAAACATTATTGTTGTGCTGCTTGCGCACAAGATACAAAAGCGGAAAGTGGAAAAGTCTGAAGTTGTTTTTTTAAAATATGGCTTATATGTTTATTTGTCACCCACCAACTATGACACTGAATGACTTTAGTAATAAAATAGTGTTCTTTATATCAAGCTAAATTTGCATACCAGCTTGCAAGCAGAATTGCAGTGCCACAGTGTCTCTAGCACCCGAGGACAAGGAGTCGACTCCAGGAATCAGCGTCTGCGTCCTCCGATCACGTGACAACAACACTTCTTTTCCAGTGAGAATGGCATTCGCAGCTTTGTTATCTTGCTTTTAGGGATTCCGCGGCTCTGTGTGCAGGCAGAATTTGCATTGGAAGGGAGGGGGGCAAGCCAAACGGAGACCAGATTTGTGTGTGTAAAAGGCCGCTTTATTGAAACAGGTGCATATCACATTGAAAAACATTGGCAACTGCCTTACAAAACTAAAACCTCACTATACATCAAATAACTGACCCCCTCATTTCCCCCTGCCCCTACGATCCCCTCAGCCATTCCCCCACCCCGCCATTAACATAACAACAACCTTACACAGTATTGCAGATAAAATTCATGCCCTCCAATGAAACCCAAATCTCCTACCTGCCTTTCTGCAACTGTAACTAACCAACGTCTACTCTAAAACTTAGCCTACCTGCCTACCCTTTCCCTTTCCCTGCCCCTGCTCACAAACTTCCAAGACTTAACCAAAAACTTCTGCCAACCCCGGCCAACTTTTAAAAACCCCGCCAGCACCTGTTCCAAGCGACAGATTGAACAAACGCTTCCCCTATGCACCTGAGTTCAACAAACCTAGCCGCAGTAATAATATATAAATCCCAAAAAAGACACCCCAGCAATAATCCAAAAAGAGGAATGGGAGGGGGGGGCAACAAACTACCACTACCCTGCACTGCTCCCAGCCACCAGGTCACCAAACCTAAAATGGTGGTTGGGAGCGCGCAGAGCAACCGTTTATTAATTGGGCTATCTTGGGCTATATTACAATGGAGCCCAAAATGCTCACAAAATGGCCACTAATCGGCCCGCCCTGCCCCCTCCCAATCTGCCCGGGGGCAGACCTCACAATTTGGTGCATATCACATTAGAAAACACTGGCAACCGCCTTAGAAAACTAAAACCTCACTATACATCAAATAACTGACCCCCTGATCCCCCCCACTCCTACGATCCCCTCAACCTTTCCCCCACCCCGCCGTTAACATAACAACAATCTTAGACAGTATTGCAGATAAAATTCATGCCCTCCAATGAAACCCAAATCTCCTACCTGCCTTTCTGCAACTGTACCTAACCAACGTCTACTCTAAAACTTAGCCTACCTGCCTCCCCTTTCCCTGCCCCTGCTCACAAATTTCCAACACTTAACCAAAAACTTCTACCAACCCTGGCAAACTTTTAAAAACCCCGCCACCCAGGAAAAAGAGGGAGAAGAGCAGGCTACGCCGCCTCCCCTTTTTTTTCCCCCCCCCGCCACATAGGGACTAACTGTCTCAGTGCTTCTGAACATTTAAAGTCCTGGCTAAAACTTCCCTAATTTCCAAGAGATACAGATCCATGCCCAGTCGAGAAAGGTGCACACCATCACCCTTAAAAAACTCAGCTGTGTCGAAACGAATTTCCCTGTGTGCGATCCTGCCAAAATCCAGCTCTCTACAAAAACGCACCATTTCTGTGCTCAACTTCCTCCTGGCTCTGTCTTCAGCCGCAGGATTAACTGCACCCCGCCACACCCTACGGGGAACAAACTCTGTCGAAATGACTGAACACCCAGACCACTGCTGCTTGATAAGGGCCAAGTCCCGTTTCATGCTCCTCATTAAAACTATCCCTTTTTCTTTAACCAAATCATTTTCACCTAAATGAAGGACCAAAATGTCTGGGCACCTGCCTGCCCTCAACAAACCATTCAAGCAGTGAAGAAACTCCTTCCAAAGCATGCCCCCCTTTCCCCTCCAAAACACATTGAAATGCTTTTTATTAAAAAATAAGTTTTCTCCAAAATAACTCTTGCAAGCTTGGATCTGGCCCCACTTCACAAAGGAATGCCCCACTATCCAAATGGTCATCTCCCTGGAGAGGGGGCCAGCTACTGAACCTGTAACGAGAAAAACTGCGTGAATTTAAGAAATAGCACCAACCGCGTTTGCCCCCCCTTTGCACTGCGCAAATAACGCTTGTAGCAATCAGATGACCACCTCCAGAGCTGCATAATGTCCTCCCGCCCCCACCCCCTGTTATTCGCTTCAGATGCTGCTCCAATCCTGAAACAATGTGTCTCAAAACCTGCACCATCAATTCCTAAATCTCTCAGTGCCTTCCGCAAGACCGACAACAGCTGAAATGCAGTAACCCTGTTCCCCTTGTCATGCAAAAAAACTAGACCCTCGTTCTTCTTGGAAAACTCCCTCCATTTTGCCTCCCACATGCAAGGACATGTGCTCTGGGGCGAAGAAGCCTGCAGGGACACCCATTTTCTCAAACCCCTGTGGTCCATTTTTGACTTCCGTATCTAAATGCAAACCCTGTCCTTCCACAGCACCACATCCTCCCAGAGAATCCCCCCACCCCGTCTGTCCCCCAGCAATTCAGGTACCCGAAAAGCCCCAAAAAACATCCACACCATCACTCTGGAAGATAAACACACCTCAAATCCGTCCGTGCAAACCTGTGGCAGTACCTGTAAAATTCTACCCAGCAGATGCCAAGACACTGGTTTCCTGACCCGCTTCGCCTGACCCTGTTCCCTTGCCCAACCTTCCAGCATTTGGGTGCCTAACTCCCCTGCAGATGGGGCGTAGCCCCACAAAAGCTTGCCCACAAAGGCTATACCGGCCAGCTTCCCCGTGATCGTAACTCGAGATAAAACTCTGTCGATCATGCCTAGGATGGATTGCACAACATCCTCTCGTCTATGCTCTAACTTTGGACACCGCTGGGCTCCCGAGAGCAAAATTTCTTTCCACGCTAAACTGTACGCTATCCTCGTAGCTGGAGCCAGCAACCCTACCACCAGTTGTAGCATCCTGTGTTGCCTATGTACCACAACTGCTGGGGCATGGGCGTCGGGGTCCTGTCGGCATCCTTGGCTAGCCCATGGAATCTCCCCCACTGTGAATGAGAAAAAGCATCCGCTATATCATTGTCCACTCCTGGCTTGTGCAAAGCTCTGAACACTATGTCATGGCGCAAACAGCCCAAAACAAACACTCTCAAAAGCTTCAAAACCTGCTCGTCCCTGGCTGATTGACGGTTCACGATCTCCACTACAGCCATGTTGTCAATTCTGAAAGTCACTTTCTTGTGTGCCAGCTGTTCCCCCCACAATGTCACCTCTTCCACCAGCAGAAAGAATTCCAAAAATGCAATACTCCTACCCCCTCCCACCCACTCTGTTGGCCACTGCTCAGCACACCATCTCCCTTGCCAAAAAAGGCCAAAACCCTTACTGCCTGCCACGTCTGAAAAATCTGTACATCCCAGACTAGATCCTCCTCCCTTGCCAGTGGTATGCCATAAAAGTCCTGCAAGAATACTCTCCACATTCTCAGGTCTTCCCTCATGCCCGCTGAAAGTCTCACATGGTGGTGTGGTGGCCTCTGTCCCGTAAGCGCCCTACCTAGTCTTCTACAAAAAGTTCTCCCCACTCGCACCACTCTGCAGGCAAAATTAAGATGACCTAGCAGCACTTGGAACTCTTTGACCGTGACCTTGTCTCGAGCTAGCATTTCTCTAAGCAGCTCCAACATCCTTAATTTTTTCTCTTCTGGTAAGCACGTCTGCATTGTCCTGGAATCGATTTCTATACCCAAAAAGGAAAGAGCTGGGCTGGGCCCCATTGCCTTCTCGGGCGCCAAAGGCACCCCTAACTCCTTCATCAGCTCTTTGAAGTTTTCCAGAGCCACCTGGCACTCCATGGAGCCTGAGGTGCCCACAAAAAAGAAATCATCCAGCTAATGCGTCACCAATTGGTGGCCTGTGCGCTTCAAAAACAGCCATTGGAGAAATGTGCTAAAGCACTCAAACAATTCGCAAGACATAGAACAGCCCATTGGTAATGCTTTGTCCACGTACCATCTTCCATTGAAATGGATACCCAGAAGATCCCAATCATCTGGATGGACTGGAAGCAAACAGAAAGCTGATTTTATGTCGCATTTTGCCATTTCTGCCGTTGCGCCCGCCGTCAAGCTAGTGACATGGCCATGTCAACTGACGAATATGAAACGGTAGCCTCCTTCTCATCAATAAACTCATTCACTGAGCTCCCTTCTGGCCATGACAAATGTTGAATAAGATGGAACTGTCCCTGTTCCTTCTTTGGAACCACCCCAATTGGTGACACTATCAAATTCTCCAAAGGCCAGTCCATGAAGGGACCCGCCATCCTTCCTTTGCGCACTTCTTTGTCCAATTTCTCCTGAACTATTTTAGGATATTCTTTTGCTGATTGCAAATTTTCCACCCACCTTCTACATCTTGGTCCCCCATACCCTAATCCAAAACCCCATCTGAAACCCTCCCTCAGAACCCCTACAACAAACTGGTTGTCATAACTCTGTAAGGCTGCCTCCACCTTGTCCACCCTAACCGGTGTACGAGCCCTTTGGCCCAGCCCCCTTAGCCCCTTGCGCTCCTGTGAAATGCTGTGCCTGCTGCCCTCCTGTGCTATCTCCCCCTTGCTGCCACTGCTGGCTTCCGTGTTGGTGTCCTGAACCCCCCCCAGTAATTGACCAACGCGTGCCAACCCCCGCATTTTGAGCACTTGTGCCTAAATGTACAAAATTCCTGAGTGCACAATCCCTTGTTAAAATCCCAGCAGGACCCTCCCAAACTTGTCTGTCCTCTCCCTGTTCCTCCCACCCCTCCCCGGGTGGGCTTCCCCTGAAAGGGCCGGTAGACTATCAGAAGACCACTGGGCGTGAAAATAGTTTTCCCCGCCCTGGAAGCCCCCATTGTGTGTTGCCACAGATCAGTGTCTAACTCCCCCCATTTTGCTTCGGGATCCCAAGCCATACACACCCTAAATTCCTCGTCATACTGTGCCCACGCGTATACCCCCCTGTGATCTAGGCTTTCCGGATCACATCCATATATTTGAAAAGGGTCACACAGCATTCAGGGTACTTCTCACAGTAAACACTTGCGTAAATTAAAAATGCCGCTGTCCAGTTTTCTACCGTGAGTGGAACATGTGGCCTCTTGGCCAACTCATATTCCTCTTCTTTTGAACCCTCTTTCACGCGCACTTCCCTGTGCAGTAGCTTGAGTATTTCAACATACTCACCCTTCCAAATGCGCTCTTTCGTGGCCAACATTAGATGCGCACCCAGCGGCTTGGTCACCCCCATGTAAGGAAATTTCTTAATTTTTAACTCCTTACTTTCGACTTTATCCTTGCTCTCTGTTGTGGTTTCCTCCCCTTTATCCTACTTACCCGGAATTTTATTATCCTCTGTTTTCGTTGTGGTTATCTTACCGTTATCTTCTGTACCCACACCTATATCCAAAATGTATGTGCCCTTCCTCAATGTACCTGCCTCCCCTCTTTTATCTTTCTCCCCACCTGTCACCATAGAGATCATTTTAGGCTTTCCCCCAATACCTTGTGCTTTACCTGTCTCTAAGGAGGGTGCCCATGATGCTGCAGTCCGCCTTGCCATGTGGGTCATGTTCCGCGCCAACTTGTCTATCCTTTCCGCAGGCTCCGCCACCCGACGTGTGACTTGTAACATACTACGAAATACGTTACTCTGCCCCCGTGTCCCCGTCATCAACTTCTCTTAATTCGCCCTCCTCAAGGCTTTCTTCATCATAGTCTAATTCCTCCTGCCACTCGCTACATTCCTTTTGCTGGCCCCCACAAGGCCCCCAATTCCTTCCTTCAGGGGGTGCCGACTGCACCCGCTGGTATTCCCCGGCACCCTTTGACAGCATATTCCTGTGCCCTTGTCGCGCTGTGGACCGCTGAGGTCCATCGGGTGTTGGGGCCAGCGAGACCGCTCGGGCCTACTTCTGCCAGCCATGATGGTATCCCCTGCCGGTACTGGGTGCGCCGTGCGAGGCTCCGCCCTCCCTTCTCCTCGGTGCCTCTGAGCCTCTCCCAGCTCTGCCAAGTCCGACCCCTGATGTTGTTCCCTCACCTGGAACAAAAAGGAATGGTCTGGTGTGCTGGGCCTAATTGACCCCTCCCCTACCTCCCTTCTCCTCTTCTTACTGACCCCTAACGTACTCTCAGCCCATCTACATCCCACTTTAAACAAATCTTCTGATTCCTGCTCCCTAACTCCCCCTTCCTCCCCCTCGCTCCATTCAAGTCCAGCCATTACCCCTGCCTGTGAACAGAATGACCCCACCCCCAATCCCACGGGACCCTTACCCTGCCCCAACCTGCCCTTCTTCTTAACCCCCTGGCCCCCATTTCTCTGTGCCAACCCCCGAGCCTCCAAACCAGTTTACCCACCTTGTCCCATATAAGCATCCACCTGCCCCAGACTATTCAAACCCCTCACCTCCTCGTTCCAGGAAGTGAAAATGTCAAGGCCTTCCCAAGCCAGACTCCCCCCAGCTGGCTCTAAATTCCCAGGTACCTCCTCATCATCCTCCTCCCACTCCAAATCGGCTGGTTCCCCCACCCCTCCAAACCCGGCATCACTGTCCTCTTCAAATGAGGATACCCCCCTTCCTCCATAGGACTGTCCTGCCCCCGCTGGCCCCATCTGGGGTCCAGCTCATCCCCAGACCCCAAGGGAGACAGCCCCAATTCCCCCTGCACCCCTTGTCCTCCCAATGTATCCCCACCTGCCGGCTGGTCTCTAGAGCCACACCTCCTTCTGTTAGCTGGGGGCCCGTCAGCCGGGCCAGCCGGTTTCTTTTTGGTGCCACATGGTCCCGTGCCACCCCTCCCTTCACTCCCCTCCCCACTCTGACTAAATTCAGCCGCTCCGGGGGCCTCTGGCTCATTTAGGCCCTGCCCCTGAGCCAGTCGGCTTCCTTGTAGCGCTACGCGCTCCAGGTGCACCCCACCCTTCTCTCCCCTCCCCGCCTCCCCACTTCGACTATCTTCATCTGTTCTGTGGGCCTCGGGCTCATTTAAGCCCATCCCCCGAGCAGGCAAGACATCCGACAGGCCCGCAGCTGGAGGAGCGCGTGACGCGCTCCTCCGTCGGCCCCCCCGCATCTTCGCCGGAGCCTTGACGTGGACGCGAGGCTCCGGCTCGGCACTCAGGGACCAGGCCACATTCCCCCCCGGAGCCTCGGCCTGAACACGAGGATTCGGCTTACACGCCCCAGACGGGGCTGCACTTCTGGTATACGAGCGGCCCGTGGCACTCACCTCCCAGATCCGTGCCCGCTTCAGGGACATGCAGGCCGTGGCGGCGGCTGCCACCCCAGCTGAAGCGCGCCATGGGGGGCGCGCACCTCCCGCAGTCTCTGGCAACAGCAGGTCGAGGTGCCCCGCCTCACTGAGGAGCCGCATCACCTCAAGAACGCGGTAATCCTCCATTTTCCATATTCAGCAAAGCGCCACACAAATATAACCCACTCAGCCTAAGCTACTAAAACAGCTGCCTACCACTGCACTAAAGGCCCTAGCTCCCAACAAAAAACTACCACTACACTGCACTGCTCCCAGCCACCAGGTCACCAAACCGAAAATGGGAGCATGCAGAGCAACCGTTTATGAATTGGGCTATCTTGGGCTATATTACAAAGGAGCCCAAAATGAGCACAAAATGGCCGCTAATTGGCCCGCCCTGCCCCATCCCAATCTGCCTGGGGGGCAGACCTCACCGGCTTCGGCAGCCCCCCAAGCCCCCATTTTGCACCAGCTGACGAATGTTCAATCAGATATGGTTTATATATTAATTGACGTTCTTTAATTCTAGACTGTGCACATCACTACTTTATCCCTGTGTTCGTCATAGCTAGGGTGAGTGCCAGTAAACTCCGCTACACCATGCGTGCGGCGCTATTGCCAAACTCTGCCTCCAAGCAGAGCGCAGAGTAGCAAAATCTCTGCAAACTCCGCTGGAGGTGCAGAGTTCACCACCCACCACTTCTCACAACACCTTTAAGAAAGCAATTAATAAAGAAATAAGAAGGTTGTCATGGCACAGAGACAAAGAGGATTTCAGCAAAAGAAGTCATGCATGGACAATTATTGATTCTTCAAAGCATCCTCGTCCACAGACATATTCACTAATAATACTTAGCTCTTTCTACAAAAATAAACTACTTCACCTGCGCTTCAGTTTATGACAAACAGTGGAATACATCCCTACATGGCAGCCGAAACCCCCAGATTACCAAGTGTAGACTATGTCATTTATACAAAGAAAGCTTGTCTCACATTTTATCGATTTGTCCCATTCTACTAACTGAACATAAGAAAATACTGAAAAGAATTTTCAATCAACATGGCATTAGAACATGTCAGCATGCTTTACTTTTTTGCATGAAAGGAGACACTCCACAAATAATATCCGCCTTTATAAAATTCTTTCTCAAAGCAGATCAGGTATTGTCAACAAATGTCCTGATGATCGCCACTTAGTCTGTCAACCAATTAACTTGATTTGATATACCTGCATTTCTAGATGTCCCTCGGGAATTAAATGGCAAAATATTGTTTTTAAGAAATTTTGAACAATATTGTGTACGTCTGTCGGCGAGCTAGGGTAACTTTAGGCTGTTTTCTACCTGATGACCCAAAATTCTCATGTACTTTAGGTGATTTTGCATGAACACATCTGCACTTTAACCTAGAAAAAAAGAAGGAAAAGGATAGGCACAGTGTCACTTTAAACAAATCGATAATTCTGCTGACTTTATGTGTTTTTGCACGAGCCCATCTGCACTTTAACCTGGAAAAAAACGTGGGAAAAGAATGGGCACAGCGTCACTTTAAATGAATCATGCTGACTTGAGGTGATTTTCCATGGACATGCCAGCGCTATAACCTGGAAACAAAGCAGTAATAGTGGGCTCAGCGTCACTCTAAACATTCCCAGAACTCCATAGACTGTATCTGATATAATGTTTTAGTTGCTCACAAGAATTGCTGAGCAGCACTAAACAAAGTAAATGTGAGCTTGATGATTCTAGTTTGCAATTAATGCTTACTGAATTCCAATAGGAATTTCCTTTATAATTATTGTGGGGCCATCTGTATACAAACTTACATTTTTTAAATCTAAAGAAAAAAGGAAAAATTGGCACTCATGCTGGTACTCACAATTACAAACAATTTTTAGCCGCTATATTTTAAATAGAAATTTGTTCAAAATTATACAGTTTAATGTTAGATAGAAGTCTTTCTTAGTACTCAGTGATCTTGTGACTTTTAACATTTTATTGATCATGCTGTGATTATGGTTTTTATTAACTGAAATAAATGTGAATTTGACTTTGACTTTACATGTACATGTATGTCATTTAAGCGGTCATGTGCATAGATGCACACAGACATTAACCTGCCGCGGTCACATTCCGCAACGTTAGCCTATGGCCGAGACTACTGGGCAAGCAACCGCCAAACTCACGGACATCGACTGCTGCCAAAGGAACCCTCTATTTGCCCTGTTAGTGAGATCAGGCATCCCCATTGGTCGCAGTCGTGTTTAAAGTGTTGCAAACGGCATGTTCACGTCTGCAGGGACTTTAGTTGGCACACCAAAGTGCACCACCACCACATGAGTCCTGAGACCTTGACAATTGAAAAGCTCAATTCCCATTTCATGTCCTGTATAACACTTCATCTGTGTAGTGCATTACTGTGCACATATGTATAATGTCCACTACGGTATGTGCAGTATCCAATTATTCGTCATGTACACCCCAGTATAGTGCCATTTCTCTACTTTGATTTGATGGTATACATATTTATCTGACAGCCCTGTGTATGCCGGTTTGTGGATGACTGCTGGAAAAGTCAGATTGTACAGTCATGAAGTCAAATGTGTATTGCTTCTTGATGCATAAATGTACACATGACTTTGGCCTTACAGGTCACATATATGTCAGTTTGCAAACAGAGACCAATATTCATGTTACATTTACTTCTCACATAGGTACCCTGGGAGAGGGAGGAGACACCAGCCTCCACTGTTCTGCCCATTCCCGGACCTACACACCATGCAAGAGCAGCACATAATACAGAAGTTCAGATTGAATCGTCAGACAATCCTGGATCTCAGTCATCAGTTGGAGCATGACCTTCTAGCTCACATCAATAATCCTAACTTAATACCACTACTAGTTAAACTAATGTCTGCTTTGCATTTTCTGGCCACAGGCTCATTTCAATTCATTGTTACTCTTTCGGGTGGAATGTCACAACAGATTTTCAGTCTTGTCCTCACAGAGGTGCTTACAGCAATATTGAAACACATAGGCAGCTACATCCAGTTCCCCAGACGTCAGGATTTAGCCACTGTCCAGGCCTATTTCTATGGTTTTAGTCACATCCCACATGTAATTGGATTGATTGATGGCACCCATATTGGCTTAATACCACCACACCACAGGGAGCAAGTCTACTGGAACAGGAAACACTTTCATTCTATCAACGTGCAAGCTGTCTATTTAGGGGATTTGTACATCTCCAACGTCTGTCACCGCTTCCGGTATCTGCACATGATGGCTTTGTACTGCGGAACAGCACCATACCACAGCTGATGTCACAACTCGTTCCGGAGAGGGCCTTGCTTGCAAGTAAGTGTGATGTATTTAAGCTCTGTTTTGGGGAAAGTGAGGTAGTATGATCTGATTGTGTGCTATCACATGCTGCCCTGGCTTCTAGCTATCTCCATCTAGAAGACTCATCGTTTCCCAATGGGCCATGGTTGTTGGCCCCATTGAGGAATTCTACAACAGTAGGGGAAGTCTGCGTCAATGAGGCCCATGAATGAATACGGTGGCCAGAGGAGCGGGCTTTTGGGCTCCTGAATGCCAGATTCTGATGCCTGGACAGGACTGGGGGAGCCCTCCACTCTACTCACTTAGGAAGGTGTGTCAGATAACCATAGCCTGCTGCATCCCCCAAAACATTGCCCTGCGACGGAACATCCCTTCCATTGCAAAGAATGCAGGCCATGAACACCCACCGGTTGAGGTCCCTGAAATGCGGAATGGTGATAAAAATAGTAGTGAAGACGAAGGAGCTGATTTGCTTCAGGATCTCATCCAGACCTACTTCTTCAAAGTGTACGTATGGTGTGAGATGCGATGAAAGAACAATCTAGGCAATCTTGTAGTGATATTATGAATCTGATTTTTAAGCTGGTAACTAGGACTAAGTAGGTATGGAAACATCTTGGGAAAGGAGTATGTTTTGGTAGTGTATCTTTGTTCAGCTGTTAATGTTATTCAGGACTGTTTTCTCTAAAATTTGACAATGTCACTTATGTCATATGTATGTTTGCACAGAAATCTCTCTGTGTTGGTCTGTTTTAGGTGCCTTCCCCATGTCATCTTTATTTGGACATTTCAGAACTGTGACATGTATATGTTGCTGCTCAGCAGTACTACGTCCACAGGGATTATTCCTGGTAATGTGTCACAGAGCTTTGATGTACAAAGCTGGTACCTAGACAACTTGCACAGCGATAGGATGAAAATTCACTGGCTTCCATTGGACCTAATCCTTATTTTGTCCTAATGCAAAATGTGTGCTATCATGTGTTCCTACAAACTGTAGTGTGGTGGCCAAATCATAATATCCTACCTTCACATTGTCTAATTCCTTATTTTCTATGAACTGGATGTATGGGTTCCTGTGGCCCTCATTGTTGGCTCAAAGTGCTTATTGCACATCATTAACATTTGCTTGTGACATTCCACTAGATGCATGATACACTGGAGTGAAAAGATCCTGTGGTCAGAAACTGTGGTGCTGACATTTGTCTGTGTACTAATTAATTTGATGTAGAATTCCTTTTGTGAGGTCGTCAACATGCCTGAACCTGATGATGTAGACCTAATTTGTTGTTGGCTATTTTGTCGGACGTTGTCAGGTGTGTCCCCTCCCACAATGTTGTGTAAGTCTGCAGGAGATGATATGATCATTGACACTGTATCAATGAGTCATTTAATTGTTATACATGTGTCTGACATCATGTCAGCCTATGAATTGACCAATGTAATAAATATGTTGTAAGCCCAGACACTCATATTTTTATCTTGTTGTGACATGGTAGTGTTCCAGATTTGTTCCTTTTTTAACATACAACATATCCATGATTCTATCAGTCTCTAATTTTGACAAAGCAAAGTACACATGGCTGTACCTTCACATTGTCATATGTGAGAATGACAACAGGAGACAATGCTTAGGTGATGTGAGTTTTTTATTGAGTGAACAGACCAAATTAGCCATGACATCAAAACATAATGACTGTAAAAAAGAAAATAACAAAGTGAGAGATATAGTCATGGTGGCTAAAAACATTGGCGTAGAGTTCATTATTCCTGGAGTCCAAAGTCTAACATACTCCTCCCATCAGAAATAAAAATGTAGGACAGAAAGTCAAAAAGGTGAATGTGTTGCACACACACAGGGGGACATTAGGACTGATCTTTCTTACTGGCGGTGGTGTGTTGCTTGCCATCATTTGCTCCTGAATCCTTACATGGACGTCCCCTCTTTCTGACAGAGGGGGTATCTTGAGCACAAAGGAAGGGGTAGATGATGGAGGAAAAGCCCTGCAGAGAGTGGTGTTAATGTCCCTCAGCACCCCTACCAGAGAGGCCATCTTGGAACAAAGGCCAGCCAACTCGGTGTAGACCACAGCCAACTCAGTGCATAGGCCCGCAACCTCGGTGTATATGCCGCCCAGCTCCACTTGTATCCCAGCAACCTCCTGGTATATGCCTTCGTACAGCTCCTTCGGTTCCCCCATCTCGGTTATGACCTGGCCCAACACACTGTGGGAGTCCTGGTATAGTCTCAGGTCTTGTGTTGGCAGCTTGGGTGTCTGTAACGTCAGTGTATTCCCTCTGGGGGCCCACGTTTACCCTCCCACAACAGCTAGCCGCACCGTCCTGTGCCCTATGCACTGATTGCACCCTCACACTGGGTCCTGGCTCCTCATGGACTGGGGTGGTGGCCATCTGAGTGGCCAGGACTGGTGGGCAATGGATGGTAATGAGAGTGCTAGGTGCACTGGTTGTGAAGCCAGAGATTAGCTGTGTTATTGTTTCTGTGGTGAGAGTTGTGGGCACAGTGAGTCCAACTGTAGGCGTCTTCCAAGGCTGACCAGATGGGCCTTGATGTTCGTGGACGCCCATCGCTTCAGGAGCATTGTCATCACTGAGGGCTTCATCTTGTTCCTGGGTTGGAGAGGTACTCTGGTGGCTTTCCTGCCTCTGTTCAGATGCAGTGGTGTATTCACCTGTTGAGAAAGAAAAATATATGATCAATGGTCGAATTGAGGTATGTTCATAGAAGTGTCTCCTTCTTGCAAGCGATGGGGGCACAACAACCAAGCACACTGGTGAGCAATTTAAAGTCTTATTATAAAAGTCACAGAGTCCTATAAAAATGACGCTTCACTCTCCTAGGTCCCACCGCCAAAGACCAAGTCCTCACAAATGAATTCTACAAATGGAAAGGAGTGTCGATGTATCCGATGTGATATCCAATCAATTATTGTATTCACTTTCAAGAATCAAATCCATAGGCATGCTTGTTTCATATGTATATTCCATTTACTAATTCACAGAAAATCAGCGCTCCACAATATAACAGTATCCAATCATCAGCCTACGCGTTTCGTCCTCACTTGGACATCATCAGGGCTCCAGTACATATCCTAAGCATTTCTCCTTACAGTTCTTCTCCTCTTCATATCCTCAACCAAAACATGTAGAAAAGTATGTCCTCTTGCCAGAGCGTCTTGTACTCTAGACTT
This sequence comes from Calotriton arnoldi, assembly GCA_963921515.1. NCBI lineage: Eukaryota > Metazoa > Chordata > Amphibia > Caudata > Salamandridae > Calotriton > Calotriton arnoldi. The sequence goes on along the minus strand of CAWUFW010006242.1, from coordinate 1,155,100 downwards.
TCTGCCACGGCCTGGCCCGATAAATCCCTCCATCGAAGTTGTTTGTGTCTGGTTCATTGGGAAGATAGACAGGTCGAAGAGTAATTAGTTATTACTTCAGTCAGCGATTTGTACAGAGTTGTATTTGGTTACTAAACATTAATTGAAAGTCAATCTATGTGTCTAATTTCATGAGCTCATTGGTTGTGACTCGATATGTTCTTTGGGGTTTGGGGATAGACGTAACATCTCCAACACTCAGCTACACACACAATGGTGTCATATCCTGTGTATTTGTCAATTCCAAGTCATCTTTAGGTCAAATTCAGACAAGCAGTTTGGTTGTATATGTGGCATTGTTCATATTGTTAGCAATCTATAGGCAAGTGGTCATCTGGCATTGAAAATGAGCTGTGTGTCTTTCATGACCTACATATATTAGTGGTACTCCGTAGTTATGCCGTAACTCAGGCCAACAATAGTTTGAGTTGATGTGTCTAGCACACCATCAAGCAAAGTGTTTCAGATGTGTCTTTGAGATGAACATTGTCTGTACTTTACACATTTCATGACTAGTGTAGCTCAGTAGTAAGATGGCCGAAAGGTGAGAAGTGGGGCAAGAAGTGTCGCCTCTCAGTTGTAGTTACAAGGCCTCATGGTAGCTGTTGTCAGTTCAATGTGACTTTAGCCAGACTTGAGATTTGCTACGCTGCATGAGTAGTATAGCTCTGTAGTGAGATGGCCGACAGGTGAGAAGAGGAATAAGGAGTGTTGCATCTTTGTTTCAAGTGACAAGGCCTGATGGTATTTGTGATAGCTATTAAATCTCAATTTAGCAACAATTGAGAAATGGTAACCAGCATGACTAGTGTAGATCAGGAGTAAGATGGCCAACAAGTGAGTGGGGACACCAGCAGTCTAGCATCTTGTTTGAAGTTGGAGTGACAAGGTCTCATGGTAGTTGGGGTACCTTTTCTATCTCTACTTAGCAAGACTTGAGAGCTGGTAACTAGCATGAATAGTTTAGATCAGGAGTAAGATGGATGACAAGTGAGAAGGGACAAAAGGAGTCTGGCATCTTGTTTGGAGTTGGAGTGACAAGGCCTCATGGTAGCTGTAGTGAGTTTAATGTCACTTTTGCAGCACTTGAAAAATGTTGAGTGTACCATAGCTGTCGACGACATGCATTTGTGATGGACCATACATTTCAATATTGTCACATGTAATGGGTCCTGGGGTGTTTTTTTGATGATGCCACACTTACAGACAGCATTGAAAAATGTGGCAGTTCAAAGATTTGTAGGCATGTAGTGTTATATGCACCCATACTCATTGCCACAAACAAGCAGACATCTCAGATACTTTCTATGTTGCATGTTATGAGAGTAGATGTAGGAGACGATAGAAAAGGCAGAGTTGTTAGCAAACAGGACATTGTGATATTGTGTCAGTTCTTGAAGTATAACTTACCAGAGTCCAGTCCCCCAGGTATTCCTGACAACCCCTCGGTATGCAGGATGGCCAAGACCTTCTCCTCTTAGGGCATGAGTTGTAATGGTGCACTGGGAGGGCCACCTGCAGTCCTCCAGGTGGTGGCTGGTGTACTTGCCATGTGTCTTGTGCCTGAGGTCGCTCCACCTCTTCCTGATATCTTCCTGTGTGCACAGGGTGGTACCAACAGCATTCAATATGTTGACTATCTGGTTCCACATTTCTGCTTTTCTAGTGTGAGGACTTGGGCTCTTACAATTTGGGGATGTACTCTAAGGATTTCATCCACCAAGACTGTCAACTCTTGTTCAGTAAAGGCAGGTTTTTTGGGGGGGCGATGAACGAAGTGTTGGCAGGTCTGAGGAAGAAATACAGACAAGGAAAGTGGCAAAAAGGCACAAAAAAATTTCAAAAATTAAAGGTGGGGGAGAGTGCTAAATGGTAAGATGAAAAAAGGGGTGCCTTTTCTGAAAAGTGCAGTAAATAGTTGTCTGGCTTGCTGTGCTGCAGTTTGGAAGCAAAGGATGCTGGTCAAGGATGGGGTAAGTTTTATAGTGTGATTTGCAGGCGTGTCCACTTGCCAAAGCACATCAGGTGTGTAGTTTTTAAATCCATCCAATGGTCAGTGTATGTGTTTTTTTAACTTTTTGCGCGAACCGCTGCGATCGGGCACTGCTGTGAGACTGCCAGTACGACTGTGTAATCATAATACACTTGGCGGGAGGACTGCAGGCCTGACAGCGACTGCCGACGAACTGCCAAGATTTTGGACCGCCGCAGGACCACTGGGTGAACCACCATGCCAGCGGTCTGTGGTTCGGACTACACACCTCGTAATATGGCGGTCGGTCGGGTGCCGGCGCAGCTGGGGCGTGGACGTGGCAATCAGACCGCCAAACTCATAATGAGGCCCTATGTCTTTGTGAATAAAATAGCAAAGTTTAGAATTTTGTTGATTATTATTAATTCATTTCATTGCAACCTGTTTATGAGCTTTATCAATTTAGAAAAATGTGAAGACAGCTTACTTGTGGTGCCATACATTTCCCGCAGATCTTATAAGCTGACTATTATGTTTCCTGCATTATTTTTCTGTTGTGCTAAGAATATAGGCATATTATCACTTCTGTACTGATTTTCAAATATCTCAACCAGTTTTTATTTTCTGGAAACTCATGTTCCAACTTAGTTTGCCAATCTCTTTTAGTTTTTGGAAGTACACTTACAGCTAGTTTATATATACAAATATTTTTTTCTTAATCAGTGAACCAATTTTCTGAGAAATTACTTGTAAATTTGACCTTCCTATTTTTGTTAGCTGATGGATAGCCTTTTGCCTTATTTTCAGATTCTGTTGCTGTGCCGAGAAAATTAAGAACTTCCTTAGAGGAAGATTGTATCTCATTTCAATTATTTCAATTGTAGCATTTTATTACTTTTGGACACTTCTGAATCAATGACATTATACTGCATTTCGTCCAGGTTTGTCAAAAACTGATTTAATTTATATTTGAATGATAGTATGTTTCCTATGGGCGAGTCTGACAAATTATAGATATCAATACCTAGCTGTCATACGGTTTCTATAAAGGCAGTGCATACTCTACAAACTAAATAGACATTAACATTAATTTATTTCTGCTGCCTCCTGTTCATCTAGCTGTAGGGAATTGTTTACTGTAATGCAGTGTTGCACTTGCAACTCCTGTGGGCAGTAACATGACCCTGGACCTCAGTCGAGAACCTTTTTGCTCCTTTTTTCATTTTTTAAACTTTTGCAGGTGCAGAGCTTTACAAAGAAGGCAAAAGTTTGAAAGCAACAGGTGAAGCATATAGTTTAGCAACTTCACTCACTCGTACATGTCGGAAGCATGACGAAAAAAACAGGTGAATATCAATTATTACATAGATTAAACTTTATAAAATCAAACATGAATAAGAATGTCTTATGACCGATGGGGCTCTCTGAAGGACCAGCCAAAATACAGGTGATATGATGAAACATGGAGAACACTTGTTACAACAATAAAACTATAAAAGTGTCACTAACACTAATATGGCGGTACGTCCAGTCTCCGGCCAGTTAGTAAGCGCTAACCGGCCGGAGACTGGACTTACCGCCATGCTGCTATGGTATTGATGACGGGCTAATATATCTGGAGCCCTAACGTGGAGCTGATCCGTATTAAAACTTACCAGCTCTGGTCTTGATATACGAAAGTATGGAGATATAAACCAAGTTACACGTGCCTTGTTTTACCTTCGCTACTCAATTTGGACATTTGACCTGTTTATTACTTTAAAAGCCTTGATGAAGTTCAATGCCATTTGAACGAAACGCGTTGGCTGGAGTATGTGCATTGATGCAAAAATGTTGATATTTTCTAAATAAAGGAGAAACCTAAAAGGAACACTTGTCCGGTTATTCTGTACTATTGTACTGTGGAAAAGAAGTTCAGTGGTGCACAATTCCAAATAGTTGTGATTCTTGATCTGCATTGCAGTTGCACCCAACAACGGCAGGTGCAGGATTCGTTGTGCACACTTGTACTGATCATCGAATATATTAACATACAAGGAACGAAACAGTGAGGTGCGGCTACCATAGTCCGCCGTCGCTTTGTCCGTTTGCGATTAATGTAGTCATGCCAATAATGTAGAAAAAACAACCAAACGTCTTCATACCTAAATATGTAATGCAACACATTTTTACTTATACACCCAAAACAGTTAACAAAAAGCCAAAGAAACCAACTGAATGAAACAAATGAAATCCAGAAACCATGTGATAAACAAGACAAACAAGTCAAACTTCAAGAGAGAACTAAAGTTAGTTTAAAATGTAAAGTCTGAAAAATGTAAGGAAATTGATTAACTCTAAATAATTATTATTACAATAAAAATAACTATTGTTCATACTATTTTTCTTCACAGAAACCAAATTGTCAAAATATATCACATCACAAAAAGCGAAGAAAGTAGCATGAATAAAATAAGTCACTGGAACTATACTAAAAATGATTCCAATATTATGGGAAAGCAACCACTATTATCTTTCAGAGAAGAGATAACTAAAGAACATAACCATCCACTTAACATAATGGAAGTGCAAGACCTCAATAAAGCAAGAACAAGTTCCTCTGCAGGAAAAATGCTAAAATACATAATACCAAATGCTCGTGAAGTGGCAATGTGACAGATACAGACCATTTCTAACCTAAAATGACTTATCTCAAGGGCCAGAAAACAAATGCCAGACAATCCACAAGAGCCCAAAGAACCTTTCAATAAATAGAATTTCTAGACCCTTTAGAAGACACTTCAACAAACAAAAACTTCATACTGACAACTAAAACAGCAATAAAAGAATGATTGTTTTCTGCACAGCCAATAACCTATAACCCTCACCCAGAGCACTACCTGATTTATGGACAGAACCTTTAAATCTTGCCCCTTCACCATTCATGCAAACATATATAGTTTACTGGCAGCACCAAAATACTAATACACCCTTCGTACATGCACTATTACCCATCAAGGAAAGCTTATGTGCCAAAAAGTAGGGTCAATTATAAACGACGGGCTAATAACTATAATCCTCAAAGGCTATCACAGACTTTGAGCAAGCCTTGATTTAAACAGTTCTTAAATTTATCCACATTCTTGTTACTATCACTTTGATCAAACTCTGTGGACATAACTTGAAAGATCAATGAGCGAATGGAATATCCTACCAATGCACAATTTGCTTAGGAAATAACAAAAACTTATAGCCCTGATATATGTAACGCCAATAGAAGTTACAAACCTTGATGGTTTACAAAAATAGCCACCATTTTACCAAACCAGTGAAGAGAAACTGTTTCCCCAATTTGATTATTTTCAAGACACTTGGATAGGACACATAAACTGCTCAGCTCACAGTTGCCTACCCAAATTCTACATTCCTAGGAGGCAAAAGCAATCAATGCAGTAGAAGGATGTGCAACTCCTTCTAAGGCACTTTTGGAAGGAGCCACCTAACAAAATACAATTGCTTTGAAATATTTAAAAACAAAGTTGCCAAGAATTGAAACTCACATAATCTCCAGCACAACAACTAAAACGCAAAGTAACTGAACAAAAAAGACAAATTCATGACATACTAGCTATTAATGTTCTACCCTTTGAAAACAATCAAAACCTACAGAATGTAATGTCTATTGCAACAACACTATTCTACAAAATGTCACAATATACAGAATAAACCACTAAATCAGCAAACAAAAAGCTGATATATATAATTACTAAAAATAATGAATATATTTTAAAAATTAAAATAGCATTACTTTATTTAAAACCATTCTGATTAAATACAAAATCGGAATGGGAAATCAAAAAATCAGAATGAAATGAAATAAATAAATATTACCATACTTTTCTAAAAAACATACAACAATGATAAATAATACAAATTCTACTAATATAAAAATGAAACAAATAACACATATATGATATCAAGTACTAACAAAGCTTAACATTAACATAATCAGTAATTTTTAAACATACATTTCAAATTGTAACAAAAAATCATAATATGCACAAAGCAATTAAAATGTGCAAAAAACAATTATGCATATATGAGGCCTACATACTGCTGGACCCTTCTGGTTGCAGGGATATATAGGACTTGTAGGTTCAAGAAGAACCCGAGTTACCCAGAGCCAATAACTGAGCTGTGCTTTGCAATGGTTTTTCATTGTGTACTGGTGGCCTTAGTTACAAGAAGTGATGCATCGCTGCCGCAAAATTTAATGCGCCACTGTGCGACAATGCAAAAAGCCATGATTGCTCCCAATTTCCAATTTGGTGGCCAGCGGCGCAACGAGGTATCCAGCGTCATAAAAAATGTCATAGGTGCCACAAAATAGCTGCAAGTCATCTGCCGGAAAAGTGATGGAAGCCAGAATTGCGTCACGTAACGCGAGTAAGTAACACCCCACGACAGTCACCACTGCGTCAAGGGGCAAAAGTACCTGAAAAAACAACGCATCCCCCCAAACAACCATTTTGGGGACCATAGAGGAATCTTCAATGGAGCAGGGAGCACACTGCAGTATTCAGGAGACCCAACCAATCAACCTCAACAACAGGCAAGATGCACACGCAGACAGCCAGGGAAAGAGGAAGTCAAACTTCAGTGATGAGTATAACGAGATTCTGGTCACTGAGGTGACCAATCATCAAAATCAGCTGTTTGTGAGCTCAAAGTTGCCAATATGGGAAAAAAGGTGATATGGCAGTCCATCGTGCAGAAAATAAACTGTGTCGGCCAAGCAAAGAGGAGAGTTACCAACAGCAAAGAGCGCTGGCACGATTATAAGCGCATAACAATGGCCAAATTAGCATCAAACCTCAAGGCAGCATTGCAAACTGGAGGAGAAAGCCCAGCAGACCAGGAGATGTTGGATGCCCTGGAGGAGCAGGTGTCAGCTATCATCCCGGAGGAGTTGGTGACTGGAATCTCAGGACAGGACAGTGCAGCACAAGAGAACCAACAAGAGTCATTGGGTAAGTCACAACAAGTGCAAATATGTGTGTCATGGGTCATGGGGTTGATTACAGCCAGATATGTACCTGTGCCTCAGTGTGCTGTGTGCATCTTGATGATTTGGGTTCATGCCCTTGCTCCATGTATCCCCACATAAAGTAAATGACACAGACCAATTACACATTGCACAGGCCAAATCAGATCCTTCATGTCCCTACCTGCCATGTCCAAAGTTCCACACCAGTCCACGCCTGACTTGGCCAACTACCTCCTGTTGTTAAATGTACAACATGGTAACCATATCTACAAGTATCTGAATACAATAGACCACATTTTAAAGAAAGCTATGCAGCGCCATGCTGCGTTACTGCAAAAGCAAATGGATGCGTCATCTTCACAACAATATTACATATTCCTGACCTCTTCCTGTATCTATGCATAATTGGAAGATATGGTGCAGTCCTTACCTTTTCTCATGCTGTAGGGCAGCACAACAGGGAGGCATGTGCGATGCCCCACGACAAAAATTCATAAGTGAGGCCCATACAAATTATGAGATAACAAAGTATCACTCCTCATTGCACCTCCGTACACTTCCCTTGTGTAGGTTCATGTTTTGGATGCATTCCTATGCTCATAAACCGTTGAAAATAAGTGAATGCCAATGAATACATGTATGTTGTGTGTGAACACCCACAGCAACATCCATGAAAGGTTCCTTTCATTCAAAGTGCTGTGACAAAAGGGACCATGGGCCTCAATTAGGAGCTTTTGATGTAGGGCAGCATCACAAGTAATCTAGCTGCACTGCCCTAAGTCAAAAGAAAAGAGCAGGAATGCGCCGTATCTATGTGATAAAGGACATTCCTGTCCTTTGCCCCAGCACACAATGGGCTGCTGTGTACCAACGCATGCATGCCTGCACCATGGTGCAAGTATACCTGCGTTGGTGCAGGGCAGACAATTGTACGCCAGCACAGGGGAGAGCACACGCATCTGTCATATTGATGTAAATGTTACGGCTCCTGTGCTCTGAAAGTTATGCTGTACATTTCATATATATGCCTTGCGGCACCACACTGCGTTACTTTCACGTACATAATGGTAACGTTTCTCAGCACCACTCATACACCTTCACTCTGTCACAATGCTTACACATGCTTCAAGCCGGTGTAAGGAGTAACATAGGGCTTCACACATGGGAATCGCCCTTGTGTAATGAGACATTACTGGAGTAGCAAATGTTGCGCTAGACATTCCAGCAATGCTTGATCATTGCGCTAACAAATTAGTCATATTTACAGACATATCTGTTGATTCACTGTGCCATGGAGCTCCGTAAAATAAATACAGTTCCACCAAGGTGTTTCAAGCTTGGCGCTGTTTTTCACCAGCAATGCGCCACTTTTCAGACAAGGCCCATAGTGACTGACTGACTGTACAGGTCACTAGTCCACACAATACATATATATATGTGTGAGTTTAGTTATGGGTATTTAGGTAGATATTGACTTACCAAGAGGGCCACCGACTTCCAGTCCCAGGTGGTCCAGCAGATCCACCTCTGCTGATGACATCCTGCCAGCGGTGCTTCAACTGGTGGGCCGTTATTTCCATGTTGTGCTGCTGGACCCTTTGCCACCTTTGCCGGAATTCTGTGGTGGGTAACCCTTGCTCACACAGCCACCAGTGCCAATCATATTTGGCAAAAATATGACAAATCAGCCAAAGTAGTCCCCCAGACTCGTTGGACGACAGGTTTTTGGACCTGCCTGACATCACTATGAATTTTATATAAAACAAAAAATTATTATAACAGAAACTTATAACCAAACCTTAACTCTTCCCGACAACTAGTGACCCCAAAAAAAGAACACACACCTCACAACATTTCAATTTGAACAAGACAATTTATTGATCAGGACAATAAACAGACAAATTAGACAACACTTTCACAAAACAAACACAAAAAAGCAGTACAGTTCTACTCAAAACTCTCAGCTCCACACAATTGACTCCACCACCAAGCACACTCCTAGGAATAGTAAGTGATAGAGAAATTTACTGTGTACATCCTGGTTTTCAGTATGGCTAAGTCACTGCATAATTTCCTGTATGGATGCAACATGTTTTTATGTTTTGCATCATATTTTCTGCATCTGTGTTGTTGTTTTGGACGCAACATCCGTTATAATAATACATTATCTGCATGCATGATGTTTGTCGTTGAAACTTAATTTTTCCATATGTTGCGTTATGCTTAGTGAGGAATCAGTCATTTGTACAGGAGATGCCTGAATGTTATTTTTGACGTGTCATTTTTCTGACAGATGCAACACGTTTTGTTTGCCAAAGTCCCTCTACCAAGAATAGCGTTGATATCTGAGTTCATGTATGCCTTTTTTTAAGTGATGCATCACGTAATTCTTAGGTTATGTTACCTTACAACAAAATGCTTGAGATTTACTATGAAGTAGTCAGTTTTGGGACAGACATTAACATACGTGCTAGGGATATATCCCGATTATTTCTTATGCATCACTGTTGAGTTGGTGTGCTTACTAATGACACTTTGCATGGGAGATGTGCAAAGCACTAATGTGACACATCCCATTACAACGTACTATGCACAGTTGGTTACGCTTTGACATTGCCTATTGGCGTATTGTTTCACTACCTGGGGCACTATTATGGAAATGCCGCATTTCATCTGTTTGTGTCTGGAACTTCTTGAGAAAGGTGCACCTGCTGCAAAAGGCAAATTGAACACTATTAGATGGAATGCGCAGAGCCCATGATTGGCACATACGTAGCCATCCCTGGGAACAACACATTCCTGTGAAGGACACAATGGTTGCTTAGAAGCAGCATCATTATTCCACAGTGCAGACAGCAACACAACAGCACTTTGACGAGGGACTGTGAATGCCCTTGCAGGTGGGTGCAGTGAGTGACTGCACCCGCATGAAAGTGCAGGGGGGCTTGCAAGCCCATTTCTCCCCTCCACAGGGCTGCCATCATGGTGCGCTATGACAGAGCCACGGATGTTGTTCTGCATACTGTCATTGTTTTACAAGCGAGCTGATTTGCCTCTGCACCAATGTCCGTTGTATGGCATAGGCGCAAAGGCAAAGGTATGTACCCATTTTTATGGGGCCATGCAATGTAGGTGTGGCATCTGGAGATGGCGCTTGCGTTATGAGTGCACCTGGCCTATCGGCATCAAAGAAGAGCACACACAAATGGCTACCGTAACTTCTGTTTTCAAATATTTTTCTGGGTCAGCAAAGGCGTGTGGAGACACATGTTGCACCCTCAGGGCAGTTGGATGATACGGCCTGTGTTTTTTTTTAGAATTCCGAGCATTTGTTATTTGATACAGTTGATGTCTCTTGACCTGTGAACAAAAGAAACACACCTGCAACTCTTTCATGAGTATTTTTGATTCTATTGTTCAATCATTCAGGGAATTGTAAGCGCGCTACTCACCCGTGAGGGTCTCAAGGCGCTGGGAGGGGGGGGTCCGCAGATTTGTTTAGCCGAAGAGCCAGGTCTTGAGGGTCTTCCTGAAGGTGTTCAGGGAGGGGGCGCGTCTGATGTCTGCCGGTAGCTCGTTGCAGGTCTTGGCTGCAATGTGAGAGAAGGATCTTCCGCCTGCTCTGGCTCTGTGGATGCGCGGGGTTTCGGCCAGTGCGAGGTTGGAAGATCGGAAGTTTCTTTTGGGTACGTGGAAGTTGATTCTTTCATTGAGGTATTTGGGTCCGTTGTTGTGTAGGCATTTGTAGGCGTGAGCGAGGATTTTGAAAGTGACTCTTTTCTCCACGGGGAGCCAGTGGAGACTTCGTAGGTGTTGGCTGATATGTTCGTGTGGGGGGATGCCGAGGACGAATCTGGCTGTGGTGTTGTTAACCATTTTTGCTATTTTGAACATGTTGAAAATCTCTGGTTCATTGAAAAAAGTGATTGACAATGTGTGTTCGTCGTCTGATCCCTGCAGCAGTGTTGATGATGTCTGTGCCATCTGCTTTAGCGTCATTCTCATCATCGTCCATTGTCTCCAGGGGCTGTTGTTCTTCATCCCAGGGCACATTCGTTTTCACACATATATTGTGGAATATTGCACAAACCATAATCATCTTACAGACCATTTCGGGTGAATACAGCAGCCTGCCACCAGATAAATCCAAACAACGAAACCTGCCCTTGAGCAGGCTTCTCTCTATCATGTTTCGTGTTCAGCAATGTGCATGGTTGTAGGCCTTTTGAGGGTCTGTCTGGGGGCGTCCAAATAAGGTCATCAGCTACATCTGTAGGCCATATCCTTGATCAGCTGTAAGTGAAACGTAAGAGAACTGTCTTAACTGTTGTTCATGCTTGACAATACATAACATGTGGTGTATGTCATGTATGCTGCTATTTTATGCAATATTACTGATTTTATGATTAGATGGAGTGTTTAACTACAGTTGCACATTGTTTGTGCCACATGTCGCTTACCTTGCTGTGTGTTATGTCAAATGCATGACAGGGGTTGATACATTGCTGGCCTTGAGTTGCTGACTGCAATGTGCAATGCCTTGGATTCTGTTATGGATACCTGTGTCCCTATAATGTATGGTGCACACTTTCCATGTTTGCACATGGCACACCTTTGAGTCGATGCCCTAGATGCAAACACAGAAAGTGGGACCTATTACATAGACTGTGTATTGAACCAATGGCTGCCATTTACTCATGCTGCCATGAGGGCAGCACATTCACGTGATATGTATAGCGGCTTTCAATCAGCTACTCTGTGTTTCACTGTGCATACGGAAATCAACATGCAATTTGAGAGGGAATGTCATGTTCTCTTGAAGGCGGGTGCAGTGATTGGTTGCACCCACATGCAAGGTGATGTTATTGGGAGCCATGGGACGCCCTTTTAATACTCCTGATGGCTGCTCTTAGTGGCACACTGACAGCGTACCACCTTCAAGGTGGTGCACTATTTGTGGAATAATGAGAGCTTCTAGGCCTCTGCCACTGGGCCTGTGATACAGTACAGGCATAGAGCCAAGGGTATTTCCTCATTTACCTTTGCTCACACCACCATGCAAGAGTAGAGACGCCCCCTTTAGACAGCACTGTTGCCTTATTGGCACCAGCGCTATCAGCATTACACAAGGTGAGGTCCTTGCATCTGTGGACACCTCTCTCATTACAAAGTGCCCTGGGGGCACACATTGAGGGCACATTGGCCCATGGCACACCCAGGGCCCTTTGGCTTATGCTGCCAATGGTGTATGTACCTTTCTACTGTATGTTGTGTTCTTATAGTGGATATGTGTGTTATCCTTTGCACAATAACTTATTGTGTCAGTATAATATGAGGCCCTGAGATGTGCCAGATGCCCAGCTACTGTTACAGAGTATTTGTATGTTATTTCTTAAAATGTTGCTCACCTACAAGTAGACCATTCTCATATTGACCATTTTGGAAGCGGTCATTGATGATGCAGTTGTGGAAAATACATGCATCATGCACACTACCAGGATATTTGGCCAGTACATTGGTGAAGAGTCCCTGATGGCACACAATGGCCTGGACATTGATTGAGTGGGTATGCTTCCTGTTACAGTATGGATGGGCAGGTGCTGCAGGAGGGACCAGTTGTACATGCTTGCAGTCCATTGCCCCCAAAACATGTGGAAAGCCTATGATGCCATAGAAGCCTTGTTTTATCTCCATCTGCTGATGTTGTGTGTTGGGGAAATGGAGGTACTGTGATGTGAGGTGAATAATGGCATCTAGGACAGATAGAAGGAAGGCTGAAAACAATACCTGGGAGACACCTGCCACTCGTGCTGCTGTAGTCTGGAATGATCCTGAGGCCAACATGTGTAAGACAGCCAGGAGCCTGGACTGAGATGTTGCATACCCTGTTAGTTGGTGGCTGTAGCCGTGATGAGATCTGATGCAGCAAGGTCACAATGGATGCCCTCCTGAGGCGATAATATCTGATGACATCTTCATCCCTGAGCCCAATGAGGGTGGCCCTCTGGCGATAGATGCGCTCCCTTCTCCTGCGCTGCCTTTGTGGTGGTAAAGGTGGGGGCGGTTGTGGAATTTGGTCTGCTGGTGGTTGTCGTCTTCTCTGTCCAACTCCCAGCTGCAAGATTAGGAGGGCCATGCTTTCTAATTTGATGGCAGACTGTTCTGCGAGGCTGCCCTTTTATTTCTATAGCACATGCGTCATTTCCTATGCATGGGTTTGTCAGGCGCAGGGATTCTAACGCACTTTTCACGATGCATGAATCAGCACAGAGATGTGTCTTTACATGGAATGGTTATAAATCCCTGCGTCAGTATTGCGATACATTTTACGTAGGAATGCCTACCTTGCATATATTTAAATTTACGCAACGCAGAAGGTCCTCACGCAGATCCATTCTGATGCGGGAGTGTCTTCCGTGATGCATCTCCCTAGATACGTCACTTTGTAAATATGGCGTAAAAAAAACCCACCGATGTGCCACAAAAAGTGAAGCACTGGTGGCTCATGGGGCTTGTAAATATGTCCACGGGCATATAACAAATCATTCGGTAAAATATAAATAGTGAAAAATAGGTATCAAGGAGCCTATGTATTTCCGAAATGGGAACAAGATATAGAGTTTAGAAGCAGTGATTATTTGCTTATCTCCGAAATTGTGGGTACACGTACTATCATGTGAATTAGAGGACATTTTTAAAAATGACTTCTTTTTTACACATTGACTTACATTTGGAAGGCAGAAATGCATAGATAGTCAGTTGGTAAGAACACATGTTCTACTGTTCTGTGTTTTCCCAAGTCTCCTGATAAAAATGGCACCTCACTTGTGTGGGTAGGCCTAGTGCCCATGACAGGAAACTGCCCAAAACGCAACTTGGGCACATCACATTTTTCCAGTGAAAACTGACCCTTTTTTCGCAATGTGCGTAACTGTGGATTTTGGACCCCTGCTCAGCTGGCACCTAGGGAAATCTAGCAAAACTGTACATTTTTGAAAATTAGACACCCAGGGGAATCCAGGATGGGGTGACTTGTGTGGCTCTCACCAGTAGCGGCTCGTGGAGGGAGTGCTGTGGGCGTGGCGGGGGAGGAGCAGGGTGGGGGGTTGTAAACTATGGCATACGGCTGAACAGAGGTAAGTAAACAAATAAATAAATAAAACAAATTTCGTTGCACGCGCTGCATCGCATTTGGCAATGCAGCGCGCGCAATGAAATTCGTTTTATTTATTGTTTTAGCTAAATTTGAGGTTTGCAGGGGATCCTGGGTAGGAAAATGTTGGGAGATCCACGCAAGCCACACCTCCCTGGACTTCCCTGGATGTCTAGTTTTCAGAAATGTCTAGGTTTGGTAGGTTTCCATCGATGTCCGCTGAGCCCGAGACTAAAAACGAAGGTTACTCACTCGCAAAACCAGGTAGTTTTGAGATCGATAATTTTGAAGTCTCCACAGTACATTTTGGGCCATTTCCTGTCACAGGCACTAGGCCTACCCACGCAAGTGAGTTACCATTATCATTTGAGACTTGGGGGAATGTTGGGTGGTAGGAAATTTGTGGTGGCCCGGTGATTCCATAATTACACACACAGAAAAAAGAGAAAAATGTGATTTATTTAGCTAAATTTGAGGTTTGCAGAGGATTCTGGGTAGGAAAATGTTGGGGGATTAACGTAGGCCATTTCCCTTGACTCCCAGGGTATCTAGTGTTAAGAAATTTCTGTGTTTGGCAGGTTTCCCTAGATGGCCGCCGAGCCCGGGACCAAAAACACTGGTGAACCCTTTGAAAAACCAGGTTGTTTTGTGATAGATAGGTGGGCACCTGTGTTTGTGGTCCCAGGCTAGCAGACATCTAGGGTAACCTAAAAAAAACCAGACATTTCTGAAAACTAGACACCTGTGGGAGTCCAGGGAGATGTGGCTTAAGTTGATCCCCTAATATTTTCTTTCCCAGAATCTGCTGCAAACCTCAAATTTAGCTAAAATTCAAATACATTTTCCTTTAATATCTGTGTGGGAAAGTTGTGGGATCTCCGCACGACACACATTTCCTACCACTCAGTGTTCCCCTCAGTCTCCTGATACAAATGATACCTTACTTGTGTGGATTGACCAAGTGCCTGTGACATGGAAGGGCCAAAAACCTGTAGAGATTTAGGGGGGCCCAAATCGGGTCCAAAAGGGCAATACGTTTATACTTTTTTAGGCTAAATGCTACTTTGGTCACCCATACAAGTGAAGTATAATTTTTCTTGGGAGACCAAGGGGAACGCTAGTAGGTAGGAATTGTGTTCCTGCACGGTGATCCTACAACTGTCCCACATAGAAATGTGAGGAAAATATGACTTTTTAAGTAAATTTGAGGTTTGCAGTGGATTCTGGCTAAGAAAACGCTGGGGGATCCATGCAAGCCACACCGCCAGCCAAGAGTCAGTCCATGCACACCACCATCCATGCATACTACCAGCCAAGTGCCATTCACGCACACTGCCAGCCAAGCGCTATCCACGCACATCGACAGCCAAGTGCTATCCATGTCCCCGGCCAGCCAATACCATCCATGCACACAGTCAGCCAAGCACTATCCATGCACACTGCCAGCCATGCGCCACCTATGCACTCCGCCAACCAAGCGCCGTCCCTGCACACCACCAGCTGAGCACCATCCATGCACACCATCAGCCAAGTGTCAGTCCACTTACACTACCAGCCAAGCACCACTCCACACACTCCAGCAGGCAAGTGCCAATCTACACACACCGTCATCAAGCGCGAGTCCACATACACCAGTAGCCAAGTGCAAGTCCACACACACCGCCAGCAAAATGCCAGCCAAAGGTCAGTGCACGCAGACCGTTGGCCAAACTCCAGTTCAGACACACACAAACTTTCCCTGATTTCTAGTGGTTTTCTGCTCCCACTTGGGGGCAGATGGGAATAAAAATATCACTGAAACAGACAGATTATGTGCCTTAAAAAAGGGGAGTGAGCCTTGCCTATGGGGCTTTTCCCTGACATGCCCATAAACATATCCCTGGTGCCTTGTGGGCTTTCTGCCCCCCGGGGGACAGATAAGGGGCTAGTGCCCTGATCTGCCTCTGGGGGGGGGGCAGAAATACTATTTTGGGGTGGGGAGAATAACATGTCCATTCTGGGAAGCTCCCACGCCTACGTATAAAAAAAAACATAATCCCTGGTGCCTAGTGGGATTTCTGTCCCCCCCGGAGGGGCAGATCAGGGTCTATTGCCCCCATCTACCTCTCAGGGAGGCAGAAGGACTGTGGGAATTTTTCAGGTGGGTGGGGGCATTGGCATACCCATGCTGGGCACCCCCACCCCTACATATAATAAAAAACATAACCCATGGTGCCTAGTAAGCTTCCTGTCTACCCGAGGGGGTCAGATCAGGGGCTATTGCTCCTATTTGCTTCACGGGGTAGGCAGAAAGACTGTGGCAATGTTTTACGGGGGTGGGGGCATTGGTATGCCCCTTCTGGGCAGCCACCACCCCTATGTATAAAAAAAGCATAATCCCTGGTGCCTAGTGGGCTTGCTACCCACCGGGGGGCAGATAAGGGATTATTGCCCACATCTGCCGCCCAGGGGGACAGAAAGACTGTGTCAATTTTTTTGAGGGGTGGAGGCATTGGCATGCCCATTTTGGGCATCCCCACCCCTACATATTCAAAAACAATTTCCCAGCACTGGTGCACTGCGTGTTGTCTAGTGCCAATGCAGGTACATTACAAGCAGGATTGTTTCCCTGCAGAAAGAAATAACAGAATGCAGCACACATGGAAAGAGGAAGTAACAAGGAGAAATAAAGTTATTTTTCCTCTTTACGCCTCAGTCGAGTAAGCACACCATTTTGGCACAAACCCAGGTTTACAAGTGTTTGTAAATTGTGGATGCTTCAAAATATATGGGGGATTGCATGGGGCACAATCTGTGTAGCGCCTATCCAATGCAAAGTGATGCAAGACAGTGCTATGCGCTGGGTTAATTTTTATTCACTAAGCAAGAAAAAGCCACACAAGTTGACTTTGCGTGGCTTAGTAAATGCCACAAAGGTTTTTACATCAGGGCTACGCCACGAAAGCGCTGCAACCCCGATGCAAAATCTTAGTAAATCTGGCCTTAAATTTCCACCAACTAGTTAATGCACCCCCTCTGCCATCCATTTGCATGATTATAATACAGCCAATAAAGAACAGATGTCAGTCTTTCAGCAATGTGGTCGACTTGAAGCAGACACCAATTTGGCCACCCTGTTTTTAACTTTGTAAGAAGTAGGAATGCGCCATATGAATATCAGTGAAATATGATACAGAATATTAATATAAACAAAAATTGAATTCATAAGCAGTGGTTCTCACAAATCCATCCGTGAGAAATAAAAATATTAGCACTATAGCACATTTTTAAGTATCCTAAAAGCCAAATCCTGGTTGGGGGTCAACGGCCAAGGAAACACAAGAAATGATTATAAAATCCGTTCTTCCCACTTTTCTTGTAAATAACTACCCACAAGATGAAGACTTTATGTATGGATAGAATTACATATATTTTTTCTTCCCAGTAGGTCGTAAGGCGGTACTGGCATTACGCAAGGCAAATATCACAAGAATCAGTCAACACCTTAGTAGCAGAACTTTGTTGTAATACTTTTCTACTTTCGCATTTCTTCCAGCTGTAATTAGGAAATAAATGTGCAGCATAACACTTCTAAGCAAATGTCATGGAGGCAGACATTTTAAATTGCACCTCATAATGCACCACTTACTGCACTGCCATATGGTGAGGAGTTGTTTCAATTGCCTGTGTGCTCTGCGGGCATGGATATTAGAAGTATCTAGCCCCTCTTTATTAAAGTGTTCCCTGTGGTAGTTATGCATACACCACAGTCTAAAATGATTCACAAGGCATTACGGAAAATCTTAATTCCATTATTGATAAATGCCAAATATGTAATGCGAGGTTTATGTCCCGAACATGCTCGGCAATTTAAGCAACATCACACACATTTTTTATTTAAAAAGCTTTATTTACAGCGAGTAAATCGGCAAGTGTCAGTTGAAATCGAATTCTGTTAACCCTATGCAGAGGAGAGGTTGATAAATATGAAATGTTGCTGTATAATTATCTGCCTATTAGGGGGCAGATCTACAAGAAAGTGCCGCAGCGTGGCGCTGCAAGCCCTTTGGCTGCGCCACGCTGCGGCACTTTCAGAGCACAGGAATGCGACATATTTACAAGAATATGTCGCATTCCTGTGCTCTCCCCTGCGCTGGCGCACAAACAGCTGCCAAGCGCCGGCGCAGGCACCCTTGCACCATGGTGCAAGGATGCCTGCGCCATGGGGAGATTGTTTTTGTGCAGGAAGGGGCACCTTTCTGCACAAAAACAATCAGTACAGGCTTTCCTCTTTCAATGCGTGCTGCAGAATGCAGCACGCATTGAAAGAGGAAAACGAGGAGAAATGAAAACATTTCTCCTCGGTGCGCTCGCTACGCCACCTCTAGGGTGGCGTAGCATTCACACGCATCTCCAGAGTTACGATTACTCGTAAATCTGGAGATGTGTCTTGTTCCATGGGTGTTGCGTGGGAACACCCACAGCAACACCCATGGAACGCCCCTTCAACGCAAAGTGCTGCGTGTGAAGGGACGGTATTTACAAGGAGAGGAAAAGTCACGCATGGTGGCTTTTCCTCTCCTTGTAAATATCGAGGAGCCCCCTGCGCCACCAGTACGTCACGAAAAGTGACGTACTGGTGGCGCAGGGGGCTTGTAAATCTGCCCCTAGGTGTCTTAGCCTACATCAACTCACCGAGCATAAACGAGTGTTTGTACATAGATACAATAAATCCAGGAATCATTGAATATAACACAAAACGGATATGGATCTATTAGTGGATAACGAGCATCGAATATTTGGTGTTACTTCCACGAGTAACCGCTACTCCGACTTATTATCCGGAGGAAACCTATATTTTAGAGGCACGTGCATCTGTGGCGTAGGCTGTGCTTCATGCAAGGAAGGAAATGGGGCCCGTTGGCCCCCTGGCCTCTTGGGGCCAGATGTACGACCATTGTAAATTGCGCCTCGCAATTTGCGCTCAATTGCGAGTCGCAAATTGCGAGGCGCAATTTACAATGTACTACAGTGTCAGAGACACTGATTGCGATTCCGAAAGGGGTCGCAAAATGCGATGCTCATGAATATTAATGAGCCACTCGCAATTTGCGACCCCATTGGGAATGGCTGGCCCTCCCAGGATGGTGGCCTGCTGGGCTCAGCAGACCTCCATGTCTGGGACTGCTCGTCAATAAAGCAGTTTTTAAAAAAAAATGCATCCCGTTTTCCTTAAAGGAAAACGGGATGCATTTAAAAAAAAAAAATGAAACGTTTTCGTTTCATTTTTTAAGGGCAGGTAGTGGTCCCTTGGACCACTACCTGCCCTTAAAAAATATTTCAGAGCCAGTCACAAAGGGGAAGGGGGCCCCTTTTGGGCCCCTTCCCATTTGCGACTGCATTACCACCCTCTTGAAGAGGGTGGTAATTTGCAAGTGTTTTACGACCGCAATTGCGATCGCAAATCATTGGTACATGGCTTGTGACTCGCTATTAGGAAGGGAACGTCCCTTCCTAATAGCGAGTCGCAAAACACTATTTTGTGAGTCGCAAATTATTTGCAACTCACAAAATAGTGTTTGTACATGGCCCAATCAGAATTAGCATGAGCAAACGGATCACAAACCCGTTTGCGCATGCTATTTCTCGTCGTACATCTGTCCCATGGCCACTGTTTCAACTGTGAAATTCCCCAATAATCACTGTTTAGTGGGCCCATGAGGCTCTTGGCCCAGTACTGCTGCACTTGCTCCACCACTGCAAGCTAAGCCCTTGAAAAATGATTTAATGGATTACCATTAGTGAGAAACCATTTCACCTAAACCAGTGGTTCTCAAAATCTTTACTTCTGGGGACCCTCAGTTATTCATTACTGGGACCCGGGGACCTGCACTGAATCATTATTGGAATCCGGAGACCCCCCACTGAGTCCTTACTGGAAGCTGCATTGTTGATGACTTGAACTGCACAAAAAGTGCAGAAAAAAATTCCTTAACCCCTTAACTGCTGGGCCTTTTCCCCCAGTGCTGAGCCCTTTTTGGCTATTTGTAGTAGTTCGCGATTAGGCCTCTGTAACTTTTGGACCACATAAGGTATCCACGCCAAATTTGCGTCCTTTTCTTCCAACATCATGGGGATTCTAAAGGTACCCAGGGTTTGTGGATTCCCCTGGAGGGGTCCCAGATTTTAGCCAAAATACAGCTATATTTTGGTTTTTTGGGGAAAAATGGGAAAAAAGTCCCGCATATAAAAGCGTCTGGGTTTTTCCCTGCAAATGGTATCAAAAAAAGGTTTGTGGGGCTGAAATCTCCATTTTCCCAGATTTTAGGGAATGACAGACTTTTGTCAGAAAACCAAAAAATTTTACACAGTTTTGGCATTTTTCTGGGACATAGCCTATTTTTGCTATTTTTTGTGCTTTCAACCTCCTTCCAGTTAATGGTAGAAATGGGTATGAAACCAATAATGGATCCTGGAAAGCCATACATTTATGAAAAGTAGACAAAATTCTGAATTCAGCAAGGGGTCATTTGTGTAGATCCTTAAAGTTTTCCTTATAGAAACTAACAGTTAAATAAAGGAAAAATTGAAAATTAGTTGAAAAAAACAGCCATTTGTGTCAACGTTTTCACCTGTAACTTCTTCTAATTATGACAGCTATTTGAAGGCAATATACCGTTATATCCGCTGGACCTTTCTGGTTGTGGGGATATATAGGACTTGTAGGTTCACCAAGAACCCGACGAACCCAGAGCCAATAATTGAGCAACATCTTGCAATGATTTTTTTTTAAGTACCGGGTATATAGCAATTATTTTGGGAAAATGTATACATGGAAAAATTGTTATGAAAGACACCTATGTATTTCTGAAATGGGAACAAAATGTAGATTTTAGAAACAGTAGATATTTGCACATTTCCGAAATTGGGAGTACCCATACTAGCATGAGAATTATAGGTCATTTTTCAAAATGACTTATTTTTTACAGATTGTCTTTCATTTGGAAGGCAGAAATGCATCGAAAGTCAATAGGTAATAACAGTTGCTCTACAATTCTGTGTTACCCTAAGTCTCCCGATAAAAATGGTACCTCACTTGTGTGGGTAGCCCTTGTGCCCACAACAGGAAATGGCTCAAAATGCAACGTGGACGTACCACATTTTCACAATGAGAAATTACCCTTTTTTTGCAAAGTGCCTAGGTGTAGTTTTTGAACCCTAGCTCTGCCGGCACCTAGGGAAACCTAGCAAACCTATACATTTTTGAAAACTAGACACCCAGGGGAATCCAGGATGGGGTGACTTGACTGCCTCCCATCAGGTTCTGTTACCCAGAATCCCTTGCAAACATAAAAAAATTGTCAAAAAATCACAATTTCCCCACATTTCTGTGGTGGAAAGTTCTGGAATCTGCGTGGATCCACAAATTTCCACCCACCCCGCGTTCCCCAAAGTCTAACGAGAAAAATGGTACCTCACTTGTGTGGGTCGGCCTAGTGCCTGCGACAGGAAACGGCGCAAAACGCAACGTGGTCACACCTCAATTTCGCAGTGAAAAATGACCCTTTTTTGGCAAAGTGCCTAGCTGTAGTTTTTGAACCCTAGCTCTGCCGGCACCTAGGGAAACATAGCAAACCTATACATTTTTGAAAACTAGACACCCAGGGGAATCCAGGATGGGGTGACTTGACTGCCTCCCACCAAGTTCTGTTACCCAGAATCCCTTGCAAACAGAAAAAATTGTCAAAAAACCACATTTTCCCCACATTTCTGTGGTGGAAAGTTCTGGAATCTGCGTGGATCCACAAATTTCCACCCACCCCGCGTTCCCCAAAGTCTTACGAGAAAAATGGTACCTCACTTGTGTGGGTCGGCCTAGTGCCTGCGACAGGAAACGGCGCAAAACGCAACGTGGTCACACCTCAATTTCGCAGTGAAAAATGACCCTTTTTTGGCAAAGTGCCTAGCTGTAGTTTTTGAACCCTAGCTCTGCCGGCACCTAGGGAAACCTAGCAAACCTATACATTTTTGAAAACTAGACACCCAGGGGAATCCAGTATGGGGTGACTTGACTGCCTCCCACCAGGTTCTGTTACCCAGAATCCCTTGCAAACATAAAAAATTGTCAAAATAAACACATTTTCCCCACATTTCTGTGGTGGAAAGTTCTGGAATCTGCGTGGATCCACAAATTTCCACCCACCCGGCGTTTCACAAAGTCTTACGAGAAAAATGGTACCTCACTTGTGTGGGTCGGCCTAGTGCCTGCGACAGGAAACGGCGTAAACGCAACGCGGTCCCACCTCAATTTCGCAGTGAAAAATGACCCTTTTTTGGCAAAGTGCCTAGCTGTAGTTTTTGAACCCTACCTCTGCCGGCACCTAGGGAAACCTAGCAAACCTATACATTTTTGAAAACTAGACACCCAGGGGAATCCAGGATGGGGTGACTTGACTGCCTCCCACCAGG
This sequence comes from Calotriton arnoldi, assembly GCA_963921515.1. Classification (NCBI taxonomy): domain Eukaryota; kingdom Metazoa; phylum Chordata; class Amphibia; order Caudata; family Salamandridae; genus Calotriton; species Calotriton arnoldi. The sequence continues at coordinate 1,132,462 of CAWUFW010006242.1, read as the reverse complement.
TTCTGTTACCCAGAATCCCATGCAAACATAAAAAATTGTCCAAAAAAACACATTTTCCCCACATTTCTGTGGTGGAAAGTTCTGGAATCTGCGTGGATCCACAAATTTCCACCCACCCCGCGTTCCCCAAAGTCTTACGAGAAAAATGGTACCTCACTTGTGTGGGTCGGCCTAGTGCCTGCGACAGGAAACGGCGCAAAACGCAACGTGGTCACACCTCAATTTCGCAGTGAAAAATGACCCTTTTTTGGCAAAGTGCCTAGCTGTAGTTTTTGAACCCTAGCTCTGCCGGCACCTAGGGAAACCTAGCAAACCTATACATTTTTGAAAACTAGACACCCAGGGGAATCCAGGATGGGGTGACTTGACTGCCTCCCACCAGGTTCTGTTACCCAGAATCCCTTGCAAACATAAACAATTGTCAAAAAAACACATTTTCCCCACATTTCTGTGGTGGAAAGTTCTGGAATCTGCGTGGATCCACAAATTTCCACCCACCCGGCGTTTCCACAAAGTCTTACGAGAAAAATGGTACCTCACTTGTGTGGGTCGGCCTAGTGCCTGCGACAGGAAACGGCGCAAAACGCAACGCGGTCCCACCTCAATTTCGCAGTGAAAAATGACCCTTTTTTGGCAAAGTGCCTAGCTGTAGTTTTTGAACCCTACCTCTGCCGGCACCTAGGGAAACCTAGCAAGCCTATACATTTTTGAAAACTAGACACCCAGGGGAATCCAGGATGGGATGACTTGACTGCCTCCCACCAGGTTCTGTTACCCAGAATCCCTTGCAAACATAAAAAATTGTCCAAAAAAACACATTTTCCCCACATTTCTGTGGTGGAAAGTTCTGGAATCTGCGTGGATCCACAAATTTCCACCCACCCGGCGTCCCCCAAAGTCTTACGAGAAAAATGGTACCTCACTTGTGTGGGTCGGCCTAGTGCCTGCGACAGGAAACGGCGCAAAACGCAACGTGGTCACACCTCAATTTCGCAGTGAAAAATGACCCTTTTTTGGCAAAGTGCCTAGCTGTAGTTTTTGAACCCTACCTCTGCCGGCACCTAGGGAAACCTAGCAAACCTATACATTTTTGAAAACTAGACACCCAGGGGAATCCAGGATGGGATGACTTGACTGCCTCCCACCAGGTTCTGTTACCCAGAATCCCTTGCAAACATAAAAAATTGTCCAAAAAACACATTTTCCCCACATTTCTGTGGTGGAAAGTTCTGGAATCTGCGTGGATCCACAAATTTCCACCCACCCCGCGTTCCCCAAAGTCTTACGAGAAAAATGGTACCTCACTTGTGTGGGTCGGCCTAGAGCCTGTGACAGGAAACGGCGCAAAACGCAACGCGGTCACACCTCAATTTCGCAGTGAAAAATGACCTTTTTTGGCAAAGTGCCTAGCTATAGTTTTTGAACCCTACCTCTGCCGGCACCTAGGGAAACCTAGCAAACCTATACATTTTTGAAAACTAGACACCCAGGGGAATCCAGGATGGGGTGACTTGACTGCCTCCCACCAGGTTCTGTTACCCAGAATCCCTTGCAAACATAAAAAATTGTCATAAAAACCACATTTTCCCCACATTTCTGTGGTGGAAAGTTCTGGAATCTGCGTGGATCCACAAATTTCCACCCACCCCACGTTCCCCAAAGTCTTACGAGAAAAATGGTACCTCACTTGTGTGGGTCGGCCTAGTGCCTGCGACAGGAAACGGCGCAAAACGCAACGCGGTCACACCTCAATTTCGCAGTGAAAAATGACCTTTTTTTTGCAAAGTGCCTAGCTGTAGTTTTTGAACCCTACCTCTGCCGGCACCTAGGGAAACCTAGCAAACCTATACATTTTTGAAAACTAGACACCCAGGGGAATCCAGGATGGGGTGACTTGACTGCCTCCCACCAGGTTCTGTTACCCAGAATCCCTTGCAAACATAAAAAATTGTCAAAAAAAACACATTTTCCCCACATTTCTGTGGTGGAAAGTTCTGGAATCTGCGTGGATCCACAAATTTCCACCCACCCCGCGTCCCCCAAAGTCTTACGAGAAAAATGGTACCTCACTTGTGTGGGTCGGCCTAGTGCCTGCGACAGGAAACGGCGCAAAACGCAACGTGGTCACACCTCAATTTCGCAGTGAAAAATGACCCTTTTTGGCAAAATGCCTAGCTGTAGTTTGTGAACCCTAGCTCTGCCGGCACCTAGGGAAACCTACCAAACACACACATTTCTGAAAAGTAGACACCCGGGGCTTCCAGGGAGGTATGGCTTGCGTGGATCTCCCAACGTTTCCTTACCCAGAATCCCTTGCAAACCTCAATTTTAGCTGAAAAAATCACTTTTTTCACACATTTGTGTGTGGGAAAGTGTGGCATCACTGGCCTCACACAAATTTCCTACCACCCAGCGTTCCCCCAGGTCTCCCGATAAAAATGGTGCCTCACTTGTGTGGGAGGCCCAAGTACCCGCGACAGGCAAGGGCCCACAACGTAGTGAGGCGACCTCAAAATTGCCTATCTCAAAACCACCTGGTTTTGCAAGGGGGTCACCTGGGTTTTTGGCCCCGTGCTCGGCGGCCATCTAGGGAAACCTACCAAACACACACATTTCTGAAAAGTAGACACCCGGGGGCTTCCAGGGAGGTATGGCTTGCGTGGATCCCCCAACGTTTCCTTACCCAGAATCCCTTGCAAACCTCAATTTTAGCTGAAAAAATCACTTTTTTCACACATTTGTGTGTGGGAAAGTGTGGCATCACTGGCCTCACACAAATTTCCTACCACCCAGCGTTCCCCCAGGTCTCCCGATAAAAATGGTGCCTCACTTGTGTGGGAGGCCCAAGTACCCGCGACAGGCAAGGGCCCACAACGTAGTGAGGCGACCTCAAAATTGCCTATCTCAAAACCACCTGGTTTTGCAAGGGGGTCACCTGGGTTTTTGGCCCCGTGCTCGGCGGCCATCTAGGGAAACCTACCAAACACACACATTTCTGAAAAGTAGACACCCGGGGCTTCCAGGAGGTATGGCTTGCGTGGATCCCACAACGTTTCCTTACCCAGAATCCCTTGCAAACCTCAATTTTAGCTGAAAAAATCACTTTTTCACACATTTGTGTGTGGGAAAGTGTGGCATCACTGGCCTCACACAAATTTCCTACCACCCAGCGTTCCCCCAGGTCTCCCGATAAAAATGGTGCCTCACTTGTGTGGGAGGCCCAAGTACTCGCGACAGGCAAGGGCCCACAACGTAGTGAGGCGACCTCAAAATTGCCTATCTCAAAACCACCTGGTTTTGCAAGGGGGTCACCTGGGTTTTGGCCCCGTGCTCGGCGGCCATCTAGGGAAACCTACCAAACACACACATTTCTGAAAAGTAGACACCCGGGGGCTTCCAGGGAGGTATGGCTTGCGTGGATCCCCAACGTTTCCTTACCCAGAATCCCTTGCAAACCTCAATTTTAGCTGAAAAAATCACTTTTTCACACATTTGTGTGTGGGAAAGTGTGGCATCACTGGCCTCACACAAATTTCCTACCACCCAGCGTTCCCCAGGTCTCCCGATAAAAATGGTGCCTCACTTGTGTGGGAGGCCCAAGTACCCGCGACAGGCAAGGGCACACAACGTAGTGAGGCGACCTCAAAATTGCCTATCTCAAAACCACCTGGTTTTGCAAGGGAGTCACCTGGGTTTTTGGCCTCGTGCTCGGCGGCCATCTAGGGAAACCTACCAAACACACACATTTCTGAAAAGTAGACACCGGGGGCTTCCAGGGAGGTATGGCTTGCGTGGATCCCCCAACGTTTCCTTACCCAGAATCCCTTGCAAACCTCAATTTTAGCTGAAAAAATCACTTTTTCACACATTTGTGTGTGGGAAAGTGTGGCATCACTGGCCTCACACAAATTTCCTACCACCCAGCGTTCCCCAGGTCTCCCGATAAAAATGGTGCCTCACTTGTGTGGGAGGCCCAAGTACCCGCGACAGGCAAGGGCCCACAACGTAGTGAGGCGACCTCAAAATTGCCTATCTCAAAACCACCTGGTTTTGCAAGGGGTCACCTGGGTTTTGGCCCCGTGCTCGGCGGCCATCTAGGGAAACCTACCAAACCCACACATTTCTAAAAGTAGACACCCGGGGCTTCCAGGGAGGTATGGCTTGCGTGGATCCCCCAACGTTTCCTTACCCAGAATCCCTTGCAAACCTCAATTTTAGCTGAAATAATCACTTTTTTCACACATTTGTGTGTGGGAAAGTGTGGCATCACTGGCCTCACACAAATTTCCTACCACCCAGCGTTCCCCCAGGTCTCCCGATAAAAATGGTGCCTCACTTGTGTGGGAGGCCCAAGTACCCGCGACAGGCAAGGGCCCAAAACATTTTTTGATAGGCAATGTTGATGTTGCCTCAAAACGTTTTGTGTCCTTGCCTGTCGCGGGTACTTGGGCCTCCCACACGAGTGAGGTACCATTTTTATCGGGAGACCTTGGGGAACACTGGGTGGTAGGAAATGCATGTCTGCCCAGCGATGCCACAACTTTCCCACCCAAAAATGTGTGGAAAAAGTGATTTTTCCACCTAAATTCGAGGTTTGCAGGGGATTCTGGGTAAGAAAACGTTGGGGGATCCATGCAAGCCATACCTCCCTGGAACCCCCGGGTGTCTAGTTTTCAGAAATGTGTGGGTTTGATAGGTTTCCCTAGCTGGCCACCGAGCACGGGGCCAAAACCGAGGTGACCCCCTTGCAAAACCAGGTTGTTTTGTGATAGGCAATTTTAATGTCAGCCTCAATACCTTTTCGGCCCTAGCCTGTTGTGGGTACTTGGGCCTCCCACACGAGTGAGGTACCATTTTTATCGGGAGACCTTGGGGAACACTGGGTGGTAGGAAATGCATGTCTGCCCAGCGATGCCACAACTTTCCCACCCAAAAATGTGTGGAAAAAGTGATTTTTCCACCTAAATTCGAGGTTTGCAGGGGATTCTGGGTAAGAAAACGTTGGGGGATCCACGCAAGCCATACCTCCCTGGAACCCCCGGGTGTCTAGTTTTCAGAAATGTGTGGGTTTGATAGGTTTCCCTAACTGGCCACCGAGCACGGGGCCAAAAACCGAGGTGACCCCCTTGCAAAACCAGGTTGTTTTGTGATAGGCAATTTTAATGTCGCCTCAATACCTTTTCGGCCCTAGCCTGTCGTGGGTACTTGGGCCTCCCACACGAGTGAGGTACCATTTTTATCGGGAGACCTTGGGGAACACTGGGTGGTAGGAAATGCATGTCTGCCCAGCGATGCCACAACTTTCCCACCCAAAAATGTGTGGAAAAAGTGATTTTTCCACCTAAATTCGAGGTTTGCAGGGGATTCTGGGTAAGAAAACGTTGGGGGATCCACGCAAGCCATACCTCCCTGGAACCCCCGGGTGTCTAGTTTTCAGAAATGTGTGGGTTTGATAGGTTTCCCTAGCTGGCCACCGAGCACGGGGCCAAAAACCGAGGGGACCCCCTTGCAAAACCAGGTTGTTTTGTGATAGGCAATTTTAATGTCGCCTCAATACCTTTTCGGCCCTAGCCTGTCGTGGGTACTTGGGCCTCCCACACGAGTGAGGTACCATTTTTATCGGGAGACCTTGGGGAACACTGGGTGGTAGGAAATGCATGTCTGCCCAGCGATGCCACAACTTTCCCACCCAAAAATGTGTGGAAAAAGTGATTTTTCCACCTAAATTCGAGGTTTGCAGGGGATTCTGGGTAAGAAAACGTTGGGGGATCCACGCAAGCCATACCTCCCTGGAACCCCCGGGTGTCTAGTTTTCAGAAATGGGTGGGTTTGATAGGTTTCCCTAGCTGGCCACCGAGCACGGGGCCAAAAACCGAGGTGACCCCCTTGCAAAACCAGGTTGTTTTGTGATAGGCAATTTTAATGTCGCCTCAATACCTTTTCGGCCCTAGCCTGTCGTGGGTACTTGGGCCTCCCACACGAGTGAGGTACCATTTTTATCGGGAGACCTTGGGGAACACTGGGTGGTAGGAAATGCATGTCTGCCCGGCGATGCCACAAATTTCCCACACAAAAATGTGTGGAAATAGTGATTTTTTTCAACAAAATATGAGGCTAGCAGGGCATGTTGGGTAAAAAAACAGTGAGAACCACGCAAGTCATTCACCCTTGTACTTCCCCCTTTGTCTACTACTCAAAAATGTAATGGTTTGCCTAGGTGACGACTGAGCTAGGGCAGAAAGTCCCCTGCTACCCATTGTGGAAAAAAAATATCTTACAAAAGGCCATTAAACAGACACAAATATAAATCTAACACTCATTTGATAAAGCTAATCCACCACTTACACAGGTTGGTTTTAGCACCTCCAGAAACGCTGGCTTCAAAGCACAAATACTTATCAAAGTATATAAATATTGAAGCCAAGCCTTCTGAAGGGGAGCCATAAAGCCACATCACGGCACCAACCACTTTATGGTCCATTCACACGCCATTCACACACCACACACAAGACTTCCGTACCGCCAGCCACGGGCCCAAACAACCATATCACTTGCACTCACACAAACATACTGCCGCCATGCAAGGGCCCATCACATTTATATGCCACAAGACATAATGACTTTGACTATATTCTACCACCTGTCAAGTCTCCACCTCCTTCTTCCAGAACGTTACCGAACTCATGCCCAGTGAACCTATACTAATGACTTCCATGACAGCCACATGAGGCTCAGGAAGACATGTCTTTCATGCACCTTTAGTGCACTCACTATGCTAAATCCAACTCCTTCCAGTTTGTGGATGCAAGTTGGGGGTGCTCGAGTATGCCGTGAAGCCCATTCCTCGAGCTGAGCAAGCATATCTACCTTTGAAACTAAGGCAAAATGCTGGAAATTTTCAAAAGGTAACATCATAAACTATGAACGGATGAATGTGAAACAAGGGTAGTCCGTGACAACGTAGCATATGTCCAATCCACCGTTATGTGCAGTGACTGTAATGCACTTATCATACAGCAAACTGACCATCTACTAAGTTCTAACGGAGGATGAACATGGCAAGCAGCATTGACCCATAAGTATTGAGTGTGAGTGTGGCAGCAATGGATTTGAATCCATGGGTGAAGAAGAAGTCAGGACGTGTATCTATACTACCTTTACTATCTGCCTTCTACCTTTGCAATATTCCTCGGAAAGCGTACCTACCGTAAGCTGTTCTAACCCGTTCGTGTGTCTGTCCTCAGAGTCCTGACTAACCCTGTCCAATTGTTAAGAGACCCTATACTAATGCCTTTCATCTCTAGCTACTTGAAGCTTGAGTGAACATTTCTGTCACGAGCTATCAATGCTCTCACAATGCTCTATCCAACTCCTTCCAGTTTGTGGATGCAAGTTGGGGGGTGCCCGAGTATGCCGCAAAAACATTTCTCGAGCTGAGCAAGCATATCTACCTTTGAAACTAAGGCAAACATGCTGGAAATTTTCAAAAACTTCCTAAAGAGAACATCATAAACTACGAAGAACGGTTGAATGTGAAACACGGGTACTCCATGACAACGTGGCATATGTTCTGCCCACCAGTATGTGCAGCGTGGGGACTATAATGCACTTGTCAATTGGCGAACAGAACAACTACCACGTTCTGAAAGCAGATAAAGGTGTTGAGAAGTCCATGATTTCATGAAGTAGAGGAAGAAATATCCTGCAGCTGCTTGCGTAGTGAAGGAGTGGCCCACAGACAGTAGGTATCCATTCACACCAATTGAAAGGTTATCCTATTGGCAGCTCCACCTCAGTCAATTTCCCAGTATTTTGCTTTAGTGTGATACAACATAAAGCAAGTAGGAAAACAGAAGGCAGGCTTACTTGGGCACTGGGGACAGTAAACACGAGTCTCCTGCCTCTTTCCCTGCATCGAGCACACTTTACAACGACGACATGGTCGCTCCTTTTGGGTGTTGCAGGAATTTTATCTGCAAAGTGTCGCTCCTGCAGCCTTGCCACGTCCTCCAGAACACATGAAGTGGAGGCTTCTGCTTCTGTAGCAGTAAGACTTTCAATTACAGACAACTGAAAGTCAAGGAAAGACATGAGTCTTCCTGTGGTGGTCTCACGATAAACAACATACGCATTGTATGTTGCCATCTGGATCAGGTGCGTAAACAGTTTCTTATACCAAGTGCGAGTTTTACGACTCGCATTGTATGGCTGAAGAACCTGGTCGTTCTTGTCCACTCCGCCCATGTACTTGTTGTAATCAAGTATACAGGTGGGCTTGTGGACTTCGGCCATCTGACCCCAAACCGTGACAGGGGAAGTGCTCTCAGCATGAATTGTAGTGAGCATGTACACATCGCGCCTATCTGAGAACTTAACTGCGAGCAGCTCGTTGGAACGCAACGCAGTGCTCTGGGATTTCTGGAGCTTCTTGCAAACAAGCTCCTGCGGGAATCCTTTGCGGCGACAACGAATTGTACCACAAGCCACGGTGCCAGCTTTGTAGAGCTCACTGAATAGCTCTACTCCTGTATAGAAATTGTCCACATAAAGGTTATAACCTTTGTGAAGAAGTGGCTGGACAAGCTCCCATACAATCTTTCCTGTGACCCCTAGCATGGGAGGGCAACCTACAGGGTTAAGAGTTGTGTCCTTCCCTGTATACACTCTCAAGCTGTACACATAGCCAGTCGAGCTCTCACACAGCATGTACAGCTTGATGCCATAGCGAGCGCGTTTGCTCGGAATGTACTGCCTAAACAGCAGCCGCCCTTTATACAAGATCAAGGACTCATCAATGGCTATATTCTTTCCAGGAGTATAAACCTCTGGAAACCTGGCAGACAAATGTTCCACGACAGGCCGAATTTTGAACAACCTGTCATAGTCTGGATGGTCCCGGGGCAATGCAGCAGAATTGTCATTGAAATGCAGCATGCGCTGCAATAGCAAAAACGATCTCTGCTCATGTATGGTGCAAAGATGGGGGTTAACCAAACCGTGCGAGTAGACCAGTAGGATAGCAAGGTTGGTTTATGCACTACCCCCATTTTAAGTGTGAGGCCCAAAAATATCTTCAACTCCCCTAGTGAAGTGGGAGTCCACTTGCGCGCCCTAGAATGAGGCCCAAGAGTGCCTCCTTGCTCCCTCAGAAATTGTTCGGCACGCAAATTTGTTTGCTGCACAATTTCGTCTAGGAAGTCAACACCAAAAAAGAGATGGAAGTAGTCAATTGGCAAAAAATTTGCCGTATCTACTTTACATCCAGCGTCACCAGTGAAAGGCGGAATTTGGGGCTGAACTAAATTGGGAGGCTGCCAAGACAGCACTCCGTCTGTGCTTGCGGCCGCACGTGCCTGCACTCTGGGTTGCTCTAACCTGTTACGGGTGTCCTGCTGCACAGACTGTGCTGGCAAAGGGACAGCACGACTGACATCGTCTCCTTCAGAATCGCTGGACGATGAGTCATCGGATGGAACTGCGCCGACTGAAAAGTCACTCCCAGATTCGGCTCCATTGTCCTCTCCCTCAGATGCTGTCTCAGTATCTGCTGTCTCAGTCTCTGATCCTGCCTCAGAGCTGGACTCCAGAACCAGATTTAGGGCCTGGGCAGCATCCATCCAACGATATGCCATCTCTGCTAGTGCCTAAACTATCCTTTTAAAACACAATCCTACGTAGAAGGCAGATAGGTTGTTGGTTTTAAAGTGTAGGTGGGTGTGTGCGCGTGAGTGAAGTGTTTAAGTCAATAATGACGAAGTCACCTTACCTTTGCGAACTCTGTACGCTCTCCAAAAAGACTAAGAAAGAGAGAAAAAAGACACAGTATTACTTTACCTTGCCACATACCCATCATCGCAGCCTTTTAGCGCTGGTGGGAGCCATTGCAACCATCATTTTGGCGCCAAGATGCCTACGGGTGAACGTGTGCTTTACAATTGCACACTATGACCTCCTTTGATGCGCCCACTACCATCCTTGCAAACGTGCCCCTCATCTCTCCATAGCCCCTCTCTCACATAGACAATTAATTCCCAATGTCAGAGCGCTCAATACCTGGTGCAGGCAGCAACGGGTAGAATCCTTACCCGATATTTAAATTCAGAAACACAAAGGATGCCGCACTCCAAGACCGGTTTCAGAGTTGCTTTATTTTCACCACCACTACCACCAGTCGTGGTGAAAATAAAGCAACTCTGAAACCAATCTCTGGAGTGCGGCATCCTTTGTGTTTCTGAATATATATATATATATATCCAAGCTCCGTTTCCTTGTTTCCCAAAACGAAAAACAGCACTCGCGTGGGCCAATAAACTCTACCAACTGCCCCGCGAGTGCTGTTTTTCTTTTTGGAAAACAAGGAAACAGAGCCTGGATAAATATCGCGGGCGCACCCCCGCGTTTGTGAAGCACCCGTCCGCAAGTGCGCCGTTCACTGTGCATCAAGGAGCATATATATATATATATATATATAGCAACTGACAGTATCCCCGTGCGAGCGCGCACACATGGGACCACGGACTCAAGATTAAGCTGTAGCCAAAATGCGTGCTTACAAAAGAAAGGTGCAGCCTCAGACGCGTTTCGGACACCGACTGTGTCCTTGATCACATATATATATAAACCATTTCCGAAATCTTCATAAGAATCGGTCACCGACACAAGGGTAGCATTGCCATTCAGGCTTGACGTTTATTCGATACCTTTGCTATAATATATATATATATATACACACACACACGGACACATATATATATATATATATATATACATAGATTTTATCTCTACATATATTTATATACATCTATATACATATATCTATACATATATATGTATATGTATATAGATACATATATATATCATTCACTCTTTAGACTTATGTATATATATGTATCTATATACACATACATATGTATATAGATACATATATATACATATATCATCTACAGAGAGAAAGAGACTCTCTCTCTCTCTCTCTCTCTCTTTATATATATATATATATATATATATATATATATATATATATATATAAAGAAAGATCTCTCTCTTGCTCTAATTTTTTTTATAGCTATGGCTTCCCTGGGGGCCGATTGTGGCCCCCACGGAAAGCACATAGGTATAAAAAAAATGCCCCCACAGGGGGTCGGCCACTGAGCAGGAGGACCGACCCCCTGCCAATATTGCCACCATTGTACTTTTTTTTAAATTATTTTTAGCATTTTTGGGGGCGATCATGCCCCCAAGGAAAGCCAACATGGGTAAATAGAAAATATGCCCCCACAGGGGGTCGGCCACTGAGCAGGAGGACCGACCCCCTGCCAATATCGCCGCCATTTTAAAAAAAAAAAAATTCGTTTTTTTCATTTTTGGAGTGCGATCGCGCACCCCAAACAAAGCCAACTTAAAAAAATTAAATAAATATGCCCCGGGGGGGGCCGACCCATTACCACGAGGGCCGACCCCCAAAGACATCCCTGGTGTCTAGTGGGGTTTCCTGGCCGTGGATCGCATCGCTGCCGCGATCCACGGCCAGGAAACCCTTTCAGGAAGGCCTCGTTTGAAAGGGGAGACTCTCCCTTTCAAACGAGGCCTCCCTGAAAGCTGGGGAGGCCGTTTCGGCCGGATTTCCCCATCGGAGTCGAGCGCGGCCTTACCTGCTGCTGTCCTCGGCTCCGGTGGGGAAATCAGTGACGTCAGAGCGCCTCGCGGCGCGCTGACGTCACAGATGGGCGGGAGGGGCGGGGGAGACGCGGAAAGCCTTCCACGTCTCCCCCAGGGGGAATTAAAAAAACAATCTCCGGTGCGATGCACCGGAGGTTTAAAGGGGGCCCTCCCTGGTGACGGCCAATGGACGTGCGCCGCACCAGGGAGGTAGTGCTTGCGTCGGCCATTGGCCGACGCAAGCACCAAAGGGGTTAAACAAATGCACAAATGATGACACATTTTATGTAATTCGCAAACACCTATACATAAAAAAAATCAAAATTTTAATAGAAAGGTTGGAGCTTTTCTAAATTCAATTGAGGCCACTCATTGTCCATACAAAATTCTGTTTGATGCACCTGCACTGCTCCCACAAATCAATCTGAGGATACCAATTACATTTTTAGTCTCCAATTTCACATTCCTTCACATTTACAGTACATTTTAATTTTTTTAACTGTACATTTAGCTCCTTATTTATATACACTTTATTAATCTGTTATTATTGTTTAATTTTCATAGTAGTCGGGGACCCTTTGAGGAGGTTTTGCAGACCCCCATGGATCTCCAGACCACAGGTTGGGACCATTGACCTAAACTGTTTAATGGAAATGTTCAGAATGAATGACATTTACTGTTTCATAGAAACCAATTTGTAGAATGTCTTTTTGTTTGAAATTGGCTTTTTGCAGGCTTATTTTTAAGGTGTAAATATAGTGGTTGCAGATCTTACATTCAGAAACAGTTTTGTCAGAGGTATTTCTTTCAGTGCTTTCCTTCAAAGACATTATTTCAGATTTATATCTTTCACATTGTCAAACAATTACTTCAGATCCTTTATTCACTACCCCTAACCACCCCTAAACATCATTCATCCATGGCCCCTTACAGCCCCTCACAACATCAATCGCTGGCCCTTAAAAACCCTCACCACACCGAAACTATACTAATCCCAGATTCCAGAACTTTCTATCACAAAGTTTGAGGTTTGCAAGGGACTCTGGGTAACAGAACCTGGTGAGAGCCACCCAAGTCATCCCCATCCTGGATTCCCAGCGGTATCTAGTTTTCAAAAATGTACATGTTTGCTATGTTCCGCTATGTGCTGGCTAAGCTAGGGTCCAAAAACCACAGCTAGGCACATTGAGAAAAAAAGGTCGTGTCACTGGAAAAAATGATGTGTCCATGTTGCGTTTTGGGCCGTTTCCTGTCGCGGGCACTCGGCCTACCCACACAAGTGAGGTACCATTTTTATCAGAAGACTTGGGGAAACACTGGGTCAGTGGAAGTTTTGGGCTTCCCACAGATTCCAGAACTTTCCATCACAGAAATGTGAGGAAAATTTGTTTTTTTAATAAATATTTTGAGGTTTGCAGGGATTCTGAGTAACAGAACCTAGTGAGAGCCACACAGGTCACCCCATCCTGGATTCCACTGGGTGTCTAGTTTCAAAAAATTTTCAGGCTTGCTAGGTTTCCCTTGGTGCTGGTTGAGCTAGGGCCCAAACTCCACAGCTGTGTGATGTGTCCACGTTGTGTTTTGGGCTGTTTCCTGTCGCGGGCACTAGGCTTACCCACACAAGTGAGATACCATTTTTATCGGGAAACTTAGGGAAATGCTGAGTGTGTAAAAGTTTGTGGCTACCCACAGATTCCAGAAATTTCCATCACAGAAATGTGAGGAAAATGTGTTTTATTTACAATGTTTGAGATTTGCAAGTGATTCTGGGTAACATATCGTAGTGAGAGACACACAAGTCACCTCCCCTGGATTCCACTGGGTGTCTAGTTTAAAAAATGTAGAGGTTTGCTAGGTTTCTCGAGGTTCTGCCTGAGCTAGCGCTCCAAATCCACAGCTAGGCACATTGCAAAAAAAGGGTCCGTTTTCAACTGAAAAATGTGATGTGTCCATATTGCGCTTTTACCCATTTCCTGTCCTGGCACTAGGTCTACCCACACAATTGAGGTATCCAGAGACTTAGGGAAGCACAGAATAGTAGAACAAGGGGTATTACCAGTTGTCTTTCTATGTATTTCTGCCTTCCAAATGGAAGAGAGTGTGTAAAAAAGAAGACATTTTGAAAAATGCCCCCAAATTCACATGCTAGTATGGCTACCCACACATTCAGTGATGTGCAAATAACCACTACTTGTAAACTCCATATCTTGTTCCCATTTCAGAAATCCCTAGGTTTCCTTGATACCTATTTTTCAGTCTTTATATTTTACCAAATTAATTTCTGTATACCAAGGGGCGTGGCTTGGCGCGCGGCAAAATGGCCGCACGTTAGTGTGGCTCTGCCGGCCGCCGACACCATCCTTACATCTATCCTGCTCTCCGGTGGTCATCCGTGGAGTTTTGGAGGCGGGAGCAGCTGTTGATGAGTTGACCTCCCTCGGACTGAGCTCCCGTACGAGGGCTGCAGCGGCGGACGCCGGATCCTAAGATGGCGACGGCGCGGCTGGAGAAGGAGTGGTGAGACGCGCTGCTGCCTAAGATAACGACGGTGAGGGACAACGGAGGTACCGCGTTGACGCCTGGAGCTGGGACTGAGTGGCGGGTGAGAGGCTCCGGCTATGTGGGCGGTTTCCTTGAGGTGGCGGCTGTTGAGGGTCACTACGTACTGTGGGTGCTGGATCCGGCCCGTTCTGGAGGCGGCGTATACTACGTGAGCGCCCGGCCTCACGGAGCGAGACAGGCCTCGTTGCGCGCTATGCCTGCGGGTCGGGTCTGAGTGCAATTGCTCTTCTGCTTCCCTATATAAGCCCAGCAGTGCTTGGGGGCAGAAGCGCCCTGAAGCGTGAAAAGAGGGAAGGAAAGAAAAACCCCTTTTTTTCTGTTCTGGTCGGCGATTGAGCGTGCGCCTCCCGCGCTGTGTGGAGGCTGATCCTGCTGGTTACTAAGAGTTTTTGCAGAGCAGGCCTTAACTAAGGGACAGTAATCCACAATGGACCACGATCTGGCATCATGGGCAAACCCGACAAAAGTCAACCTCGACTTAATTTTGAGCTGCGTAAAAGCGGCAAATTGGCGCAAAATGCTGCATCTGACTCTGAGCTGGACTCTGCCGCGCAGGCTCCCACTGCCCTGGAAAAGACACTAGCGGCGATTCAAGCCAGCTTACAGTCAATTGATGGTAAAATAGGGGTGTTAACCGGCCGCATTGACCATATCTCCTCCAAATTAGACAAGCAGGCGGCCAGGCTGGGGGAGGCGGAGCAGAGAATATCCGACGCCGAAGATGGCTTACAACAGGTTGTGGCCAAGACTACGAATATTGAAAAGATTCTGGCGGTCATTAGAGATAAGAATGAGGACATTGAAGCGCGCTCACGGCGCAATAATGTGCGCATTTTGGGCCTTCCGGAATCAACGAACGTAGGCCGTCTGGAAGAATATGTTGAGGTCCTGTTTATGGAAATCTGTGGTGCTGAAAACCTCTCAAAAATGCTGGTTGTGGAACGAGCCCACCGGTCTTTGGCGATGCATCCTCCCCCAGGCGCCCCTCCTAGGCCCATCATAGCACGCCTTCTCAATTTCAGAGATCGGAACACGGTACTGCGTATCGCTCGACAGAAGGGTACTATCAATCATCAGGGTAATGTGTTATCGTTCTACCCCGATTTTACAGCCACGGTCCAGGCGGCGAGGAAGGAATTCCAAAGCGTCAAGAAGCTGCTGGCAAAGGAACGTGTACCCTACGCGATGCTGTACCCTGCTCGCCTTCGCATAGGTACAGACGACAAGGCAAAGATTTTTGCTAATCCGAAACTGGCCATGGACTTTGCTAAGACTTTACGATGCCAAAAACAGTCCTCGGAAGCTACGTCGGATACTGATGAGTGATCTGCTACTGTATATTTGTTCACCAGTTCCATCTGTGGGTCCACGTTGTCCTGCACGTACGGGACTAGATATCCAATCCTCAATGCAGTATAGATGGTTGTGAGAGATAGATTTACCACCTGTTCCCCTTGAAATGTGCCTATCTATTGCTTAACTTGATTTGATTGCAGGTGGTCGTTTGTGAGGACCATCCATGTCCTAGCGGTACTAGTTGTATACTGGTTTGCTGTAACGCTGTTTCCTTTTTTCAGGCATCTGGATGTACGTGGACTCTGGTCTACCTCATGGGAATGCTTTCTGTTAAATGGGTGGGCGTTAGTATTAGCTCCTTGCCTCTAAATCAGCTGGAATCCTTTTTTTATTGTCTAAGTCCACGGGAGGGCCGCAGGAGAAAGATTCCATTCTTTTGAGGCGGCCCCTCTCCCTTCTACAATTGGGAGTGGTAGGCGCTGCTACGCCCCACTATGGGTGTGCCCCACTTTGCAATTGCAGTATTTTGTTCTTTGTTGGGGTTATTCGTAAGTCAGGGGTATGGCTTTGGCGAATTGGGGTTGCCAAAGTGGGTGGGGGGACTGTATTGTATAGAACTGTTCTAAATACTGTGATCGTTCATGTAGCTACGGTTGAGTATCTTGGTATGATATTACTGGAATGCATATTGATATATATTCAAAAGGTGTTCATACTCCATACTGACAATGTCGGGTGAAAGTTATAATTGCATAACGTGGAATGTTCGCGGACTCAACACCCCCAAAAAGGTCCACCAAGTAATGGGTTATTTAGAGCGACATGAGGTTCAAATTGCTTTATTGCAGGAATCGCACCTGAACAAACAAAAGGAATTAAATGTTGCGCAGAAATGGGCAGGCTATAAACTAGCATCGTCATACTCTACATATGCTAGGGGGGTCCTTATTTTGGTCAAAAAGGGAATACACTTCCTCCCAATACACTCACACACTGATACTGAAGGTCGCTGGGCCATGGTGCAGGGCAAATTGGGTATCACATTGATCACGATAATCAACATATATGCCCCAGTGGTGGACGACCCACAGGCTTTTACACAACTGCTGGCTGTGCTGCGTACCTGGCCGGAAACGGCTGTCATTTGGGGGGGTGACTTCAACACCCATCTTGATCCGAGCCTGGATAAATCAAATCCGCAGGGCGCACGAACTGTCAAGATATCTCAGTGTGTTCGGGAGGCCATGTCGGAGTTGGGCTTAGTGGATGCATGGCGTCTCCGCAATGCTACAGACAAAGTTGGTACGCACAACACCCCGTTCTATAACAGCTGGTCACGGTTGGATTATTGGTTGTTGAATGAGGAAGCTAATGGGTGGGTAACACAGGTGCACAATTTGCCACGGTCTCTATCAGATCATAATCCGGTTCTCCTTGGCATCCACATCCCCGCAAACGTGCACCGTCCATTTACATGGCGCTTTAGCTCGGAGGCTCTACTTGAGCCTGTTTACGAGGACACTATCAGAAAGGCAATAGAACAGTATTTTGAACTGAATGTGGGGTCGGTGGAGAGTCCAGCCGTGTTATGGGAGGCCTTCAAGGTCACAATACGGAGGGTTTGCATAGGTACAACATCGGGCATTTTAAAAGATATTAGAGGTCAACTTTCCAAGACTGAGAAGCTATTAAATGAGCTAGAATCGCAATACTTAGCGAATCCGGATGCAGGTCATCTTGTTAAGGTTCAAGACTTACTAAAAGAATACAACACATTGGCTGAATCAGAGGCACGCTACCTGTCACGTCGCCATGTGGCACGAGCCTATGGTGAGGCAGGCTGACCCGGCAGGAGGCTCGCCTCCACATTACGCTTTCGGTCAGAGCATCACCATGTCACTAAGATAGTGGATGAACAGGGAGTTGATCATTACACGCCACAAACAATAGTAGAGCAGTTCAGAGGCTTCTATAGGGACTTATACACTTCACGGGTGGGTGGGGATGATGAGGCCCTAAATGACTATCTCTCCGACATCGCATGTGTGTGGCTGTCGGACGGCCATCGTGAATATCTTAGTCAACCTCTTGAGGAGACAGATATCAAGGAGGCGATTTTGTCTTTACCCAATAATAAGGCTCCTGGACCTGATGGTCTCACAGCAGAATTTTATAAACGTTATGTGGACCTTCTTACTCCCTATCTCTTAGAGATGTACGCGGAGGCTCATGATTCTGGTATCTTACCTCCCTCCCTTAGGCAAGCTCTCATTATCACTCTGCTTAAAAAGGACAAGTCTCCCACAATCTGTGAATCATACCGGCCTCTTTCATTGATAAATCTAGACGCAAAATATTAGCAAAAATCATCGCTACTAAATTGCAACCTCTACTACCCACGTTGGTGTTGCCTGATCAGTCTGGCTTTGTGCCGAAGCGCTCCACATCCCATAATCTTCGTACTATATTCGCCATGTTTCATGTCTTAAATCCCGAACTTCCCGCTGCGGCGGTTATGCTCGATGCCGCTAAGGCATTCGACTCTGTGGAGTGGAGTTATATGTTTCACGTGCTGAGGAGGATAGGATTTCCCAATGTTTTACTAAGATGGTTGCAGGTGTTCTATAATGACACATCGGCGAGAGTGCCAGTGGGAGGCCTCACATCGGAACCATTCCGTATAGATCGAGGCACGCGGCAAGGATGCCCCCTGTCGCCCCTTCTATTTGCTATTATGATGGAACCACTGGCGTGCATAATTCGTCAACGCCATAGACATACTGCACTACAGTTCAATCAGCGGCCGGTCGGCATCTCAATGTATGCTGATGATATGGTTCTTTTTATCCGTGACCCACAGATTCATCTCTCCTCAGTGCTGCGTGAATACATCAGATTTGGATTTTTTTCTGGACTCTCGATTAATTGGGAGAAATCGGTGATAATCCCTCTGACAATTTGCACGTCCCCACCCCAGATGAACTATCCTCTCATCTGGACAACGGACCCTGTCAAATACCTTGGTATTTGGGTACATCGGGATCCAGAGACTACCATTAGAGAAAATTATGGGAGAGTGTATGACACTTTAGTGAGCCAAGTGGACAGATGGTCCCGCCTCCCGCTGTCTCTAGCAGACTGCATAGCAGTGATCAAGATGGTCGTTCTTCCTCGCTTTTTGTATCTCTTCAGTAATATCCCCATTGGCCTGACCAAGCAATTCTTCTCCACCATCAAAACTCAACTACTGCACTTGGTGTGGGGTGGCAAACAGGCTAGGATTAGCTGGACAACGCTAACTCTATCATACAACAGAGGGGGGTTTAGCGCGCCGGATTTTTATATATATTATTTATGCGCACAAGCACAACATGCCTACTACTGGTTTAAACTACATGCATTCACTCCGCATCTAGCAGTGGAGGATGGAGACACACATCCTATACCCCTGTCTGGGGTAATCACACACACTCATAGAGGCACACCTAGAGTGGAGATTAACACCATCGACACCACGGTAGCGGCATGGCAGACGATCAGAAAACTAGCAGGTAAACTACCGCTCTATGCTCCAGCTATGCCCCTGGCTGGACATGCGGCTCTGTCGGTCACACAAGAGACTGGCCCCCTGAAATCCCTCAGGGAATTGGGTATCACGCACATGCAGGATCTCTATAACAACGGTATGTATATCAAGGAGGGCGATTTGGGTTTCATTACCAATCCCACCCCACTTTTTCTATACACTGGGTATCGCCTAAAGCAAGCCATAAGACATCACTATCCTTC
Source organism: Calotriton arnoldi (assembly GCA_963921515.1). Taxonomy (NCBI): domain Eukaryota; kingdom Metazoa; phylum Chordata; class Amphibia; order Caudata; family Salamandridae; genus Calotriton; species Calotriton arnoldi. Next base: position 1,113,157 of record CAWUFW010006242.1, on the reverse strand, counting down.
CTTTCCGGCTGAGCCGCCATCTCTTAATTCACTACAGCTGCTTATAGTGGCCCCAACTAGAAGAAAACTAAACACTAAGTTATACAAGGCTGTACAGGAGGAGACAGTGCAAGTGACTGATAAAGGTTTGGCGCGCTGGAATTCTATTTTAGACCCCCCAGTCACCATGAAAGAATGGGAACAAATATGCACACTGACTAGCAAGCTCTCCTCAAATGGAAATCTACGTATTATTCATTTTAAATTTCTTCATCAAGCATATCACACTCCCATCAAATTGTATAAAATGGGGCTTCGGGAGACAGATCGCTGCAAAAGGTGTGGACAAGGGGAGGCAGATTTTTATCATCTTGCGTGGGGGTGCAGCTCAATTTTTAAATTCTGGGAAGAGGTGATACAATGTTTAAAGATCATGACGGGGTCCTCACTCCAATGCACGCCACTCACTTGTCTGCTGGGGTATGTCCCGTTGCTAAAGGGAGTGCTGGGCAGATATGTTCGAATTGCCCTTTTGCTGGCCAAGAGACGTGTGGCGATAACTTGGGAAAGCAAACTTAGTCCTAAGGTTGATGGGTGGGTGAAGGATCTAGTGTACTGTCAGGAGACCTTGAATCTATATGCTGAGGAACTTCCGGCAGCATCTAGGCCCAAGGACATTTGGGAGCCGCTGAGGCAATATTTGTTACATCGAGCGCAAATAGCTGTCACATCACCCTGAGGAGTTATTGCACCTTTCCAATTACCATAATATTATAAGTATTTCTATGTCGACTTATGCCAGGATCTGCATTCACATGTTACTGTGTACTTTATGATCACCAGAATCAAGCACTAGCCAACTGTTAGTGGGTTTTTGTTTATTTCGCCCTGCGTGGCGACATGTATTTGTCTTTCTATAAAATCCAATAAAGAAAGTTTAAAAAAAAAAAAAAAAATGTCTACCGCGGAACGCCAAACTGAATCCAGAAAGATAGCAGGATACCAGTCGTGCTCAGCCGAGCACAGCGGAGCGGCGACTTGCTGCTGATTTGAACCCCCATGGCAGTACACGGAGCTCTCTCCGTTCGGGTACACTCTCAGCCGAGAGCCGAATAAACAATCAAGAATTACGCACGCTGACGAGCGCGTGTTACGTCTTTTTGTAGATGCTTGCTCCTCCTCCTCAGGACTTCTGGGTATTGCAGTCCTATCGGTTAGGTAGGCGCTAACCGACGCGATTCCTGACATTTTTGTTGGCTGATATTGCAATTAAGTAAATTAACAATGTTAGCCTGGGCTTGTGGTGTTTAATGTTCTAATAGTTGCCACCGTGCCATATATTGAACTATCCAGAGAGGATGGATCGTAACCTAGCTGGTATAAAACTCTGGATTAAATTAATATCTGAAGCAAAGACATCCCTAAAGAGATTTGCTGGTGATAGAGGGCACCTTTGATCTGATTTAAGATTGGGGCACATTCCATTTCATGCTTGAAGTAATAGTAATGCCGAAGTACTTGTACTGAGCATTGCAGTTTTTGCCATTAATTTGCCAGTTAGCTCCAGGTATTTAATTCCCATTACCATGGTTGTGTTTTTTAAACACCTATACATATTTTTCCTCTTATTATACACAAGGCATTTGTTAAAGGAGCTCTGTAATGTTCTAGAAGTGAGATTGAGGATTATGTTGTTGTTTGTATACATTAGACACTGTCCTACCCTGAGGTTGGGGAGGACAGCTATTGCGAAATCAAACATTTAATAGGTATCCACGGATTAGTAGCCAAATAATAATGGAGCCAAGATGCAATGTTGTCTCCCCAAAATTCCCACATCACATGGGTTTAATCTACTGCCCTTACTCTTGTGGAAGATATGTATCAAGCAGGGCTCAATAACCTCTTGGGACAATTTGATCCAAAGTTTATTTCTGTCAATAAATCACAGGTATCATCGGAAAAAAAAGAATTTCTGTATACCAAGTAGACATTGAAAACCATTGCAAGGCGCAGTTCAGTTATTGGCTCTGGGTACCTCGGGTTCTTGGTGAACCTACAAGCCCGATAGATCACCTCAACCAGAAGGGGCCCCTGGATGTTACAGTGTATTGCTTTAAAAAAACTGCGGTAGTAGAATAAGTGGTTGAAAATGTGGGCACAAATGGCTGTTTTTTTCAACTCAATTACAACATTTTATAATTTTAACTGTTTCTTTCTTTAGGAAAATCTTAAAGGATCTACACAAATGACCCGTTGCTGAATTCAGAATTTTGTTTAATTTTCAGAAATGTATAGCGTTCCAGGATCCATTATTGGTTTCAGTCCCATTTCTATCAGTAACTGGAAGGAGGTTAAAGCACAAAAAATAGGAAAAATAGGATAAGTCCCAGTAAAATGTCAAAACTGTAAATTTTTTTGGTTTTCTGACAAAAGGCTGCCTGCTCATAAAAGCTGGGAATATGGTGATTTTAGCACTGCAAACCCTTTGCTGATACCATTTGCAGGGGAAAAATCAGATGCTTTCTTCTGCAGCACTTTTTCACCCAAAAAACAAAATGTAGCTGTTTTTGGCTAATTTCTCGGTCCCCTCCAGTGGAGTCCACAAACCCTTGATACCTTTAGAATCCTCCCGATGTTGGAAGAAAAGGATGCAATTTTGGCGATGATACCTTGTGTGGACAAAACGTTATCGGGGCCTAAGCACAAATTACCCCAAATAGCTAAAAAACGGTGTGGCACAGGGGGGTAAAAGGCCTGGCAGTGAAAGGGTAAAATAGACACATATTCTACGTTGATTCCTTTTTTAAGTAATTGGTATTGATTTTTTCATCAATACATCTGCATGACAGTAGCTACCACCAAGAAAAGGTTTTCATACAAGATGTAACAGCACTGCACCAATTGCAACTCAGGCAATCAACTACAGGTTCCGCAACATCATAGAAATGCAATACAATACAATACAAAGACATCTGTAGAGTGCGCAGCTACTACTGAGAGAGCGTCACAGCGCTAACAGCAGAACTGTCCTAAAGTACGGAAAGGAGTTAAGCATTAAGCAGGTGGGTTTTTAGGCCTTTCCTGAAGAGCTTTTCTGAGGGCGCAAGGTGATGGCTGGATGGAAGCGTATTCCACATCTTAGCCATCAGGAAGTGAAGGACATCTCACCTCTTCTGGCCCTATGGATTGGCGGGATCTGCAGAAGACTCTAGGAGGTACACCTGAGGGATCTGCTCTGGTGGTAGGGCTTAAGTCTGTGGTCTTAAGTGCAAAGTTCCCTTGTTCTCCAAGGCTCTATAAACAAAAATAAGCACCTTGAATTTGATGTGCCTGTTTGCAGGGAGCCAGTGAATCTGGCGAAGATGTGTAGACACCAATTGCTGCATCAGAATTTTGAGGATAAGGCAAGTGGTGGCATTCTGTATGATCTGCAACCGTTGCAGAAGATAGACCAGCAATCCCAGATGAATACTGTTGACCTAGTCCAATTTAGTGGTGACAAGAGCATGTACAACAGTCTTATGGGAAGAAACAGCATCATTTTCAAAGATTTCAGAGTGGCAAATCAGCTAGTCCTACTGCTTTGTCCTGCGGCTCAAACTATAGAGTTGAGTCGAATTTGATGCCAAAATTCCTGACGCAGGCACAAGCAGCAGGGAAGGCCCCCAACTCAGATGGCCACATGCTCAGAGGGTCAGGGATCGTGTATGTACCAAAAAAATAGAATTTGTGTTTTATAGGAATTTAGCTAGAGGCAAATTTCGCCCATCTAGTCGCATACTGTTTTGAGGCAGTCCTTGAAGGGCTAAGGGCATCAGGAGTCTCGTTCTGAAAAGAAAGCATCAGCTGCATATCTTCGGTGTATGAAATTGTATTCAGAGCCTGCTCTTCAACCAACTTGGCCAGGGAATCAAGGTAGACATTGAAAAGCATAGGGGTCAGTGCAGAGCCCTTAGCCAACCCGTACTTAAGCGGTCAAGGGTCTGACAGAAAGGAAGAGAAAAATACCACCTGAGACCTTTCCTCCAAATATGATTTTATCCAAACCAGCAGATTCCCCTGATTTCCGATCCTATCTAGACTGTTCAACAGGATGGGATGCAAGACCGTGTCAAATGCTGATCACAGGTCTCAAAGAACGACCGTACCAGATGCACCTATATCAAGGGTGGATTTGATTAATTCCAGAACCTCCAGTAAGGAGGACTCAGTACTGTATCCTGACCGGAATACAGACTGAGTATACTGAAGGAGGGCGTCTGATTCAAGAAACAAGCAAATCAGCTTATTGACCACCTTCTTCAGCATCTTGACCGGTGCTGGAAAGAACGAGATCGGTCTGAATTTACTGAGTGACCTAGGATCTGTATTAGGTTTTTTTTAGCAGTGGGAGTAGAAGGGCCTGTTCCCACCTCTTAGGTACAGTAGCAAACTCCAAGGAGGTGTTAAGGATTTTATTGAGGATTGGATTAATAATAAGCAGGGCTGACTGAAGTGTGTCAGAAGTGCAGCAGTCCTGAGGCGATCTGGACTTGCAGTTCGCCAGGAGCATAACAGAATCCTCAGGCGAGATAGGTTCAAAATCCCTCATCACTAAGTCAGTAGGCAGTGCCTTCACTGGGGGTGCTGCTGCTGCTAAGCCCTGGTTAGGAAACTGTTCATAGACAGCTTCACGAAGAAATCAGAAAGCTCCTCACAGAGAGAGGTTCATGATATTAAGACAGTCTGTTTTCTGGGACCAATATTTTCAATGGGCGATATTTGGAACTCGACACATTTAATAATGTACATATGCTTACACATGCCTGCCATTTGTTTGACTGGCAGCCACTACAAAGATAAAGCAATGTGTAGCACTTCCATCTTCAAAATGGCTAAACCCTTTGAAATATTAACGGTGCTGGGCTGCACTTTAGGGAGCTACTTCAGGATGCTGGCAAGCCGCCCATTGGAGACCCCTGAACTATGTTTTTCTTTATTAATGGTCTATCTCTAAAAACAAAGGGGCTTATTTACCAAGGAATTGTGTTGTCCTTGGATGACGCAAGTCGTCCCAAGGCAACACAAGTTAATAAATGAGATTTACAAAGCCATGCAGGTGGAGATTTGCGCCACCTGGTGTGACTTTGTAAAGAAATATAAAGCAACTTAGGGCCCGATTCACAGAACTAATCTGAGACAAAATCCTAAACTTCCTACTTATGGTATTCACAGAATGCAGTTACGACTGTACTTACGACTACTAACTTTACGTCCACACTCGGTCCAGAAATCCCGCACCCGGAGCGGAAATCCCGCAATTGTGCCGGAATCTCCGCACAAGTGCCGGAATCTCTGCTTCCAGGCCAGAATACCCACAATCTGGTGTTAATTGACTATATCTGATGCATGGTGGGGATGGTAGGCACTTGGACATGTGATTAGCATTGAGAAAATGCTCAACCGGCCAGAATGCGGGTATTCCGGCCCGGGAGCAGAGATTCCGGCACAATTGCAGGAGTTCCGCTCCAGGTGCGGAATTTCTGCTCCAGGTGCGGAAATTCTGGCCTGAGTGCGGACGTAAAGTTAGTAGTCATAAGTGCAGTCGTAAGTGCATTCTGTGAATACCATAAGTAGTAAGTTTAGGATTTTATCTCAGATTAGTTCTGTGAATCGGCCCCTTAGTGACTTATGCTGTGTTGCATTACATTTCGTTGTGGTAAATGTTCCAAGGGTGGAGCATGGGCATTCCTGTGCATCCACCCAAGGAATTTGACACAATCCCAGATTACTAAAGACAGTAAACCTGGGATTGCACAAAAATGGTGCACCTACCGCAGAAAGACATGTCAAGGAGAAATATCTTTATTTCCCCTCATTATTTCCTCTTTCCATGTGTGCTGCATTCTATAGCATACATAAAATGTTGAACAAGCCTCCAAGGAATGTTTTTGTGAATGAAGGTATCCCATCATGCACAAAAACAATCCTGCCCATAACATAGGCGCACACAGTGTGCCAGCACTAGGCGGGAACAGAAAAGTGCACCATATCTTAGGAGATATGGTGCATTTCTGCTCTATCGCTTTCATGCAAGTTCCCTTTCTGTGTTGCAGTTTCTGAAACATTAGTAAATCTAACCTAAAGAGTCTAATTCACAAAGATTTTCGCGTGAGTATGCGTGTCTTGCTGTACTACTATAAGACAGGAGTAATCCAGGAGTAAATATAAGCAAACTATTTGTAAATATACCATGGTGAATCAACTGTTTAAAATGAAAGATTACATGCAAATATAAAATGTAACTATGCTGAAGGGGGCATTTTATTTTCTCTTATATGTAGAGACATGTATGTGGTCTGCAAACGCAATTTACTTACAGTGATTGTATTCACTTTACATGTTAGATTACACAACCATTTATTATTCTGTTACATTGTGGATCTTGAGAATACATTGGGGATTTCAAGTACCTATGTACGCCCACCACTTTTAGCAGACAGTAATATAATTTTAGTTTCTAGAAGTTATATATAAAACATTATGAAATGACAGGCATATGGGCAACTAGTTTAGTATGCTGACAGTGTTGTCATAAAATGTCAAGTCATATGTGTTTTGCTTTTTGTTTGTGAAAGTGCCATGTATAAATCACTTATTTTGTGTCAATGATTGGTGGCAGTGTTTTATATTATATTGTGTGCTATGGTAACTGAGATGAGTTTGTCTATGATGTTAAAAATATAAGGAACATCTGTAAATTTGTAAATAGACATTCTTGTATTCTACTACTAAATCAACTTCCAACATTGGAAAAAGTTCAGAGATTATGTAATTCTCAAATTGTATTTCACTTTACTCAAAGAGAGGAGATACAAAGCTAAAGTGGCCTTGAATTGCTGGTGGTCACTGTCTCTAATGACAAGGATGGGATACGAAGTGTTGAAATGAAGTGTGCATGGAGTAATTATCAGTGGTTCATATTAATTCAAGTACTTTCTTCAATTACCTTTTTTGTGGTAGAAGTACATTGTCCCAGGATAGGGCGGTATCAACAGATTTGCACTATGAGCATACAGTGTCATAGGACTCAAGGTGCAGCTCAATGATAATACTTAACAAAGATGAAACAGGTCTCAGATTACTTCTGTTCCCCTTAAGAGAGGGTGTTTACTAGCGGTTGAGGCAGAGATTCCTTTCTGTCGATAGCGCCAAGACAGAGGTTGTTAAGGTAGTTCCCTGCCTGAAAGGATGCAGACTAGCTATAACGGTATAATAGAATGTACACATAGCAATTACGTACTATTCAGGTTAATTGAAGTATTTCCATCCATCATATGTTTGATGTCTGTGTGGAAAGGGAATGCCCATACGTGGGTTTTGAGTTGGAACTTTCTGTGCCATGGGTATCATGGTGCACTTTATTGATAAGGTCCAAAAAGGCTCAAATGGGTGTGGTACTGCTTGTGACCCCATTCAAAAGAGATGTGGCCCTGTAGTTGGGTTGGACTATCCCATATGAAGTGGGGATAAAAGTAATTTGCTTTTGTTTGGTCACTTCTGGAATACTGCATATGTTCTAAAACAATGGAATGATATGTGCACAGATATTTAAATAAAATCCAGTTGTTTCTGTTTATTGCTCTTTTCCCGCTTATGTGAAATAATTTACATATCTTTGGTCCTTGTGTGTACTGGCTCAGACAAGCTAAAACAATGGAATGTGATATGCACTCAATAAATAGCAAAGTCACAGAAGTATTCAAGTTGTTTCACCTATAGCTTTTTTGCTGTCCAAGTCATTATAACTAAATGGCAAGGGAATGCCCTCGAGTGAGTCTTGAGCTCGCTATGCCACAAGACTCAAGTGACACTGCACTGACAAGGACCAACATGGCCAAAAATAATATGAGGTTTCCTTTTTTCAGAGTGGGGACAGCCTGGAAGGTCAGGTTGGACTACACCATTTGTCCACAATGGAACAGAAAAGACAAAATATGATAGAATGCTGAATTAGGTGTGTCTTTCCAAAAGACTCATATTTTACATGGAAGTTCATGTGGTGTATCTCAGACATAGTGTATATATATATATGTAGTTTATTATATGGAATTGTCCATACATATGTTATTATCAAAGTGTATTTAATCAAACCAGAATGCAAGTAGTTAATTTACTGCTGTAAAGGAAAATGACACTGTAAGAATGGGTTTATTGATTGAGGAGGGTGGAAGCCCCACTCAAGTAGCGACCTCAATCCTTGTTGGGTGAACCACAAAAGTCTCTAAATTAACCTGTGGTTAACCCTCTGGTGGCTTGGCACAAAAGCAGTCAGGCTACCCGAGGAGAGAAATCTGATGACTGGGGATGAGGATAATCTTCTGATCCTTATATTTGCTCTGTTCACTACATTGCTGCCCTGGGCCCAGGGCATACTTTGGCTTTAACTTTAATTTCAATTTGACACTGATGATCAGGAGAAGGCCCACCTCAAATACCCCAATATGTGTTTTATGTGTTTAGTCAAAGAGTGTTGGGCTACAGATGCTTCTGGGGTGGAAGTGTGGGGTGGGAGGCGGCTGTCTTGGGGGGTTAGTTGGTTCTTCATTTGTATTCTATAGCGTTATGGCATTTTGTTTTTGTTTTCATTGCTTCCAGTTATGTCTGCTGCTCCTCCCTACATTATGTGTGGTCTCTCCACCCACTAGCACCTAACAGTTCACACTCCACAATGACCCCCCTTTAGCCTTCTTTCATGGAATGTCAACAGCCTCCTAAACCATATCAAGCACACCTCAGTCCTCAAGTCCCTCAAACAACACCAGCCAAGCGTGGAACTGCTACACGAAACCCACTTCCTAGGACCCAATGTCCATTTCTTCGTAGGTTTGAATATGACTGAGTATATCATTTCAGCTTTGTACGAGGTTCCAAGGGGGTGGCAATTTTAGTACGCAGACACATCCTTCTTGTGGCAGGTCAAGCTTTTCATGACCCTCATTGCTGTTATGTTGGGGTGGTTGATACACTTGAGGGGAAATCCTATAATGTCCTAAGTATTTACATTCCCGCTCAAATACATAAGCAAACATTTCAGTATCTCACAAAGGAGGTTGCATCCTTTCCCCTTGGGACACTGCTGATTGGGGGGGTAACTTTAATGCAGTCCTGACACCGTGATGGAAACTTCCTGCCCTCCCATGCAGTTGTGCCATGGGCTATCTGGTATGCTGGTCTCATGGAATTTGCTGGGGTTATGCAATGTTTAGCAGTTGTGGCACCCCTGAGAGAGGGCATACACCCATATCTCCATATCCATTAAACTCAATCACGTATAGACAATGTTTTCCTCCCCACTACTGATATCCCCACCATCTCCGCTGTGCAAGTACTGCCGCAAGGAATATCAGATCACTCCCCTCTCTTGCTCAGCTTGGGAGCACCAACAAAATTCTGCCATCCTATGTGGTGGCTCAATGTCTGGTTCTTTACCAATGACCGGTTTCTTGACCATCTGGAGGTTGATCTCCAGGCCTACTTTGATACCAATGCAGGGTAGGTCCAGAGGGCCAGCACCCTGTGGGTGGCGAGCAAGGCCACGATCTGAGGAGTGGCCAAGAATTGCCTCATGCATGCAGAATGTAAACATCACCGTCAATTGACTAAACTCGAAACTTGTATACTTTCCTTAGAGACCGCAATAGCGGCTAGTGCCACCGAATCCCTAAACCGACAGCTGGAATTGGATCGGACATCAAGAGAACAAGCCAAGAAGTGTCCTTGCGGGCCACCAGCCTGTAAAGGAGGGTGCTGCTCTTGTCCGTGCTCATAAATACTTTGAACACAAGCGTGTCAACACTGTTGCACCTCATGGAAGGCCAGCTGCTGTAGGGAACCCTACACCACCCTCAACCGGTAACCCAATTTCCTACAGTGGTGTCCAGCAGTGCGATCTAGGTCTTGTGTTTGCTCAGTGCTGTACAGTTATTTTGTGTAACACTAAAATCCCAGATAAATAATTAATATATTCTAACTGATTGTCTCTTTTGCTTTTTCCAAATTCACCCTCATTTTACCTGTCTGTGTCTGTGGCTATACCTGCATAATGGAGTTCGAGCAGGCTGAACTGGATAAATACACTGTGGTTGAGCTCAAGAAGTTCTTTATGGAGATGGGACTTTCAGCCAAAAATAACTAAGGTAAGCTGGAGCTCCAGAAGACTCTGAGGGCCTGGGAGGAAGTCCGTTAACCACTGTTAGCAGCAGAGGATGACCAGGAGGAGGAGCAAGTGGAGGACCTGGACACAGGTCGTGAAGTACAGTACACAGGGGAGGGGGATAACTTGACTCCTGGATTGGAACTCCCTCTCAGAGCAGAAAGCAGTGTGTCCTCACAAGGCCTGTCCCCAGAGAAGCTGGCAGACAGGAAGGCTGATTGGAAGTTCAGGCTGCAGATGGCCATGCTCAAGATGGAGGAATAGAATCTTGCTATGGAGGCTGAGCAAAAGAAGGCTGACGTTGAGAGAGCCTTGGCAAGGGAGAAACTGGCACTAGAAGAAAGAAGAATGGCCCATGAGCTAAGTCTTAGAGACCGTTGACATCAGAGCTAAGTAAGCAGAGTCCAACAACAATGGTGGCAGCAATACCGCGATGTCCAATTTAGATAAAAAGGTTGATATTCCTAAAGGCTTGATGCCTAGTTATGTGGTTGGGATGATATTGATAAGTGGTTCCCAGGCTAAGAGGTAGCCATAAGGTTTCACAGGGTCTAGGAGAAGTATTGCGGTGCAAGTCTCTGGAAGCATATCCATAGAGTGGGGAGGGACACCCTGCTCACACAAGAGATAGTAGACCAGCCAAATGAAGTATGCCCCTTGAAAGCCATCCTTTTGCCAAGTTTGAAGTACCATCTGAGGTTTAGGGACAGTAGAAACTGCCAAACCAGTCTTAGGTGGACTTCCTTTATTATTCCAGCAAGGGTCTGAGTTGTTGGGTACGGAGCAGCAAAGTGAATGATTTTACATGGTTGTACAATCTTGTTGTGATAGAGCACATTCAAAGTACAGGTTTTATGGAGCTACGCCAGAAACAGTTTGACAGCAAGCTCCCTGACCCCAGAGAGCTTGCGAATGACGTGGACCTCTGGGTCAGTCCAAGAAGTTACCTGGGAGTGACTCCAAGAAGGAGGGTTCAGGCTCCCCATAACAGAGGGATGGGGAGTTTAAGGAAGACACAGACAAGTCCCAGAATAAGGTGGGAGGAAAGGGTTCCATGCCCATTCTAAGAACCAGGGAGGATGTTCTGGTGGGCAATAGCCCAGAGTGCCCCATTTCAAACCCCGGTGCATTGATTGTTCTTAGCTAGGATATGAGCAGGGGGACTCTGTCCTAAGACACCATCCAGTGGTGGGGACTCTACAGGTGTGGCTAATTTGGCCTTAGGAGGATTTAGCCCCCAGTGGCAGGTCATAGACTATTCCATGATCCCAAGCGGTGCCAACCTAGGCCTGAACCCTTGGAAGTGGGGCTGAAGGGCTCTGCCAGCTAAGCTGTTGTCTTTTGGCCACGAACAATGCTGCAAGACAAATCTCCTCACAGCTCTAATTCAGAACCACCGCCATACAAGGCATCTCTGACACAGAACTCCATAGATCTTCGGAACTGCCACTGCTTGATGCCTCATTGATACAGGACCCCACTTTGAAGCCCCGCAACTCCTCTGATCATCGACTGCGTGACACATCCTTGTAGCAGGACTTCACATTGCAGCCCCACAGCTCCCTGGAATCACCAGTGTACGACACATACTCAACGAAGGACCCTGCATTGCTGCCCACAGCTTATTGAAACTGCTGCTGCGTGACACATCCTCAGCACAGGATCTCACAATGCTCCCCTACCAGGTACTTTGTTCAGTAGGCCTATCTTGGTCCCTGTATCTGGCCCACACTCCATCGCAGTCGACCTGAACTTGTGACTTTTTCCCGATCCGGCACTTTGGGATTTAAGCACTATTTTTACCTAAATCTTTAAAATGGAATATTCCCACTTCTACTAATTGAATTTTTGTTGTTTTAGTATCAAATATTTTATTAAAGTTTGCTCTAGTTACCTAAATTGGCATAAAATGTTACTTGTATTGTGTTTTCACTTTATTACTATTTGTGTACTGCATAAATACTTTACACATTGCCTCTAAGTTAAGACTGACTGCTTGTGTGCCAAGCTACGAGAGGGTTGAGCACAGGTTAATTTGGGGTTTACTTGTGTTTCACCCTAACAAGAATTGTGGGTGTTGCTTTGGTAAGGTTTCACCCCCCTCAACCAGTGACCCAATTTCCTACAATCAGGTATAAAGAAGTCTTTAGTTACCCCCAAGTAATCAACTTCAGATATAGACCTGCAACAAGTATATTTAAAAAAGACCCACCCAGTTCTGATATTTAACTTAGAAGAACAGACAAATTATACATATTTCCTAGCCAGATCAAGTCAAAGAAGGATACATAACCCATAGTATTAAAAGAAGAAGACAAACCCAAGAACTAAACAATATTTGGTAAACATGCAGATCTGTTTAGAGGGGTAGCAGTAAAAAGACATTTATGAGTTCTGCTGCCCTATTTATTTAATTAATTATCTGCACCAATATACCTTATCAGATGTGAATTCCTTTCATTCAAATAGATCAGCAGCATGTAAAGATTTAGAAGTTGATGAGGTTTCTTACTGCTGAATTTTTAATGCACACTGTGTTAACTGAGATAGAGGTTTCTTACTCTTCCTTTCTTGGAGAATCTCCACTGAATTTGTATGTCAGTGAGCATCCTCCTGTGGCAGATATAATTTGCTGTGCTAAAAGTGTACTAAGTTCCATTAGCCCTGATGGAAAAAGAATCAGTGATTCATTGGGATTATCTTATGGATAACCTGGCAATGATGATATATTCAATGGATCATCAAAGACAATGAACAGAAAATATGAGACAATACAGTAGCTTAACAGACAAAAGCTGTTATGTGGCTTGAGTCATAACAGCAGCAACTAATAAAATCGTGAGTTCGAGATCAACTAAACACACCAAAGTATAATGGATACCTCTCAGAAGTTGACTAACCAGGGGTGGTAAATAAAAAATATATAAATGTAGAAAACTCTTTAAGGGCCTGATTACAAGTTTTTAGGATGGGATACTCCGTCACTAACGTGACGGATATCTTGTCTGCCATATGACAAGTTCCATAGAAAATAATGGAAATGTAATACGGTGGACGGGATATCTGTCGCATTTGTGACGGAGTAACCTTGTTCGCCAAACTCGTAATCACGCCCTTGGAGTCTAACTGACTCATATGTCAGTCAACACTGCCTATTAAAAAGCAGTGAATGTAGTTAAAATAACATGAATATTCTATCCAGAGTGTGAACTCAGTGACGCAACTAAAAAATCTAAAATAGAGTGGTGAACTTCATATGTGGGATATTTGTAATCAGAACACTAACTAAATGTTGGAGAAAATAAGTTTTAAAAATCTAATAATTTATAACATTAACAATAATGCAGTGGAAACTATTTTAAACACTAGGTGGCAAACTTATGAGCCCCTTTGTGCCGCTCTTGCAACACTCAACATGGTACAAGAGAGCCTCAAATTAAAAATTAGATTTATGAAGCCATGCAAGGCCACCTTGAGTGGCCCTGAGTGGCTTCACAAAACTGTCCCACGATTGGCACAACTTCAGCCACCCCTATAAGTCCCTAGTAAATCGTACCCCTGGTACCTAGGGCATGGGTACTGAAGAGGGTCCACTGGGGCTGCAGCACTGATTGCGCCATCCCAGGGACCCCCTCACCAAGGCTGTGCACCCTGCCACTGCAGTCTGCGTGTCTTGGTGCAGGAAAATCTGAAGAGTTGTAAAGGCGGATTGCCTGTGGGCCATGCCTCCCATGCACTGCATAGGGTATAGGTAAGACACCCCTACTGCAGGCCTTCACTCCCTTGCTCGCTGTGCCACTGATTCAAGCTAGCCTGGCTGATGAGGGTTGATACCCCAAAACCGGTCCCAGGATGCTTGTCTTCGTTCCAGAGAGAACCTGGGATGGCAGTTCCGACTGAACTGTTCCCATGAGGAGCAGGGCCAATATTGATTTGCATATGGCTGGGTCCAAACTGAGTTGGAGCAATGAGCTAAAGAATGATGGATTTAACACAGATCTCTTGACTCCGGGTGAATGTTTGATTTATTTGGCATTTCGTCCATCATTTGTTGCCACAGCATTTTTCGCCCAAAGTGGGATGTGTATGCCCAGACGTGGGTCCTTAGCTCACTGTGCTATTAGATTCAAGATAGCCTGGTTGATGAAGAATGATACTCTGAAACCAGTCCCAGGATGCCTGTTTCTGGTCCATGGACGACCCAGTTCAGGCTGGACTGTTCCCATTAGGAGCAGGGTCAAAATTGATTTGCATATGGCTGGGTCCAAACTGGGGTGGCGTAGTGAGCTAAAGAACAATGGATGTAACCCATTTCTCTTGACTGGGGTTAATGTTTGATTTATTCAGCATTCCGTCCATCATTTGTTGGTGCAGCGTTTTTCACCCTAAGTGGGATGAGTATGCCCAGACATGGGTCCTTAGCTCACTGTGCTATTAGATTCAAAATAGCCTGGCTGATGAAGAATGATACTCTGAAACCAGTCCCAGGATGCCTGTTTCTGGTCCATGGAGGACCTGGCTTGGCAGTTCAGGCTGGACTGTTCCCATTAGGAGCAGGGTCAAAATTGATTTGCATATGGCTGGGTCCAAACTGGGGTGGCGTAGTGAGCTAAAGAACAATGGATGTAACCCATTTCTCTTGACTGGGGTTAATGTTTGATTTATTCAGCATTCCGTCCATCATTTGTTGGTGCAGCTTTTTCCACCCTAACTGTGATGGGTATGCCCAGACGTGGGTCCCTTGCTTGCTGTGCCATTGGAATCAAGCTTGCCTGGCTGATGAGTGGTGATGCGCAGAAGCTGGTCCCAGGATGCTTGTTTCCGTTCCAGGGAGAACCTGGCTTGGCAGTTCAGACTGAGCTGTTCCCATGAGGAGCAGGGTCAAGAATGATTTGCATATGGCTGGGTCCAAACTGAGGTGGCGTAATGAGCTAAAGAATGATAGATTTAACCCAGATCTCTTGACTGGGGGTGAATGTTTGATTTATTCAGCATTCTGTCCTTCATTTGTTTTGAGCAGCATTTTTCACCCGAAGTGGTATGAGCATGCCCAGACATGGGTCCCTTGCTTACTGTGCCACTAGATTCAATCTAGCCTAGCTGATGAGGAGTGATACCCCTGTTATGTTCCCCAACCTAGGCCTAAGTAGCAAAGCAACCTTTTACCTACATTTGTCCTACCTTGCTCTGTATAACGGTTCTAGCACTGACCTTTTACCCAGTTATGTGCTGAATAAATGTTGATTGGTTTCCTTGAAACTAGCCTCATTTATTATGCATGTGGATTCCTACTTAAATCCCCTGCACATGACGTACATAACAGGATCAACATACTCTGTACGAAAGCCATCGCTATCTTCATCCTAGGGCAACAGAATTACTTTGCATAATTGCAATTATTGATTTAGGCTCATTTACATAATTGTACTCACAACATATCGATTGTGGTAGGAAATCCAAGGCTATCTTTGTGGTATAAAAGAACCACACCTTCACTATGTAACCATTAGGAGACGCTTCCAAGCTGACACAAGACAACGAGATCCCTGCACTCTGAAGCTTCAACATGCAGTGGTCTGACATCAATTGCGGGGTGTCCAAATCGTGACCAAGACGGGGTCCTTCATTCTTTCCCATCAGGTAATGGGATTGGCTCTTTCCTAGGGGATTTTTGGCTTCACACCCACATACATGCTAGGTACACTTAGGTACACCTAGGTAGGGTTCACATTTTAGGAGTATGCTTGATTACTGTCATGTTTATATGCCTGCATATATTCACTGTTTTAGCACCATGGTAGAATTCTACCTTCTATTTACTCTGTTTGTGCTTGTAATCTCTTACGTTAGCTTCTGTCTATTGATTGTCACAGCAAACATGTTTTATACAAGAATAACGCTGGCTCAATAAATGCTTATTGAAAAGGTCCCCAATGTTAATTCTGTGTATCTCTCTGGGACTAAGTGAGCACGATTGACTGAGCGAAAAGTACTGTACTATTTCCACGATCCCTGAAGGGTAAAGGCTTGTCGTGTTCAATGGTTGCCAGAAACTATTTGCTCCTTGGTAAGATTAGGGGGCATATGGTGGCACTGTGAGCTAGCTGGTCCATAGGCTGACATACCCTGTGGGGGTGTCCGGAATCAGTATAGACAACAATCCCTCAGTTTATATTGTGCAGATCCTATGTATTTTTAGGAACTACATGGCACCCCAAAACCGGTCCCAGTATGCTTGTTTCTGGTCCAAGGAGGACCCGGCTTGGCAGTGCAGGCTGGACTGTTCCCAGGAGGAGCAGGGTCAAGACTGAATTGCATATGGCTGGGTCCAAACTGGGGTGGCACAGTGAGGTATAGAACAATGGATTTATCCCATATCTCTTGACTGGGGTGAATGTTTGGTTTATTCAGCATTCTGTCCATCATTTGTTGGGCAGCATGTTTCGCCCTAAGTGGGATGGGTATGCCCAGATGTGGGTCCCTTGCTCGCTGTGCCACTGGATTCAAGCGAGCCTGGCTGATTAGGGGTGATATCCTGAAATCGGTCCCAGAATGCTTGTTTCCGTACCAGGAAAAACCCGGCTTGGCAGTTCAGACTGAACTGTTCCCATGAGGAGCAGGGTCAAGACTGATTTGCATATGGCTGGGTCCAAACTGGGGTGGCTTAATGAGCTAAAGAATGATGGATTTAACCCAGATCTCTAGACTGCAGATGAATGTTTGATTTATTCAGCATTCCGTCCATCATTTGTTGCATTAGGATTTTTGCAGACACATTATGTTATAGTTAGATAAGAACTTTACAAGATTGTTTACACTGGACTCAAGATGACTGTCTATTACAGCTGTGTTCAAAGTTCATAACAGTAGGATATCATTTGATATCTTGGCGTCAGAGTCCTGTTAGTCAGGAATGTATAGTTGTAGACAGGGCCCATGAATGGTTGTTATCAGAAGGACTAGTTGTAGAAATTGGATGGTATTTATATATGGTCTTCCTCAAGCTGATATGTAGATTCCTGAAATTAGCTGAATTTTTAGCATCTGGAAACTGGTGGAGTTTCTTTGGTAAGTGATTTAGGGATTTGTTCTGATATAAGGACTGTCTTATGATATGTGCATATTTCAGAAGGATAGTGTAGGAAAGTGCCTCTTTTTGCATGGTTAGCCTCCACATTTTGCCTAATGTAATTTCGAACTATAAGTACACCGGGTCCCTGCTAACCAGGTTCCCAATGCCAGCTTTCTTTCCCCAAAAATGTACCATGATTGGCACAACTTCAGCCACCCCTATAAGTCCCTAGTAAATGGTACCCCTGGTACCTAGGGCATATTTACTGAAAATGGTCCACTGGGGCTGCAGCACTGATTGTGCCATCCCAGGGACACCCCTCACCAAGGATATGCACCCTGCCACCACAGTCTGTGTGTCTTGGTGCAGGAAAATCTGAAGAGATGACATGGCACATAACCTGTGTGCCATGCCTCCCATGCACTGCATAGGGTATTGTTAAGCCACTCCTACTGCAGGCCTTCAGCCCTAAGGGAGGGTACCCTATATCCTATGTGTGGGCCTACCTGCATGAGCAGATAGACCCCTACAATGTCCAGCCTATTCTATGATGTTGTAAGTGAACAGGGAAGCCAAAAAGAGTACATGTTCTGGATACTCGTCAACACAGGTTTCCTAGCTCTGTGATGGCTTCATTGATTGCTAAGGTGTTTGGTACAAAACGTCTTGTCTTAATAAATCCTCACTGATGCCAGTGTTGGATTTATTAATAAATTCACACTGGAGACCCTTTTAGAGGGTACCCTGCAACCTAACCAAACACTACTGGGGTCTCCGGCTGATTTTCACCAGCCTGCAACCACAAGGCATGTTTCCTATCCCATGGGGTGAGAGCCAGTGCTCTCAGAGGACAGAAAGAATACCTGCTCTAGGCAGGGGTGTTTCACACCTACTCCAGGACTGAATGGCCTTCACGGTGGGAGGCAATGCCACCTTTGAAGTCCAACCCAGGAACTCCCAGATAGCGGGGGAGGCCAAGCCCCCTTTCCTGCTCCACTTTTGGTTGGAGGAAAGGTGGGAACATTAGTTAGAGGAGGAGGAGGGTCCCCCCCAGCCTACTCCATCCCTAGGATGGGGCAGGCAAGGTGAACTCCTCACCTGAAATTCACCATCTTGAGATGGTGAGAAAACCTCCAATCAGGGCTAGGGTAGTGCCTCTTCCCACATGAAGTAGCTAGAGGGTGTAGACACCCTAAAGGTAAGTGGACCCTTGGCTACTACCTGTCTCCCCTTGTAACACCCCTAAATTTGGTATTTAGGTGGCACAGACTACGTTGACGCAATTCACCTTGTCACCCAAATGTTGCAGCAGCCAAGGCCTATTGGTAACCAGTCTGGTAACCGACCCCTTTATCTCATCCACCAGCCTGAGGGATCCTCACAGTACCTGCGATTAGCGTTGGAAACAGCCCCGCTCCTGTGAGCCTGTACCCACTTCCTGATGACTTAGACTGCATGAAAGCAGCAACTGGGCTCGACCACCCCTACTGCAAAGGACTGCCCACACCCCACCTGTAGCTGAATGCCACTGGTAAAGAACCAATTCGAATACCAAGACCTCCAGCACCTCTGACCCAGGTAACCCAGAACTGCCTGCTGTGCTCGAGCCATGGGACCTCCAAAACTCTGACTCCCTTGGAATAGAACTTCCCCTGACCTCTGGGTGACCGCTGTCCCCTAAAATTCATGGCAAAGTGTTGCTTCCATCGACCGCAACCTTAAATGTGTTGGCAGTACTCCGCTATCTAACCCTATGCTTTTCTTACCTTCAAGCGCTGTTGCTTAAAAACCTGTAATCTTTTGTGTCTTGAACTGCATATGGTTAAAAATCGACATACAAGCATTTATTAACTGTTGAACTAAGTTCTTGGTTTTGAAAAATATATATAAAGATGCAACTTTATTTTGCCTAATTGGTCTCGGATTTATTCTTGAGTGTGTTTCTCATTTATTGCCTCTGTGTGTGACAACAAATGCTTAGCACTACCCTCTGATAAGCCTAAATGCTCGCCCACACTACCACAAAAAGAACATTAGAATTATCTGCTTTTACCTCTGAACTCCTATTGGGTATCCACTAGATTCTGCACAGTATACTTCATTTTAGTGCTCTATATAGAGAGCTAAAGTCCTACAGATAGATTTTTCTAAGATTGATAGCCCAAGTAGCTAGGTCACCTTTTCTAGACCAGATGTTAAGAGCAAGTGCCTCAGATGATCAAATTGTGCAGTGGTTCCAATTGTGTTGTGCTACCTGAAATAAATGTTACATTTATTAGATCAGAAAAGTGTAGATGTACACTCAAATTCACAGGTGTAGGATTCTGCTGCTGCCAAACTAGCATCCTGTGCAGGCAGCTTTCAAAATGCTGGGGACTTCTCCTTTTATCAGAATCATCAGTTTTTTCTGTGGTCAGTACAAGAAGTTTGGCTACAGTTCCAGCATAGGGGGCACAGTAAGTGGGTCAGGATGGGGGAGCGACAGCCGTGGGCAGCACACTCGCACCATCTCCTGGTGCTGCAAGGTTGTTTTTTCTCTGGGCAACTGAGTGGTATGTTGTGACCTGTGTTGATGCGAAGCAGTATGCATCTTTTGGTTCGGGGGGAGAGAGATCTTAAGCAAATCTCTGCGGCAGGCAGAAGCTCCTTCTGAAGGCCTGACCTTTGCAGCTGATGTGTGACTGCATGTCTGGATCAGCACAGTTATATGGGTTCTCTGTCACATGATAGGTTTGAGTTATGGGTTCCTATGTTCCTCCTACACCGTCACCTTTCAGGGCAGAGATACTGCATCAGCTCTAGCCGTTTAGCCGATGATGGGCCTGGGCTTAGCGAAAATTGGCCCGCTTGTCTTCCTTCTCTTCGTAACTGGGTCCTGCTTCAATCAGAATGCATTTGAGTTGTTGAGGGAAGGAGTCTGCAATGGGAAACCGGTCTATCCATTTGCTTAAGAGGAGAGGATTGACAGGATGGGGAGTGTCACAGGAAGCCTGTGGCTTTCTGTGGAAGATGCATGCCTTTGGTATGCTGGACTTTGTCCATGTCTTCTCAGTCACCTATTCTCTGCTGGGTGTATGGCCTGTACTTCATGTGGAGACAGCTTGCATGCCCGAAAGAAGCAGCATGAAGTCACTCAATGCCAAGGTAGGACAGACCAGTGTAGAGAGGAGTG
Organism: Calotriton arnoldi; assembly: GCA_963921515.1. Classification (NCBI taxonomy): domain Eukaryota; kingdom Metazoa; phylum Chordata; class Amphibia; order Caudata; family Salamandridae; genus Calotriton; species Calotriton arnoldi. Next base: position 1,092,736 of record CAWUFW010006242.1, on the reverse strand, counting down.
ATGGGTATTGGACTTGGCCCTTTTTGCAGGGTCATCCCTAAACTTTTTGCCTTTCTCCTAGCCTTTTTTCTGACATGGGGTTGGTGGTTTTAGGACTCTGGGCACTTTAGCACTGCTGCCCAGTGTAAAGTCTGTGTGCTCTCTGTGTTAAATATGGTAAGATTGGTCTACACCTGTTTGGCCTATTTAATTTACCTGTCAGTCCCTTGTAAAGTGGTATCTCATATACCCAGGGCTGGTAAATTAAATGCTACTGGTGGGCCTGCAGCGCTGATTGCGGCACCCACCAAAGTAGCCTTTCAAACCTATCTCAGGCCTCTGCCATTGCAGGGCCTGTGCGCGCAGTGTTACTGCCGCTGTAACGTGGCACCTAAAGTGTGTGCCATGTCTGTGACCCCCCTTTTACTGCATGTCAGTCACCCCTAAGGTAGGCCCTAGCTAGCCCTATGGGCAGGGTGCATTGTAGGTAAAAGATAGGACATGTACCTTAAGTGTGTGACATGTCCTGGTAGTGACAAACAGCCCTTTTGGTTTCTCACTACTGTGGGGCTGCCCTCCCATAGGAATGCATTGGGGATTCCCTGATAAGAGTTTCAGTGGTAATTCCTGATATGAGAGGCGGTCAAGTTTGGTATATTTGGAATAGTGATAATAAATGCTGCGCAATGGTGTGCGCGGATTTATTATAACTATTTTAGAAATGCCACTTTTAGAAGTTGGCATTTTGTGTGCTATGTGTCTGCTGCCTGATGTGAATTGCATGTCTGGCTTTTAAGTGACAGGGGCTGGGGAGGTGCATGTGGCTCCAGGAGGGGCAGGGTGAGTCAGCGCTAGGCTGAATGGGACTTCTGCATTTGGAGTAGTGGGAGGAGAAGTCCCTGGTCCCTGAATAGGATTGTGCCTGCCCTAGTGAATGCTGGATCCACCCCCTGTGGGGTGTCTGATCACCGAGCTCCCACCTGACAAAAGGGAAGAGGAGCCTTGTAAACAAAGTGCTCCAATTCCCCCCTGAACCAGTTGCATCTGGTTCCCCCAAAGCCCTGGACTGCAGACAAAGGAAAAGGCAGTATAAATATAGGGGCTGTGACCCCAGGATGGTGTGCTGTTCCTGTGCTACTGGGGCGTGCTGCTGCTGGGGGCCCAGGAGGAACCGCCATGGGGGCTTGCCTCCCTGCTGGAGGACCCTGCGAGCTGGCCTCCCTGGGCCCAGCTGTGCCCCTTTAATCCTTTTCCTTGAATTTTCGAGGAACTGTGGGCCCTAGCGCCTCGTGAGCGCTACAACTTACTTCTCTGGTGCCAGCTTGAAGAGGAGCGCTGGTGCCGTGCAGTGCTGTGCTATGGGAAGTTTCCTGGAGGGAACCCCGGCGTGAGGGGTTCCCCCGTGCCTGGTGATGGGTGCGGGAGCCTACCCCGCATTTCTGCCGCATTTTTGCCTTTCAGTGAGGCGGGAGCCCACCCCGCCTTTATGATTCTCGAAGTGGGTGCCCAACCCGCATTTGCATCTAGTCTAGCGGGAGCCCACCCCGCTGTGTTAAGCCCTTAGCGGGAGCCTACCCCGCTGTTTTATGCCTTTTTGATGACGGGTGCCCACACCGCAATTATCTTTGGTTTATAGCGGGTGCCCACCCCGCATTGCACCGCTAACTGAGGGAGCCGCCGGGCCGCTGCTAGCATGACCCGGAAGACACGCACCATTGCCTGGTTGTGGGTGGGCCCACCGGAAGCTGCCAGGGCTGCCCAATGGCAGCACGGCCAAAGGAGAAGGTCCCGGAAGTGGCGCATGCCTGAGCGGGGCTCTCGTGAGTCGGAGAGAGCCCCGCGGCCACCCGAGAAGTTGGAGCAGTGCGTGCTCCATTCCAGCCGCCCCCCCACCTGCCAGAAGAGGAGGCAGAGATCGCCGGTGACAGGAGGAGGCCAAGCGCAGTGAGGAAGAGCCCCGGTGAGTGGGGCTCCCATTGGCCGTGTCCATGTCTGTCCCACGTGTTGGAGCAGCCAGAGGAGGTCCTGGTGTAGCGGGACTGACGGGGCACATTGTCGGTGCCTGGAGGCCAGCGGAAGGCCGGAGAAAACCCGGAGAAGTCTGCCAGCAGGTCCGGTGAGTGGGGGCAGAATGGGTGCATTTTTGGTGCTCGCGAGGCACCGTGGTGACAGTGCCTGTGTCCTTCAGCGGCCCCGCAGGAGAGCGGGCCGCTGCAACATGGGGCACATTGTTGTCAGGGCCCCAGTGGGGGTCCAGGGGGCACAGAAGTGCCAGTGACTCTTTGTTTTGTTTTTGCTCTCCAGTTGCGCCGCCGTAACAGGCAACTGCAACGTTGGGCACTTTTGTTTTTAAGAGTCCCAGAGTAGGGCTCAGGCCATTTTGCCACAGCTGCCCCACCAGACAGTGGGCAGCTGCAACTTGGGGGCATTTGTGTTTGCAACAGAAGAGGGGTGAGAAGCACCCCAGCCCCAGCGCAGTGCGCACTTTGTGTTTGGTGCTGAGGCAGCCAGGGGGCCCTTTGCGAGGTCGCTCTTAGAGTCCTGACATTTCTGGACAGAGGGCATTTGAGCCCAGAGGAAGGCCAGTTAGCCTGGGGTCAGTTTAGGGTGTTGGTACGCGCAAGGCCCTAATGTGATACCAATGCATAATGTGTTTATGCCCAGTTTTCAGGCCTACTATGTTTGCCTAACAGGTTCAGGCTAGATGCAATGTTACCAGTCATGACTGCTTGTTTTACTGGAATGTGATGTGACGTATGTCCAGTGTTTAAGTATAATGTGTTTAGGCCTAATGTGATGTTGCATAATGTATCTATGGTGATGCCTATGACATAATGTGTTTATGTTTAGGATGTTTATGCATAATGTGTTTATGCTGGTGAGGCCTAATGCGTAATGTGTTTGTGCTAATGAGGTTTGGGCCTAATGTGATTTATTGCCTAATGTCATGTTATGATATTTTAGGATGCTGTCTAATGCTAATGTGATAATGCTTAGGTCATTATGGTACCAGTGGTTACTGGTTGTGTTTTGCATTTACTTACCTCCTCTGATGGTTCTGACCGTAGCCCGATTGGCCTGGTCCTGTATATAATCCCCTGTGAATATTGCCTAGTGCCAGTTGGCACAGTGCATATGTGTGATTAGGATTCTAATGTGTTTATGATAATACAAAGGCTATTTTTGATATAACCTTGGGTGGAGTTTCTTTTGTGGTGTGCCTAGTGTGTTGCTACTGTGTGTGTGTTGTGCAAACGCTTTACACATTGCCTCTAGGATAAGCCTGACTGCTCGTGCCAAGCTACCAAGGGGGTGAGCAGGGGTTATCTTCAGCATGTAACTCCCTTGCCCTGACTAGAGTGGTGGTTTCTGCCTGGCTTAGGCGCAAGCCCTAGTCAACCAGAAATCCCATTTCTTAACATTGGTTGGCAGCTGTGAGGATAGGACGTGCGTTTGCGCAGTACCATAGCGACAACTGGTTGCACTACAAACTCTGCATTTAGATAATCACAGGTTTGGGAATTATTTCTACTGATTATTTTTCTCCTAAAAGGGTCATTTTTTGAATTGTGTTCTTCTGTTGAACTGTGGGTTGTGTATCTTGCCAAGATGGGGTTAACCTATAATGAGGATAACCTTTTGGAGTACCCCCGGGAGGAGAGAGAAAATGACAGGGCGGGACGACAGTAGGTGGGGAGGATCCCATAGATAGGTAGTCCCTTGCTGGGTCCAGTGCCAGGGGCAGTGCCCGTCCCTTTCTCTGTCCCCAGAGGAGTGGGTGGATAGGAGGTAGAAAGGAAGCATCAGCTGGTGTTGGAAAGGCTCAAAGTGGAGCTAGAGCAGCTGAGTGTGGAGGAGAAGAAGCTAGCTCTGGAGGGTAGGTTATCCCCTGAGTGCAGTTTTAGTTGTCTGGATTCACCAGTAAGGGTGGGATCCAGTGGTGGCAGCAATATGGAGTCCAGTGCAGGAAGTCCCATTCCCAGTTCCCAGAGTATGGTACCTGGTTCCCAGTTAGAGGGGTGCAGGTTGAGATTCAGGGGCAGTAAGAAACTGTCTCACCAGTCTTGGGGGGAGTTTGTGGATGAATGTTGTGATGCACTGGAAGATTGGGTGATGGTTAGCACGGCAAATGATTTTGAAGGGCTGTTCAATCTAGTTGTCAGAGAGCACGTGTTCAGTAATTGTTTTCCGGAGCTACGCCAACACCTGTTGGAGTGTGAGTTCTCTGAGCTTGCACAGGAGGCAGACCTCTGGCTGTGTGTTAGAGGGTCTGAAGAGGCATTGGGGAGTGATTCCAAAAGTAGTGGCTCGGGTATCTTCCGGTCCTGTGTGGTGGAAGAGGTTCAGTGTAGCCCAGCTAGGTCCCAGTGTATTGGGAGGGGTGTAGGGGCTCACGTCCTGCCTCAGTGGAGAAGGAGTGAGTGTGGGACTGTGTGTCCCAAGGTGCCCGAAACCCAGCCTCAGGGCCTGGAGGGTTCCCTAAGGGAACACCAGGTTGGGGGGACTAGGATGTACTGGTAGGCCATTTGAGGGAGATCTCCTAGTGTCAGGAGAACTTGGAGCGTCTGTAAATGGAGCTCCAGTGGTTCTGGTGTCTGGCGGTGCCGCTCCAGTTGGGAGGGTGCAGAAGTCCAGAGTGAGGGGTGAAGGGGGATATGCTCCCCAGTGGGAGAACCAGTGGGTCAGGGACCAGCCAGAAGAGCTGAGTCTCTTAGAAGTTACCATGGCGACACCACTTCTGTCCTGGGGGATCTTCGCGCACTGTCAGATGGACAGGGGTCGGGAGATCTGCGCCAGGCAGACTGTCACACAACACGTTAGTCATGTGTTACCCTCGGGGGGATACTGTGTGAGTCCCCAGAAGTCCTGGTGTGCCAGGCAATTGCTCAGCTGCAGGTTTCGACCCCAAGGTTGGGAGGCCAGGTTCAGGATCTGCCTGACCTGGAGGGAAGGACATCTGTAACCAGTGTCCTGACCGGTTTGGCTTCCAGGGGTACCACTCCAGTTGGGAGGGTGCGGAACTCTGGAAGGGGTGCAGAGGGAGGGAGCCCTCGCCTCTGACCCTGGTTCAACCTGAGGGTTTAGACCCTAGGTTGGGAGACTCGGAAACTTTGTGATCAAGAGGAATCTCTGCCAAAGAGAACAGCTGAAGAAGACTGAGGAAAAGTGCTGCCATTGCTGTGTGTCTGGGGGCTGACCTGCAGTTGCTGTTTCTACTGAGGAGAGATCTAAAGGACTGTGCTGTGTGCTTTGTCCCCTGCTTGAAGAGGAACTGTGCTGTGTGCTTTGTTCTTCTGAAGACAAGAGTCTCCAAGGGCCTGAGTGAGCTGGCCTCCTGTTGGAAGTTTCAGCTAGTGAGTGAGTTGTATTCTGAGGTTGCCTCTCATAGGAGGAGAGTGTGGAACCCTAGAAGAAGAGGTAGGGGGAGGAGAGCCTCGCCCGTGACTTCTGGTCAGCCTGAGGGTGCAGACCCTAGGTTGGAGGATCAGTGGCAGTTGTAACTGCACTGATGAGAGGAAGAGTGGAGAATGGTTACTATGTGCCAGGGGTTACTGCCCCCCACTCTGTGGATTGGCAAGGACCAGTGATGTCTGGGTGGCCTAGTGCCTGGTCCTGGCCGTGGACAGCTAGGGAGTACCAGTGGGGTAGCCTAGTTGGTCCTGAGAGCTTTGACAGAGGGAACCACGTGGGTTCAGAGTGGCGTAGAACCGGAGGGTGTCCCTGCAGTTGCAGGCCCGCGTCCGTGTTCTGTCGCCCAAAGCAGGGAAGCCCATCAAGGTGGTGATTGGTCTACCCTGCGTTTTGGCTGGAAGGGGGTTGTGTTGGACTTGGCCCTTTTTGCTGGGTCATCCCTAAACTTTTTGCCTTTCTCCTAGCCTTTTTTCTGACATGGTGTTGGTGGTTTTAGGACTCTGGGCACTTTAGCACTGCTGTCCAGTGTAAAGTGCGTGTGATTGGTCTACACCTGTTTGGCCTATTTAATTTACCTGTCAGTCCCTTGTAAAGTGGTATCTCATATACCTAGGGTTGGTAAATTAAATGCTACTGGTGGGCTTGCAGCGCTGATTGTGCCACCAACCAAAGTAGCCTTTCAAACCTATCTCAGTCCTCTGCCATTGCAGGGCCTGTGCGCGCAGTGATACTGCCGCTGTGACATGGCACCTAAAGTGTGTGCCATGTCTGTGACCCCCATTTTACTGCATGTCAGTCACCCCTAAGGTAGGCCCTAGCTAGCCCTATGGGCAGGGTACATTGTAGGTAAAAGATAGGACATGTACCTTAAGTGTGTGACATGTCCTGGTAGTGACAAACAGCCATTTTGGTTTCTCACTACTGTGGGGCTGCCCTCCCATAGGAATGCATTGGGGATTCCCTGATAAGAGTTTCAGTGGTAATTCCTGATATGAGAGGAGCAGCGTGGTCAAGTTTGGCATATTTGGAATAGTGATAATAAATGCTGCGCAATGGTGTGCGCGGATTTATTATAACTATTTTAGAAATGCCACTTTTAGAAGTTGGCATTTCTGTGTGCTATGTGTCTGCCTGCCTGATGTGAATTGCATGTCTGGCTTTTGAAAGACAGGGGCTGGGGAGGTGTGTGTGGCTCCAGGAGGGCCAGGGTGAGTCAGCGCTAGGCTGAATGGGACATCTGCATTTGGAGTAGTGGGAGGAAACGTCCGTGGTCCCTGAATAGGATTGTGCCTGCCCTAGTGAATGCTGGCTCCGCCCCCTGTGGTGTGTCTGATCACCGAGCCCCCACCTGACAAAGGGGAAGAGGAGCCTTGTAAACAAAGTGCTCCAATTCCCCCCTGAACCAGTTACATCTGGTTCCCCCAAAGCCCTGGACTGCAGACAAAGGAAAAGGCAGTATAAATATAGGGGCTGTGACCCCATGATGATGTGCTGTTCCTGTGCTACTGGGGCGTGCTGCTGCTGGGGGCCCAGGAGGAACCGCCATGGGGGCTTGCCTCCCTGCTGGAGGACCCTGTGGGCTGGCCTCCCTGGGCCCAGCTGTGCCCCTTTGACCCTTTTCCTTGAATTTTCCAGGAACTGTGGGCCCTAGTGCCTCGTGAGCACTACAACTTACTTCTCTGGTGCCAGCTGGAAGAGGAGCGCTGGTGCCGTGTAGCGCTGTGCTACGGGACGTTTCCTGGAGGGAACCCTGGCGTGAGGGGTTCCTCCATGCCTGGTGACAGAGCGGGAGCCCACCCCACATTTCTGCCGCATTTTTGCCTTTCAGTGAGGCGGGAGCCCAACCCGCCTTTATGGTTCTCGAAGCGGGTGCCCACCCCGCATTTGCATCTACTCTAGCGGGAGCCCACCCCACTGTGTTATGCCCTTAGCGGCAGCCTACCCCGCTGTTTATGCCTTTTTGATGGCGGGTGCCCACCCCGCAATTATCTTTGGTTTATAGCGGGTGCCCACCCCGCATTGCACCGCTAACTGAGGGAGCCGACGGACTGCTGCTAGCGCGACCCGGAAGACAGGCACCGTTGTCTGGTTGTGGGCGGGCCCACCGGAAGCTGCCAGGACTGCCCAATCGCAGCGCGGCCGAAGGAGAAGGTCCCAGAAGTGACGCATGCCTGAGCGGGGCTCTCGTGAGTCGGAGAGAGCCCCGCGGCCATCCGAGAAGTTGGAGCAGTGCGTGCTCCATTCCAGCCGCTCCCCCACCTGCCAGAAGGGGAGGCAGAGATCGCCAGTGACAGGAGGAGGCCAAGCGCAGTGAGTGAGAGCCCCGGTGAGTGGGGCTCCCATTGGCCGTGTCCATGTCTGTTCCACGCGTTGGAGCAGCCAGAGGAGGTCCTGATGTAGCAGGACTGACGGGGCACAGTGTCGGTGCCCAGAGACCAGCGGAAGGCCGGAGAAAACCCGGAGGAGTCTGCCAGCAGCCCCGGTGAGTGGGGGCAGAACGGGTGCATTTTCGGTGCTCGCGAGGCACCGTGGTGACAGTGCCTGTCCTTCAGCAGCCCCGCAGGAGAGCCGGCCGCTGAAACATGGGGACATTGTTGTCAGGGCCCCAGTGGGGTCCACAGGGCACAGAAGTATCAGTGCCTCTTTGTTTTGTTTTTGCTCTCCAGTTGCGCCACCGTAGCGGGCAACTGCAACGTTGGGGCACTTTTGTTTTTAAGAGTCCCAGAGTGGGGCTCAGGCCATTTTGCCACATCTGCCCCACCAGACAGTGGGCAGCTGCAACTTGGGGGCATTTGTGTTTGCAACAGAAAAGGGGTGAGAAGCACCCCAGGCCCCAGCGCAGTGCGCACTTTGTGTTTGCTGCTGAGGCAGCCAGGGGGCCCTTTGCGAGGTCCCTCTTAGAGCCCTGACATTTCTGGACAGAGGGCATTTGAGCCCAGAGGAAGGCCAGTTGGCCTGGGGTCAGATTAGGGTGTTGGTAGGACGCAAGGCCCTAATGTGATACCAATGCATAATGTGTTTATGCCCAGTTTTCAGGCCTACTATGTTTGCCTAACAGGTTCAGGCAAGATGCAATGTTACCAGTCATGACTGGTTGTTTTACTGGAATGTGATGTGACGTATGTCCAGTGTTTAGGCATAATGTGTTTAGGCCTAATGTGATGTTGCATAATGTATCTGTGGTGATGCCTATGACATAATGTGTTTATGTTTAGGATGTTTATGCATAATGTGTTTATGCTGGTGAGGCCTAATGCGTAATGTGTTTATGCTAATGAGGTTTGGGCCTAATGTGATTTATTGCCTAATGTCATGTTATGATATTTTAGGATGGTGTCTAATGCTAATGTGATAATGCTTAGGTCATTATGGTACCAGTGGTTACTGGTTGTGTTTTGCATTTACTTGCCTGTTCTGATGGTTCTGACCGTGGCCCGATAGGCCTGGTCCTGTATATAATGCCCTGTGAATATTACCCAGTGCCAGTTGGCACAGTGTATGTGTGTGATTAGGATTCTAATGTGTTTATGATAATACAAAGGCTATTTTTGATATAATGTTGTGTGGAGTTTCTTTTGTGGTGTGCCTAGTGTGTTGCTGCTGCTGTGTGTGTTGCGCAAACGCTTTACACATTGCCTCTGGGATAAGCCTGACTGCTCGTGCCAAGCTACCAAGGGGGTGAGCATGGGTTATCTTCAGCGTGTAACTCCCTTGCCCTGACTAGAGTGATGGTTTCTGCCTGGCTTAGGCGCAAGCCCTAGCCAACCAGAAATCCCATTTCTAACAATGGGCATAAGGTTTAATTTCCTGCCTGTGTGTTTCACATTTGCAGGACTCAGTACCACTGAGTCTTCTGGCTTTCAGGAGCAGAGGAAACAGCAGCGGTGGAGCATGATGCACAGAGGTGGTAACTGCATATATTCTGCAAAGTTCTGGACCAGGTTGAGGTCCCTTTCGATGGGCCCTTATCACCGGATGCTCGATTTTTGACATTATAGGCCAAACCTGGGGCCTCTGAGATGAAACAAATCAGCAGATGCAGACAGGTTTTTCTGGAGGCTTCAGGATGCATGACAGCAGGCTGGCTCTGTGTATGTGAAGTCCAGATAGGATGCTCATGCAGGCATACACATCCTTTCTCACCTCAGGCTGATAAGAGGCATCACCTCAGGCCATCTCTCATAAAACAGTACTATAGCTGATTGCTTCTGCTACCCTCAGTGCTGTTGAAAGACCATCAGTGACCAAAGATCAGAATCAGTGAAATCAGTGGTGCAGGTGTGTAGGACACTCCAAGACTGGGTCAGAGCCACATCGCATGTTGTGTATCTCTTTGGATCACTAGCAAAGCTCCACTCTTCCTCCACCAACACTAGGAAAAATCCAGTTGCCGCACGTTGAAGCAAGGGAGTAGCCAGAAAATTTGAATACCCCCCACTTCGAACCAAACCTTAAATGACACTGAGAGAGGAAAGCAAGCATGCCCAAACTTTCCTGGAATATTTCCCTTGACCCTTACATCCACCCATCTATCCAGACATCCTACAATCTACTTCCACTTTAACCTTTCTGTCCTTCTATCATTTCTCCCATCCAATCATCAATCCTTTCATCCCACCATCCATTCTTTAGCCATTCCATCCATCCACTGACTGACCATCCATCCATCAATCCAACTCTTCCTACATTCATCCACCCAACTTTAACCCTTCCAAACTTCTATCCTTTATCCTTCCATAGATCCATCAGAATTCCATCCACCCAGTGGCCATTACGTTCAAACACTGATCCATCCACCCACTCATCCATTCATTCTTTAACCCATCCATTCATCACTCTGTTCACCTTTTCAATATTCCATCCATTTATCCACTCTTTCTTTCATCCATCCTTTGATCAATGGAACCTATCAACTTTCCACCCATCATTTCACTTGTGTGTCATCTAACTTTGTACCCTTTCATACTTTGTTCTTTTCACCTTTCGGAACTTTCCTTCGTTCCTATCATATTTCCTTCATACCTTTCATTGTTCCTTCCTTTCACTGTTGCTTCCTACCTACTTCCTCCCTGTCCCAGTTTCCAGTACTTAACTAAACATCATTTTTTCTTTTCTCACCTTGTTTTCTTTCCAACACTTCTCTTTCCAGCTCTCTCTTTTTGAAGCTCTCTGCTTTTTCCATGCTTTCATCATTTCTTTATCTTTTTCAGTGAACTACATTAACTTTGCAGCCCCTGACCTCCATCCCTCAGCCCTGCCCGTGGATTCCCTTAGAGCATGTTTATTAGCCTTTTGCCTACAGAAAGAAGAGACCAATATACTCCTAACAAATGTTTTAGTGGGACCCAGATTATCAAGTCATCACTTCCAGTGGCAACCCGCATTTTACCTAGAAAAGCTGAGGCTTCACTCCGCTACTCGGATGAAGTGTGCGCATCTACTCAAGAACATCAGTGGGTTCAAGGTGATGGCGGGTTCACACTTAATGACAATGTTGTGTTGCGGGCCATACTGAAAATATAACTTAGAGACAGAAGAGCTGGTATAATGGGAGTCAGCTCACATGCAGCAATTTCTCTTTTATTATCAGGGACAACTGACTTGTGATGCCTGTGCAGAAATAGGTATATGCGTGGTGCTTGAATGGTGGGTCAGCCTATTGGGAGGGGGGGCAGTGACATGTCATCATGACACTTTTCACACTTTCCACAATCATTTTGTTAAAGCATTCTCTAACATATTAATGGAATAAGGTGAGCACCACTAAATAAACAAACAAATTATGAAGTAATAATATCAGGTGATTTTAGAACAAGCATTTATGATAACATTTTAGCAGATCTAGAAAATATCAAACAATTGGACGTGTGGAGGATGCAAGGACTACCTTTCCCATCTGACAGCAGATCATATAAACATGGCAGAAAATTACTGTCCTAAGTCTATGAATAGGCGCAGGAAAAATCTTCAATGCCAGAATGACTAGATGAAGACAATATGGTGAATCCCTAATTGATTATTTTGTTCAAAAACATAATACATGAGGAAGCCCAAAGTCTAACATGTGTTTAATGCAAATATCAGTAGCACAACAAAATGCATAAACACTATTGCTGTTTTAACTGATCAGGGCTCTCACTAGAAAAGGCTCAGTTGGAGCACAGTGCTACAATACATAGAATTTAGGGAAGTTTATAAATGTTTTCTCTCCATACAAGTCCATGGAAGTTTTACACCTGGCATCTTTTGGCATGTTTCCCCTGTCTTTTTGCCTTCCGAACTCCCAGTTTTGACTCTGTTTTTGCTGGTTTAGTGTCTCTGCACACTTTCTCACTGCTTTTCAGTGTTAGAGTGCAAGGGCTCCTGTTGTAAATTATTATTATGGGTTGGTGTTTCCAAGATAGTTTATACAATTTACTGATAATCCCCTAGTAAAGTGCACTGAGCATGCCAGGGCCTGTAAATCAAATGCTACTAGTGGGCCTGCAGCACTGATTGTGCCACCCATATGAGTAGCCCTGAAAAGGTATCTCAGACCTGCCATTGCAGGCTCTGCACCCAGTTTGTAACTGCCATGTCGACCTGGCAAGTGCACCCACTAGGCAGGCCCTAACCTTCCCTTTTCTTACATATAAGTCACCCCTCAGGTAGGCCCAAGGTACCCAAGTTGTGCAGGGTGCTGTGTATGTTAAAGGTAGGGCATGTACTGGTGGTGAATTACAGTGTATTTCGTTTTTCACCACTGCAAGGCTATCTGTCCCATAAGTAGAGCTTGTCTCCTGTTCTGTAGTCTCAGGGACTTCAAAGACTTCACCAACCTCTGGGTACCACTTCTGGAACCGCTGTTTCAGTTGCCACAGAGAAGGGAAACTCAATTGACTCCGTCACCGACTCCGTCACTGGCTCTGTGTCCTGATGACACCGCAGAAGGCACCGTCCATATCTCGCACCGCAACCCTGGTCTCACCGATGACTGCCGCCGCCGCCACTGAGCCGCTGCTTGCACCGTGGCATGTGGGCACCGCACTCCGCACCGCCTCGCTTCAGTTTGCCATCCTGGTCTCACTGACGCCGTCGCTGCTGATGACTTCGACACCCGTGACCACATCGTGGCTGGGGGCACCGCTCGAAAGTTTCACGATGCACTGCCTTGTCCCACACAACCATCTGGGCCGACCGATGCCAGCTCCCGCTAACCGGCTCTGTCACTTGCACCGCAACCTGCCAGCACCGCATCGAGCACCGCCTCACCCTGCACCGTAAGCCTTGGTCTTACCGACGCCGTCTGGACAATCGCCACCGAGCCGCTGCCTGCACCGCACTGTGAAGGCACCACACCCTGCACCGGGTCCGTTTTGCAACGCAACCACAATGATTGTCAGGACCAGCTCACACCAATGTGCCAGCCACAATGAGAAAGGTACTGCTCACGAGTCTGTCCACGCTTTTGCTGGCCCGTACCGACATGTCAGCTGGAACTGTTAGACTAGGTTGTTTTCAGCATCATGGTAGCCCCCGACGGAGCTACCGACTCGTAAGAACTATGTTTTTGAGATATTTCTGCAATTTTAAGAATATCTTGCAAAGTATATATTTTTAAGTACGGTATGTTGGATTCTTATCGTTTTGGTCTTGTTTTGGATATATCAAAATATTGGATATTTTTCTAATCTGGTGTGGTATCCTTTTGTAGTGCTTTCACTGTATTACTGTTGGTTATGTGCAAATGCTTTACACACTGCCTCTGAGATAAGCCTAACTGCTCGTGCCAAGCTACCAAGGGGATGAGCAGGGGTTATTTTAGGAGTGTAACTCCCTTACCTTGACTAGGAAGAAGGGTCCCTACTTAGACAAAGGTGCAAACCCTTGCCAACTCTAGATCCCAATATCTAACATAACCTAATAATGCGCAAGAAATGTGTTATCTAATGAGCAGGTGGCAGGATCTCATCGAGGAAGTGCAAGAAATCCTCGAGAACAAGAATTCATTCTTGGATACAATACTGAGCTCATTATTCTCCTAAAATCCAACTTTCATTTGCCAGGTTTGAAAACAAGAGTAACGTTTGCAGAAGTGTACACATTTATAGGCCCAAAATGTTTTCTGAGCCTACCATAACCATGAAATTTAACAAGAATATTTAGGGCTAAGGGTACCAACCAATATGAAACAGAATCTATATCTGCTTATAAAATATCGATTAACACTTTGTCGCATGTGTGTAAAGCAACAATATTGTAATACATAAGAATATATGCATGCATAGGAATATATGGATACATGGCTATGCTTTCATAATCTCATATTGCCTTGTCCATTGTTTCACAGAGTAAGTTCCATGGGCCTCACAAAACAGCACTAAGTGATCTGAAGATCGTTCACTGCTAAGATAATGAAGAAGTTATTGAGCAAAATTCAAAGCTGGAGAATAAAAGGGTACTGTGGTGCTATTTTAAAATCTAATCTGGATTCCTTTCTACCGGAATATAAAAAAATATTAACAGAATAACTCATACAAAATCCATGCAGCATTAACTCACACATCAAATGCAACGAGCATGACTTCACCCACAATGTGACACATGAGATCACAAAATTACTTAATTAATCTCACAGAACACGACACATGATATAGCCATTAACATTATCATCATTATCTGTGCTGTTTTTTTAATTATGCAGTTAAGTGTTTTTACTTATTGGTATGCATTTTTTGAGGTAATAATTATTGCATTTGATGTGCAAGTTATGGTTAGCATGGTTGTTGTGGGTGTGCAGATAAAAACAATCGATGAAATTCAGGGGAGTTTCTGTTCTAATTTGGAACCATACTTAGGGCCTGTTTTAGAGTATGGCATATGGGTACTCCACCACAAACATGATAGATATCCCTTTAACTTATTACAAGTGCACCATGTGCTTGTAATAGGGCACACATGTTATCTGTTGTTGACTGCGAAGTCGTCCACCTTACTCTAAATCAGGCCTTTAGGCCTTATTTGGGGTGTGCTGAGTGAATTTAGTTTTTTTATAAACAAAAACATAACTGATGAATTTCAGGGACATTTTGTTTTAAATTTGTAACCATAACTATACTTTGTCTATCACTTTAGGATTGTTGTGATGATACACTACATCCAATTTACACACACACACACACGCACACACACACACACACACACACGTACGTAGTCAGCCCCTGCTGTGCACAGAGGTGGTTGGCCCCATGACCTGGCCTTTATCCCTTGGGGGCCACCTGGAGCAGGCACCCATCTCAGGACCTGGCCTAAACTTACTTCTTAAACCCAACCCCACATGTGCGACCAATCTCCCTGTGTGTGGCCTTAGGCAGTGTGCAGCATGAATTGGGCACAGCTTCAGTGCTCCAATTTCTTTTTTTTTAAAAGCAGGATTCAGATATCCTGAGGCCCCCCGGAGGAACAACAAAACCCACTGAGGGTCTGGATTCGCAAATCCAGCTCATAATTGTGAATTTCATGGCACAAATTACTTTCTTAAAAGATAATAATAATACCAAGGAGTACTTAGAGGTCTCGGTAGGCTCAAACCTGACCCATTATGCCCTATTTGTCTTTTCTTTTTCCCAGCAATATGCCAAGTAATGGCCAGAAAATTGTAACTCAGTGTATTTGTGAATAAGCAGCCTGATTCAAAAAACCTGTAATGAACAAAGAGAGAAAAGGCTCCGTCTTTCAATGGCATTACATTCGAGTTTGAAGTGGATTCATTTATACTTTTTTTAACCCCTTGGCCGCGGCGGTAATTCCGCCGCGGCGCTGGGGGTGGGGGGTGAGCGCGGCGCCGCCATGCTCGTGACGGAACCACGCCGTCATGAGTCACGGGTGTGCTGTGCTCATGACGGCGTGGTTCCGTCACGACCCCGCCCACTCACTAATTCGCCCGCACAGGCGGGTAATCAGTTCTGCGTGGGCGGAGCTGCCGCAGCATGACGGAACCACGCCGTCATGAGCACACGCCGCCCGTGGCTCATGACGGCGTGGTTCCGTCATGCGCAGGGAAGGGGTTAAACCAATTTTCTCATAAACAGCTAAATGGATTGACAACAAAACAGCATTCTTCTTCTGAGTAACATTCTATTTTCATGCCAAGTTTGTGTCATTAAGTTCACTTTTTTGTAGTGGAGAACAGGATCCCCACAGACAGATCGGCACAATTTTGCCATGCAGACCCTAAACAAGGTTGACAGGGATTTTGGAAAGTTTCATATAGAATCATCAAACAGTAAGTAAATTATGTTATCAGCAAAATAGCCAGAACATAATGGCTTGCTTTTCAATAAAAACTCTACTCAAACCATAAGTGTTGCTATAACTGAATCTATCTATCTATCTATCTATCTATCTATCTATCTATCTATCTATCTATCTATCTATCTATCTATCTATCTATCTATCTATCTATCAATATATCTAAATGTCTGTCTGTCTCTCTCCACACACACACACACACACATACACACATATTAGGTGCATTATCCATATCATAATTCTACATCAGATAGTTGCTTGGGCTTTTCAGTGACATTTGACTACTAGATAATTGTAACTAACTCACACTGAGACTGTATGTATAACTGCTGGGGAATGGCTTCAGAGGAGCTAACCATCAGCTGCATATCCTTAGGACACAAAAACCTTTCCTCTCTGTGGCTGACCTCACATCTGCGACTCATGCACTTATGCTTTCGAAACTAGACTATGGTAGCGGTACCCTAGTGGTCCTCCAGAAAACTTCACTTGCCCCCTCAAGGCTGCACTTAAAGCGGCAGCCAGGCTCATCACGGTCTCCAAAAAAAGTGATCACATCACCCATGACCTTTGAGCTCTGAATTTGCTGCCATTCGAGGCCAGGATGCATTTCAAATTTGCTTGCATGACCCATAAAGCGCTGCACCATAATACCCCTTCCTAATAGATCCTCCAGAAGTACGAGCACCTAACTTCTCAAGCCAGAAAAATTCAAGGAAAAGAAAACCTGCAACCGATCCTTCTCTGGAATGGCCCAAAACATTTGGAATTCTCTCCCTTCTGAGACCAGTGGCAACCCATCCACATCCCTCTTCAGGAAAGAAGCAAACATTTTTCTCTTCTACAAATTCCTCTCTCACTGAGGAATTGACCACCCCCACTCTCTGTTTAGACCCCGCCCTCCATCTGTCCGCTGCCTCCTGCCACTCCGTAATTTGCCTGAGTCTTGGACCTATGTTACGCTGCACTCCTCACGTAAATCAATACATAATTACCTTGGGGGAAAACTGTGCCTTAACTCTCCACATCCCTACATCTCCCTTCCTCAACTACCTCAGAATGTTTATGTACTCTATTGTTCGTATTCTTCTTTGATTTATTGTCACTATGTACTTTCACTCACACTTTATGTAACACTGGTTCTGGATGCTTCTTGCTTACATACCCCACTGTATTTTGTCTACTCCTTTTTACCTGTACCACTTATTTTTATTTTCTCTCTATGTACTTTAAGTTTCTGCTGTTGTACTTACTCCGTAAAGTGCTAGTTTCATGATCTTAAGTGCTATTTTTCCTTGCTTGTTCACTACCTCAGGGCAAAACTGTGCACCTACTCTCCCTACCAATGCAACTCCCTACTATATCTACCTCAGAACTTTACGTTATCTCCTCCCTCTGTCTATGTGTCTTCTTTTATATAATGCTGATATATATTTTTTATTTACACTTTATGTTACTCGGGCACTTGCTGCTATTTTGCCCACATATCCTATTGTATACCTTTTGCCCTTTTTACCATTACTATATATTTTTATCTATTCTCGATGTACCTCATGTTATTGTTGTTGTGCTTACTCTGTAAAGCACTCTGATACCTTTGGGTCTAGTATGTGCTATATAAAACTGACAAGTAAATAGATAAATAAACAAATGTCATAGGTCTTTGTTGCAGGTGATACACATATGCTCCCTCTCCCCTTCTGTTCACTGCCTTCGGACGTCCAACCACCTTGCTGTAACAAAAATACAACAGGGCAAACAAACACATGTAAATGAACCTTCACTGAGTACATTATTGTCACTGTCAAGTAATGCTTATGATGTCTTGATCGTGCAGGGGAGATGCTCCAGTACTCCCAGGATAGTGTGCAAGATCAATGTAGTCTGTTACATGTTCCAAAGCATAGAGTATGATGGGGCTTACATGTAGACATTATCCCACAACAATGGCCCATCTAGTTTTCTGGGGTGAACCACTGTCCAGAGATCATGGTCTGAGGGCATGTGACAGATAAGTCCCTTCACATTTTACCAGAGCTGCTTTCTTAGTTGTTGCAGCAAAGTAGTTAGAAAGTGGTGCATTAATTATCAAGGTGGAATATGTCACCATCCACATATACCATAGAGAGGCACCACTGTTGCATCTTCATAATTCTATGACCAAACTCGCAAATCTAAACATAATATGCATCTGCATGCTCTACTCACTAATCTGTCCTCACATCTCATCATAAATGTACATATACCATTCACCCACATGTGTAATTCCCCCTTACATATGCAGTGTGCTGAAAAAGATACCTCATATGTGTAGGATTTCACAAGGATAATTAGATTACACATTTCACACATATTTCTGCAGTCTGTAATTTCACTGGAAAGTGTGCGCGATTCCACCAGGATGACATTCATGACTCCAAGCATGTAGACCCCTTTACCCGCTCTTTTTACCCTAGCTACTATGCATACCCAGTGTGGAACCGCATAAAGGAGGACAATGCCTTTGCCTCAGTTACGCAGGAATAGAAATAAGTAATAGAGGTTGCGTTGTCAGCTAGCCACAATAAACAAGAACGTACATAGAGAAAGCAATACTATTCCTGAGCTATCTACAGACCACAGCAGAACGCCTCCTTTCTGCTCTTTTCGTCCACATAGCCCCCAAAAAGCATGCGGAGAGAAATGAGAGGGGCCCCAACTTCTCCCCAGAGGAAGTGGAAGTCTTTGGGGAAGTAGTCTCTCAAACCTTTCCTGGGTTCTATGTGGGGCCTGAAAACCTAGCTGAGTAATTCTGCATGCATGGATATCTGGGCACTAGGAGGTCATGCCCAAAATGCCAGCGAGTGCAGAAGCGTTCGACATTCCTGAGGCACAGAATGTGGTGAGGGTATCCTCCCAGCCGGAAATGCACTGTTTAATATGTCTTGCCATGCCCATGGTGTCTATATGTCATGGCGTTGTGCATTAAGTTCAATTAAGGGCATTTGGTCAATGTGGCTATTTTCTAGATTTGTCAAGTTTAAAGAATACACGAATGATGTGCTTTTATATCACGTTTGCACACAGGACGTTCAATGTGATAGATTATGTGTAGTTTACAAAAAATTACCCGGGTTACCATGATCATATGTCATAATTTGATGACTCTTGAACTTTGTATTGCCTCATCGACGTATGCTTTCTCTCATGTTTGTCATGCCCGGCACTGTTCATAGACAGTATCAACCTAGCATCTTCTCCATTCTGACATAGTCATGTACACACACAGTACCTGCCATCTGCCCTCAAACTGCAGGGAATAGTCATGCATGCTGCATCCATCAGTCTTCACCTGCTGACCACTGACTCATGCCTACATTCTTGATTGCCATCATGAGCGGATGTTAGTGTGGTCGCTGCAGTAAGTCAGGTAGTCAAATGCGCAATTGTGATTTTTCTTTATAGAGATCTCTGATGATGGTTTATGTTTGAGGTGGAAGCATCATGTGCTGCAGTTGCATGGTTATTTGCCATAGTCCTATCCCGGAAGCAAATAAATCCTCATTGGTACTCCATATCTTTGGTGGTGAAATACTGCTGAGGAGCAAAGAATCTTGTCATCTTGAAAGCAAGATATCCCTTTAGCCTAGTCCCATGCAAATCATTCTCCGGTGCCGCCCCTGAACTTTGGCATTCCATTTTAAAAGAAACCAGATGAGAGGCCCATCTGGGTTGTTTCCAGAAAAGTTGGAAACCTTTCTTTTGAAACGAAATTTTACTCTTTAAAACTCTTTAAAACTATCTTACCAAAATGATTAAACACAGACCGGAACAATCCCTATGATTCACAAACCTCTGATAAATTCAGCAAGCTCGCTCAAGCAGCGATTTCCTACTGCTCAAACCTGAAACTATGCTTTTAAAGGCCTAGTTTGCACCGCGAAAAAATGCACAAAATAGATTAACTCTCGAAGCACTGTCACTTGAATCAGGACTATACTGCAATCCTCTTGGCTGATGGTCGAGGTTTGGGGGAACAAGACCCAATCCAACAGAACTGACTGATTACCCCCTCGTCAGAACTAAACACACCAGGAGGAAATCTGACATTTTATATATATGTTTTTAAAACGATCTTTCTCCTGGTACTTCACTGACATTACCGGCTGAAATAAAAAAACTGCTATTAGATATCCTCACCTATGGTTTGGAAGCCCAAAGTTTGTATCCTTGGCGATCTGCACTAAAACGTGGCTTTTTATTCCTTCTTTAAAACTGTGTATAAATTATGTTAATGAACGTACAATGTCTATGCAATGGTTTTTATTAATCATGCATAGTAAACTTACTTACTTACTCTTCAAAAACAATGTCCTGAAACTTGACAACTCCATACCTTACTAATTCTCATCGTTCCAACAAAGCTTCCTGAAGTTGAGAGGATTTTGGGGCATATTCCCAAGAACGAGTGATAACCACCGCAAATTTAGCTTAATGCAACTTTGCATATTGCAGTCTATCGCAGGAAAACAACGCCGTGTTAACGTAGTATTCTCAACCTGGCGGCACCATGCAATAGTCCCACGATAACGCGTCAAATGTCCGCGTTAAAATCAACGTGACGCCGCAAAAATGCAAAACACCAACGCAAATAAAGTCGCGATGAGGCCAACCGCGATACAAAAATCAGCGATAACAGCGACAGGCCTGCAATTCCCACGCGTCATGAGGAAAAATGCACAATAAAAGCAGAACAAGAAAAAATCCCAAACAAAAACAAAATAAACTGCGTAGCAACATGGTTGCACCCGGAACCAGTGCCCAGGTCAACGCGAACCCCACAAGCCCCACAGACCACCAGCAAGGAACCTCGGGGTCGGGGAAGGCCAAGGAGAAGAGGAAGAGGAAGACGGGGTACAGTCCGCATGACAACCGGATCGTCCTCACGGAGGTGACAGAGCACGAACAACAACTGTCCGTCACCTCCACCGTGTCATTGGCAACACAGACGGAAAAATGGCATCCCATCGTGAATGCAGTCGGAGTGTCGATGAGGCCAAGATGCGCTGGCACGATATGAAAAGCCAAACCAAGCAGAAACCCGCTGCCAACAGGAAGGCAGCAACGGCGAATGGAGGTGGGAGTCCAGCGCCACAGGAGGAGCTGGAGCAAATGGCGGCCACAGTCATCAGTGCGGAGACGGTGCAAGGAGTCGTGAGTCCTGATACAGCTCGACATGACCTGACACAACATCAACAGGGTGAGTAACGAACAGGGACTGGGGGGACAGGGGGAGACGGGCACAATGGCACACATGCACAATGACGTGTAGCACACAGCACACCCACAACGACCCTGGGTCATGTCCCTGATCCCTGTGGCACACTGCAGCACACATACAAACATCAAGTAGGCTCCCGTCCACCATGCGCCCAAAGGGGTCACACCCCACACATCACCAAGTCCACGACACACACATGCACCCGTGCCAAACACAGCAAAGATGCGTATGTGAGAGCCACACTGACAATGCAAGTGGCAATGCAAGTGACACCACATGACGAGCAGCATGGCTGGAGTACAATCACCATGACATTGTGCACGCCACGAGACTGAGGTGGCTGAGTGCGGACCACATCCGGAAAGGAGCAGGTCACACTCTGACACATCCACGTGCACAAACAACCACTGACGGCAACAATACATCTGCAGACAAACAATGCACAAGAGTACAAAAACCGTCCAAGAGCACAAATGACCCAAGTTGCCAACATCACAGCACCTTCAAAGCACAAAAGTCAAAGGCACACCGCCTCCAAGGGATAAGGGGCAGCAAAATCACAGCTGCAGGTGCGACCCTCCCAAAATGCAGCATACACACATAGCAATGCCTGCACATCCACATGGACGACAATGTGGTACACAGTGCAACACTTACACTGCAGAACAGAGGACACAACTGGGTCCGCCTGTGCATAGAAAATGGCCAATCACATCTGACATAGCAGGGAACTGTGAGATGCAAATGTACGTGTACAACCTCATCTACGTCATGTAGTCCAAATGTCCACTGTCCTGCATCAAATTGTCCGCTCCTCCCAAACAGTCACAATGTACATTGTCATGCAGTCTGTATGTAAACCTGAATAATGCGTAAACATACATGCCAACATAATGTCAACAAGCATCTCCCCTTCACATTGCAGAGGGACAAACAACACCTCCAGCAGAGCAGACCAGACAACTCCACAGTGATTCTGAAGAGGACCTCCACACTTCCAACACCGACGCCCTACAACAGTTCATGGACATCTTCAGGCAATCGACCCCCAGGAGCAGGGCAGCCCAGCTGCATCGAGGATACCCCACCGCATGCACAGACAACACAGCTGGACGCACGACCACGGCTGGCTCCCAGCAGCACACCCAAGCACACATCGCATTCCAAGGCCAGGTGTCAGACTGCCAGAAGGGGGTGACCGAACAGGTGCGGGTGGGGTCCCACCTCATGGAAGCCGAACTAGATCACATATATGGGTGTCTAAGTCCCATCAGGGACCACCTACACTCCCCAAAGGAGACACACACTGCGACAGAGACACCCGCATCTGCACATTTCCAGGACTGACCAGAGCCACGGGATAATCATCCACACCCCCATGCTGGACTGGCGCACGCCGGGCCAGGCCACTCCGCACATGCTTGCAGGGGGGGACGTCACAAGCTACATTTCCGCGTTCTTCCCCACTGGCTGTGGTGACATGGTTGCGTCCATTGTCCACTGCACTCCACACATCAGCAGTGCATGTGGGCATGGATATGTCTGTGGTCTGCATACTGCTATCCATCCAGGACATCTCTGCCACAGTTGGCATTGTGTACATTCTCATTCATGGGTCACTTGCCTCTTTTGCACATACCTGGTTCCCACCTCTCCCCACATTCCACTATTGTGTGGCTGCAGTGCCATGCAGTTGATGGTTCGTGTACATGGCTGAGCAAGGTTGCCACAGTGAGTTGTGCTGTCGTGTCTGGTGGGTCGGCATGTTGTCTGGCATGTTGTATGTGATTTTGTGACATGTGCATTGCCAGTGTTGTGAGTTGCATGATTGTGGAGTTGAGGTGTGTGGTGTGTTCATTTGATACTTACCTACATGCAGTGCATTTCCATGGGTGCCATCCTGGTAACGCTGGTTGATGATGGACTGTCGGGGGATGATGGAATCATGCACACTGCCTGGGTAGTTGGCTGCAACATTGGTGTACGGTCCCCGCTGGTCCACTATTGCCTGCACATTGATGGGATGCGTGTGCTTTCTGTTGCGGTAATTGTGTGTTTTTTTGGCAGGGGGCACAAGTTGCACATGTGTGCAGTAGATTGCCCCAACAGGTGCGGGACTCCTGCTATGGCGTGTAGTCCTTGCTTGGTCTCCAGCTGTTCCTGCACATTGTGGGGGAAGTTTAGGTACTGGGGTACCTGGCTGGTGATGGCATCCAGGACAGGTGTGGGGAACTTGGATGGGGCTGGCTGTGTGTCTCCTCCAACTCTGGTGGATGTTGTTTGGGGGGTACAGGAGGCGAACATGTGCAGCACAGCCAGCAGCTTTGTCTGCGGAGGGATGTTGGTTGTCCGCTGTGTTGGTGCCGTCAGCCTGTGGGCAATGATGATCCGGATGCGGTGGATGGTTGTCCGTTTGAGCCTGTAGTGGGCCTTGACATTGTCTGGTGTTAGGTCTGTGGGGCTGGTGTGTTTCCTGAAGGTCCGCTGTCTTTGTCTGCGCTCCCTCTGTGGTGGTCCGGGGGGGCGGGGGTTTGCTGGGGCCCTGGGGGTAGTGGCGGAGGGTGTTGTTGCCCTCTCGGGGCTCCGGGATGCATGGTGAGTAGCTCCATGGCATCTGTTGTTCTTCATGTGTGGCTGTGGACTGGTCTCCCTTTGATGGTGCAGGTTGTCGTCCGACTTTACACCAGGTCAGAGCAGGTGTTAGATTCCTGCTGCTAACGTGCCTTATCGCCTGTTTTGTGGTTTTATCGCTGATCGGGCTGGTCATTGAGAATGTTGAGGTGTGGTGTTGTCGCGGATTTTTACTCGGGGACGCCTACTCTGCATCTCATTAGCGATAGTTGAGGGGGTCATCGGTGGCGATGTTTTTTGCGGCTGCTATCGCGGGTAAAATGGTGTTATGGGCTTTTAACACCAGCTTGTGAATGGTGCGATACATTTATCGCCACTTTCGCTGCGATAAAGTGCCGCTAACTAGGCGATGTGTCCTTGAGAATATGCCCCTTGTTTTTAACTCCTCAGCTTTTAACAGCTACATCGCAACTTATACAATTGGGTGCAGTGTATATCATTGTAAGCTAAAGGACTTTCCTGTTCAGGCAGAAGGACTTTAGATGACCTTTTTAAGGCAACTCAAAGTGGGTGGGAAGGGGCAAAAGGGAGGAGGTGAGAGGTGAGGTAATTATTGTTGCTACTGTTCAGGTGCTTTTAATTTCTGTTTTTTGCAATGTGACATGCATGTGTATCGCCTATGAAGCTTGATTGTTTGGTAATGATGTTTGCTTGACACTGTA
This sequence comes from Calotriton arnoldi, assembly GCA_963921515.1. Lineage (NCBI taxonomy): Eukaryota > Metazoa > Chordata > Amphibia > Caudata > Salamandridae > Calotriton > Calotriton arnoldi. The sequence continues at coordinate 1,068,502 of CAWUFW010006242.1, read as the reverse complement.
ATTTCTTTGTGTATGCACTTTTCTGGCTACTTTTGCACCCGAATAAAGATTGAATTGATTGATTGATCGATTGACACTGTAACTAGTAATAAAATACAATGAAAAAGATTTGACCCTAAATGTAATATCCTGAAATGCTTTGCAATATAAGTCAGGCTTGTGAATCGGGAAACATCGTTTACTACGCATGCGATACATTGCATGCCATTACAATGCAAGTCGTTACAACGACGCGTTGTTACATCGCATGCCATTACAACACAAGTCGTTACAACGACTTGCTGTAGGGGTCATGAGGTATTGGATTTGTTGGCTTTTCTATCCAACACCTTCCCTACTGTTGCACACACTGGAGTTGGAATAGTAAATTATACTATTCCAAACTCCAGCGCCCCCCCTACAGCAAGTCGTTGTAACGACTTGCGTTGTAATGGCATGCGATGTAACAACGCATCGCTGTATGACTTGCGTTGTAATGGCATGCGAAGAAAACACATGTGTTATAACAAGTGCTATTCTTGTGAATCATATGCCTTTGAAGAAGCGTTTTTTTTCTTTTGCAGCCTGGGTACCAAATGTTCTAGTCTGACCTAGATCTTAGACTTACTGGCGGTCTTTCATTTCTTCAAAATAATCTTTTTTTGTAATGGTAAATACCAATTAAAAAAAATACACTGATACTTGTCTGGTCATGATGTAGGACCGTTGATAAGGAAAACTTTTTAACTGTAATGATATAGAGCATCGCTGTGCGTGTTCTGCTCCTGCTTGTCCTCTATGTGCGCAAGGTCATCAGCGGCAGTTCTTTAACAAGACATTTTCTATTTTAATTTTGGCATTTATATTTCATTCTTTCTCTGACTATATAGTCACAGTTGTGATCCTATCCTGACATCTTTAGCCATGAACTGTGGTAGGAATTATGAGTAGTCCTGAAATCTTAATTCATAATTTCAGACCAGGGGCCCGTTGGTACTCTGTCCTTCACGCTGGCGGAGTGCATTACATCCGAAACCCTGATGGGCTACTGGCCACCATATTTAGAGAAATTACTACTGGGCCAAGCCATGCCATGGAAGAAATTCCTGTCAAGATTAAAAAGGTTTGATGGACAGCCACCGTTGGATTTGAAGTGCATCCACCAGACTCTAACAAACTTTTTGTTTTTGAAAAACAAACTCCCAATTGGGAGTTTGTTAATGAAAAAAAATGTATATTTCCCACACCCAGGCAGTTGTTTTCCCTGAATGTGGGGGGAGAAGGTCATTATTTGTTTTCTTCTATCCATGACAGGGATTTTGAATAAAATATTGAGTACAAAATATTGTGTCAAAAATATCATGTCCAGAAAATCGAGGACGACAAGAATGATGTGAATGTAAGTTTCTATAGGAAAGCAAAGTTTTACTATAATTAACAAAAGAAACGATTGATGGACGGAATGCTGGACAATGCAAACATTCACCCCCAGTCACAAGGATCTGGGTTAAACCCATCATTCTTTTGCTCACCACACCACCGCAGTTTGGAGCAAGCCATAAGCAAATCAGTCTTGACCTTGTTCCTTGTGGGAACAGTCCAGCCCGAACTGCCAAGCCAGGTCCTCCCTGGACTGGAAACAAGCATCCTGGGACCGGTTTCAGGGCATCACCCTTCATCAGCCAGGCTAGCTTGAATCCAGTGGTGTAGTGAGCACGGGACCCACATCTGGGCATACCCTTCCCACCTAGGGGGACATATGCAAAAGAAACAATTGCTGGATGGAATGCTGGAAAATGCAAATACTCACCCCCAGTCACAAGGATCTGGGTTAAATCCATCATTCTTTTGCATATGTCACCCTAAGTGGGAAGGGTATGCAGTTCGGGCTGAATTGTTCCCACAAGGAACATTTGTCATTTGTTGGGGCAGCATGTTTCGCCCTATGTGGGATGGGTATGCCCAGATGTGGGTCCCTTGCTCGCTGTGCCACTGGATTCAAGCGAGCCTGGCTGATTAGGGGTGATATCCTGAAATCGGTCCCAGAATGCTTGTTTCCGTACCAGGAAAAACCCGGCTTGGCAGTTCAGACTGAACTGTTCCCATGAGGAGCAGGGTCAAGACTGATTTGCATATGGCTGGGTCCAAACTGGGGTGGTGTGGTGAGCAAAAGTATGATGTATTAAACCCAGATCCTTGTGACTGGGGGTGAATGTTTGCATTTTCCAGCATTCCGTCCATCAATTGAATGTCAAACAGTTACCTAAAATTGAACAGCGAAAAGACAGAACTCATGATTCTAGGCAACAGGGTAATTCCCAGGCCACTTAACAACTGGCCTCCCTGTATGGGAGATCCATCGGTTCCCAAACCGGTGATAAAAAACGTAGGCATCTGGCTTGATAGCTCACTCTCAATTAACCAACAGGCAAACAATTTGTCTAGCACCTGCTTCGTACTTCTCAGAATGCTCAGGAAGATATTGGAACTCATCCCGGAGCAGCTTAGGAAATATGTCCTGCAGTCCCTGATTATCTCCCGTCTGGACTATGGGAACTCTCTTTACTTGGGCTCACCTAAGTATGTGATTAAGAGGCTCCAGATGGTGCAGAACGCGGTGGCTAGGCTCCTGTTCAGACTCCACAGACACACGTCAGCTAGAGAATACCTGAAATCACTACACTGGCTACCAATCGCGTCAAGAGTAAAATTAAAATCACTCTGCATCGCCCACAGGGCAGTAAATAACAAAGGTCCTGAAAAACTCAAACACCAGGGGGCAGATTTACAAGAAAGTGACGCATCTGTAGAGATGCGTCACTTTCCCTGCGCCTCACTGACAAACCCTTGCTCCACCATAGATGCGCCGTATTTACAATACGGCGCACCATGGCGCAAGGATTGACAGATGCGTCAGAAATTCTGACGCATCTGTTGGGGCAAAAGTCACGCATTGCTGGAGTTGTGTCGCAAGCACGACACAACTCCAGCAATGCTTTTTGAGGCCTATTCCCTCTACACTGCGTCACTACACTGCTTCAAGCAGGCGTAAGGTTTTGACGCAGTGGCGTCCTAGAAGTGACGCAGTGAAATCTTGTAGATTTCACTGAGTCACTTTTATGAGGCCTTTCTGCATGGGAACGCCCACCCTACATACATTATACCTGACGCAGGTATAATGTGATGCAGGGTTTTACAACATGACGCATCTCCCTAGATGCGTCACGTTGTAAATAGGCCGCATTGTTTGCGCCGCCGTTGCGTCCAAAAAATTGACGCATTGGTGGCGCAAGGGCCTTGTAAATCTGCCCCCTGATCTCTGCATATACCCCATCAGGCTTTTAAGGTCCTCCCACTCACACCTCCTCAGTACCACCAGAGTTAAGAAAGCTAGATGGGGAGGCAGAGCCTTCTCACATCTTATCCTAAAACTGTGGAATGAGCTACCTCTGGACCTAAGAGGGCAGCAAAGCGAACTGATATTTAGGAAAAAGCTGAAGACCTGGCTATTCCCACTAAAACACTAGTGGGCTCAGTCTTTCACCACAGCTCTCTTCGTCAGCGCGGGGAAGCCTTCGAGCAGCCAGGCGCTTTACAAATCTCTCTCAAATCAAATCAAAATTGTTTATTTTGCATATGTCGCCCTAAGTGGGAAGGGTATGCCCAGACGTGGGTCCCGTGCTCACTACACCACTGGATTCAAGGTAGCCTGGCTGATGAACGGTGATGCCCTGAAACTGGTCCCAGGATGCTTGTTTCCGGTCCAGGGAGGACCTGGCTTGGCACTTCGGGCTGGACTGTTCCCACAAGGAACAGGGTCAAGACTGATTTGCATATGGCTGGGTCCAAACTGGGGTGGTGTGGTGAGCAAAAGAATGATGGATTAAACCAAGATCCTTGTGACTGGGGGTGAATGTTTGCATTGTCCAGCATTCTGTCCATCAATTGTTTCTTTTGCATATGTCTCCCTAAGTGGGAAGGCTATGCCCAGACGTGGGTCCCGTGCTCACTACACCACTGGATTCAAGCTAAACTGGCTGATGAAGGATGATGCCCTGAAACCGGTCTCAGGATGCTTGTTTCCGGTCCATGAAGGACCTGGCTTGGCAGTTCGGGCTGGACTGTTCCCACAAGGAACAGGGTCAAGACTGATTTGCATATGGCTAGGTCCAAGCTGGGGTGGTGTGGTGAGCAAAAGAATGATGGATTAAACCCAGATCCTTGTGACTGGGGGTGAATGTTTGCATTGTCCAGCATTCCGTCCATCAATTGTTTCTTTTACTATAATTAACTCCACAGATCTATATATTGACAATATATATATATCTACAAGGTATGTAGATGTGGAGTTAAGAACAGTAAATCTATTTTTACCTATTTGCACTTAACTGCTCGATATTTTCGTTTCTCTATATTTTTGACACAATATTCCGTCCGCATGATATTTTGATCCTCTATATTCTGTCAGTGATCCCCTTACAGACACAAAAAAGAACATCACATTACCCACCGTAATTAGATCAGGCAGTTCAATGCCTTTCCTTTGACAGACCCTGGTCCACCAGGCCAGTGTAGTAAGCTTTCCATCGAGAGAAGCAAAGAAAGCTCAGTCAAGGGAAATCTGCTGGTACTCTCGATGGACAGTAAACCATGTCAGGGCACGCAAACTATAAATCACCCCCATAATCTCCTAATGTGTCCCCTTGTCTGCCTCTACAGTTTGGATTTGCCTAAGCCTTCAACTACCCTCTGATCTGTGATCTAACAACACAGAACTCTTCTCTCTGGTCTTCCAGTTTTAAAGCAGACTGACAGTGCACATTACCTCTGCTTCAATCGTGAAATGTGACCGGAGGTCTTGATTTTTTTGCTCAGTCCCCCGTCTCTTTCACTGTAATGCAACAGTCTCTCTCTGTCCTATTATAATCAGAATGGTAATTACAGTGGTTCACAGTCATTACTACTCCTGGAAGAATCCTGCAACCAGCAATCTTGCAGCACTAGTTCTGTAAGGTTCGGGGATTCCCCTTGCTGTCCTTCTGAACACTCTATAGGATATAACCAAGAAGGAGGAGGGCACATTCAAAGGAAGGGTGCATGGGAGTTACCTTATGTTTTAATTATGAGTAGTGCAGCTTTCAGGTGTGATAAACCCATACCCCCGGAGACACAGTTTCCAAGCAGTAAATGTGTAGATGGCAACCACAAGTTTTTTGGGGGTCCCACAATATTGTATCTATTTGTAGGAAAAACCTCATGCATTTTTTACGTTAGAAGGAGGTTTCTTTCTACAGTGGAACTCCTTTGACCAATCACCTACCCCAGCAAAAAAAAGATCCCATCTTAATCCAGTTGATACTCTTTGTAGATTGTTCAAGTGGTTAGGGTAGGAAGTGCAATTCTATACCAGGGTTTAGATGGTTTTAGTACTTTACCGGGGTTGTGGGTGGGGTGCAATGTTGATGTAAAGGATTATCTTAAGTTAAAGATTGTCTGAGATGTGAGTATGGCCGTTGTAAAAGAGTTAGAGTTTATACTTGTATGGCAAGGACATGGGGCAAGATGGCGGGTGGTTGGAAAGCTAAATCAAGCAAGTTCTCCAAATATCACAGGGGCCGATTCACAGAACTAATCTGAGATAAAATCCTAAACTTACTACTTTTGGTATTCACAGAAGGCATTTAGTAGTAGTAAAGTTAGGACTCCTAACTTTACTACTACTAAACTGAGACAAAATCCTAACTTTCGGTATTCACAAAAGGCATTTAGTAGTAGTTAAGTTAGGAGTCCTGACTTTACTACTACTAAATGCCTTCTGTGAATACCAAAAGTAGTAAGTTTAGGATTTTATCTCAGATTAGTTCTGTGAATTGGCCCCAATGTTATTAACCCCTTGAGTGCTTATGACGGAACCACGCCGTCATGAGTCATGGGCGGCGTGTGCTCATGACGGCGTGGTTCCGTCATGCCGCTGCCGCTCCGCCCATGCGGCACTAATTCCTCGCCTGTGTGGGCGAATTAATGAGCGGGCTTGGTCATGACGGAACCACGCCGTCATGAGCACACGCCGCCCGTGACTCATGACGGCGTGGAGCCATCATGAGCCCCAAAGCGCCGGGCTCACCCCCTAGCCCCCCCGCGCCGCAGCGGAATTCGCGCCGCGGCGAAGGGGTTAAACACCTGCCACAATATATTAGAACTATAATTACTTGTGAGTAGTAAGAGACATTTGAATATCTCTATCCTGCCATACTAAGCATTATACATACATGGTGAATAATAATAATAGTAACAACAACAATAACAACAATAATAACAATAATAACAACAACAACAATAATAACAATAATAATAATAATAATAATAATAATAATAATAATAATAATAATAATAATAATAATAATAAACGTGTATTTATCATTGACAGAATTATCATTATTTTGGGATAATCAAGTCTGAAAAGTATTTTACATTTTTATGGCATATTATTTAAGAATTGAAGGGGGTAGTGGTATCAATGTTACTGCTATGTGACTTTTGATAATTAGAGAAAAAGAAATAAAAATAATGCTGGCTGTTATTAAAAATATTCATTTCTGCAGTTCCCCTTCAGAATCCATGATTTGTATTAGTCGTGTATTGTTTACGAGAAGGTAAGAATTTTTCCCCAGCACGAAAGGGGTCAAAATGGCGTATCTGGAACGTGGAGAAACTCACTTTCATTAGTACTCAAAGGTGTGCTTCGAACATATAGGAAAGCGTTATTAACCGCTGCAACAAAGGAGCAGAGAAAACTGCTCCCATTCTGCATCAGAGATATAGGGCATTACTGCTTCCTTCGAGAAAGAGAGCCAATTCGCCCTGCTGCAGATTGAAATATACACCTCGAGGACCCATAGACCCATGAGGGCAAAGTCATTTTCTGTTTTTAATATGGTTTGTATTCCTCAGTACAGTTCACATTATTTATTTCTTCGATTTTGGCAATGGATGCCATACGTTGTTTTTATTAAGGAAGTAAATCGAAGGAGGGTAGAGGTAACTTTACAGCATAGTCAGGCAATTTTATTGCAGCTGTCTAATGTTGTACAGTTACTGTTAAACAGAAACAAGCTTATTAGGACCTGCGTCTACTGTACCCAATGCAGCAGTTGTCGAATCAACAGGAAAGGACAAATTCCATTCCACGTGCAGTCATTCACTCTACAGAAGATTATTCTTTCACATCTGGGGTTGTAGGAATTTCATGTTTTAAGTGTCTCTCCACTCCTGATTCCAGGTCTGGTAATTCTTACAACATGTAACTTTAAGGCCAATAAATACTTTTCTCATGAATTAAACACATTATCGTGCCAAATATTCCTTTCTTTTCTATTAGAAAGAGCATTATGTAGCTAACACGTTTCAAACAGTGTAAAAATATAAGGGAGAGTTCCAACGACAGAAATTCCCTATTTAAAATGTTATTGGTATGTGCAAAGTGTATTGATGAGAAAAGAGAAGAGGAAATCAGGGGTATATGTACAATAGAAGTGGCGGAGCGTGTCGTTAGCCTCCTGGGCTTAACGACACGCTCCGCCACTTCGGAAACGCAAGGCTGCACCATATTTACAAGAATGTGGTGCAGCCTTGTATTTCCCCCTGCGATGGCGCTAAGTTTCACAACTTAGCGCCAACGCAGGCAACCTTGCACCAGAGTGCCAGGGTGTCTGTGTGCAGGGGAGGATTGGTTATGTGTAGGAAGGTGTCCCTTCCTGCACATAAACAATCCTAAAATGCCATTTTATAACTTTCATGTGTGCTGCTTCATGCAGCACACAGGAAAGTTACAAAATGACATTTTTTTAAAAGTGTGTTTATGTACAGGAAGGGACACCTTCCTGTACATAAAGAAACCATGGCATTTTGCTTTTCCCATGTGTGCTGCACAAGGCAGCACATATGGAAAAAGCAAAAACGAGGAGAAATAATGCATTTCTCCTCGTTTTGCCACCTTAAGACAAGGGTTTTCCTGGTCTTAATTTTGGCGCTGCCTCCTATGTACGCCACCCTTGTACATAGGGGGCAGCGTCAAACACAATGGGTGTTGCAGTGGAACGCCCACCACAACACCCACTGCACGCCCCTTTCACGCTAAACATAGCGTGAAAGGGTGCCTTATGTACAAGGCAACGTTAAGCCACGTTAGGGGGCTTAACGCTGCCTTGTACATAAGGCAAGGCCCCTATCGCCAAGGGAACGTCACAAAAAGTGACGTTCCCGTGGCGATAGGGGCTTGTACATATGCCCCTAAGTGTCTACCTAATTTTCCAGACACTGTGGGCCATATGTACGACGAAGTGGCGGAGCGTGTCGTTAGCCTCCTGGTCTTAACGACACGCTCCGCCACTTCGGAAACGCAAGGCTGCACCATATTTACAAGAATGTGGTGCAGCCTTGCATTTCCCCCTGTGATGGCGCTAAGTTTAACAATTTAGCGCCAATGCAGGCACCCTTGCACCAGAGTGCAAAGGTGTCTGTGTGCAGGGGAGGATTGGTTATGTGTAGGAAGGTGTCCCTTCCTGCACATAAACAATCCTAAAATGCCATTTTGTAACTTTCATGTGTGCTGCTTCATGCAGCACACATGAAAGTTACAAAATGGCATTTTTAAAAAAGTTTGTTTATGTACAGGAAGGGACACCTTCCTGTACATAAACAAACCATGGCATTTTGCTTTTTCCATGTGTGCTGCGCAAGGGAGCAGACATGGAAAAAGCAAAAACAAGGAGAAATAATGCATTTCTCCTTGTTTCGCCACCTTAAGACCAGGGTTTTCCTGGTCTTAATTATGGCGCTGCCTCCTATGTACGCCACCCTTGTACATAGGGAGCAGCATCAAATACAATGGGTGTTGCGGTGGAACGCCCAACACAACACCCACTGCATGCCCCTTTCACACTAAACATAGCGTGAAAGGGTGCCTTATGTACAAGGTAACGTTAAGCCACGTTAAGTGGCTTAATGCTGCCTTGTACATAAAGCAAGGCCCCTATCACCACGGAAACGTCACAAAAAGTGACATTCCCGTGGCGATAGGGGCTTGTACATATACCCCTGTGTTTAGAAGCATCAGTATTGTGACTGTCTTTTTAATTGAAGAAAGAGATTCTGCCCAAATCGTAATTACGTGCCATGCAGTATTAGTTCTAATATAACATGTGATACTGCGCACAATTCCACTTCGTGGAACATGTCCTTGAAAAAGAGACAGAATTCAGCAATTTTATGATAGAAATCAGTTCCTTAGCACCGAATTCTACCTGTTATTTTCCATTACAGACGTGGATCTCCTAATGGCCCTTGTAAGGTATAGACATTTCACGCAAAATCGATTATACCAGATGAGGTATTTTTACCACACTTTTTTACCTTGCTGCTTATAATGAGGGGATAAGGATGGAGTATCATTCTCATGTGTTGCCTTCTCACACTCTCTCGGGCACTCCCAAGGCTCTTGTGCCTCCCCTCTCTCACTCACTCACTATCTCACACTTTTTTCATTCAGCCCAATGTTCCATGGTTTAGCTACACTCAAAGTAGATGCACAAAAATAATTTTGATATATACATTCCCAGTCCTGAGTCAGAAAAACACAATTATGGGCATTTTCTCTACGCAAAAAATAATTGTAAATGAGAACAATTTGATAGGCAAACAATGGGAAGGAGTTAATTTCTAAAATGTACAGCAATCAAAAATATGCGAAGAGACACACACCTGTGTATTTGTTCAAATTCAAATAGTCCAGCTAGAACAAGTATATGATGCAGACAGGAAAGGGAAGCAAACATCTACATCCTTAATCAAACTGTAAGGTAATGCGCCGACAGAGTACAATGCATCTGGATGGTTCCAGATACGATTCAGTCGGACTCCTATTGACTTCAATGGGAGCCTATGTTCCGACCGAATGCATAGGCTCCCATTGAAGAAAGGGGTGGCTGGGGAAAATCGAGCACCCTGTGGCGGGCACCCCATGGTGCCTGCCACACTGTGCATGGCTGTTAAGGGGGTACCCATGGGTACCCCCACAGGCCTGATTGGGAAGGCTCTGGATGCAGGGAGGCTCGCTACAGGCCCCAAAGTAGGATTCTGACTGCCGATTCAAGTCGGACGGCACGATTTGGAAAGGCTGTCCGAATCCAGCATCGTACTCAGTCGTTCAGAAACGCGGCCCGTAGAGACGTGCGATTCTGCTCCTTACGGCTCGGTCATTCCAAATGCCGTCAGGTTCGGTTTGGGATAATCCTAACACCTAATCGCATATTACTCGGTCGGTCGGAAACCTTTCCGAGTTGGTCGGGAAGACACGTTCCCGATTCGATTCGGACGGAGCAAATGCTGTTAGGAGGCCTTCCTAACCGCATCGGAATCAGGCCTTATGTTAGAGATATGTTTGGATCACATTGACAAGGATGTTGAAATGGATGACCATTGATTCGATCGAAGATGGAATTTGGTACTTGGCTGTGACACTATAAGGCTGAAAAGGAAAATGCTGGTTGAGGTGCCAACACACAGAAATTAAAGTGTATTAGAGAATATTTAGAGTTAAATGTTTAGGAAGAAAAGTGTCAAATATATTTTTTTATGCCTGATATTACTGTACTTATCTTCTAACTCTTTCCTCAAGAAACGAATAAATATAGGTATTCAAGAGGAACAGTAAAGGATTGAAATAACTGGGAATTAAAACAAAAAGAAGACTGGAAACTTGATATCCAATAATATTCAAACTTTACACGACTCTGCTATTCAAAGTCAAAGTTTATTGTTTCAGCTGTCCGCCATCATTGCTTCCCAGCCTACCGGTCATCAAATCCATGAATATGAACACTTAGGTAATGTTTACTGTCCCATTATAAACAGTCAGCCTTCACGTTGGGTACTTATACAATTTATATCATTGGCACGGTATGACCCACGGCTAGCAGTGAATTACATGATGTGCAAAGCCTCTTAATGTATCAGGCTGAACTGATCCCTAGTACGGTGGATAGTTCTCTCAGGCAAGCCCACACCACCCAAAGAAATGATGCTATTGAATTGACCATGTACATATCATCTGACCTAATACCCAGTGTCATTGCCAATTTAAAACATCTAGCTTCATAAGCTTAAAGAGCGGGATAAGCCAAAGCTGCCGGCAGAATCATATTTACTAAAGAACAAGAGAAAATGGGATGGATTATCTATCCCACTAAAGCTACAATCAAAGCACCGACATCCTGTAGCGAGCTTAAAAATTCGGGTTAGGTAATCTCTGGTCGGCAAGATACCCAGCCTGAGCATGACGTGCAGTGGTCTCCTTAATTTAGGTTATAACACATCCAAGTACTCAGTGTGGTGGATCCAGGGCACTACTAAAATATTTATATGCCACAGACCCTGGCCTCAACTCCAGCCTCTTCTTCATCTGCATATAAACATGGTACTCTTCTTGGATTATGTCTATGGTGTCCTGCCTAACTTTTCAGGGCGCTGCCCAAATAAATGCATTCCGCAGGGCGCTTAGGATATTCTGTACATGAGATGACCATGTGCTGCCCTTGGACTCATTGTTATAGGTTGCTTCTTCTAGAGTTTTTAAATATACAGCTGCCTTGGGATTTCTTATCAGCCTAACCCAATAAAGAACTGGCCTTAGAGCTGCAGTATTTGATATTGGAGTAAGATTTAGTTCTGCGTAAAGTGCCCCTAGGGTGGTACCCGGCCCCAACCTCAACAGAGCTCCTAAAATGTTGTTCTCAGCCACTTGAAGTGATCGCACATTCGTGTATCCCCAGACCTCTGCTCCCTAGAGGGCTGCGCCACTGCCCCTAGCTTGTATATCTGCAGTATGACACTAATGCTTTTGGCACCGGCTTTATGTCTATATCAGATACCTAGGTAGGCAAACTGTTTGATAATTTCTAAAGATGCACTTTCAAACAGTGAGTTCCACTTAAAACTGGGAGATGGCTTTAGTACCATACCCTTTGTTTTGCTACCATTAATAGTCATGGACTTCTTAGCGCAGTACTCCTCAAAGCACTTTAATAGCCTATGAGAGGCATTCTCTGGTCACGCCATCAACACTATGTTGTCTGCGTAAAGTTGTAGCAGTACCCTTGTTTGGGGACATCTAAAGAGTCTTCCATCAAGTATTCTGCTGCATCATTCAAAAAGAGACTAAAAAGTAGAGGTGCCACCTCACACCCTTGCCGGATGCCCTTCTCGACTGGGAAAGGTTCAGCACATTCCCCACCCGGGCTGTACCTGACTCTAGCCATATTACTAGTATGGAGAGCCTTTATAGACAATACCAATGTCAACTCTACTCCTAAATCTGCCAGAGATCTCCATAGCTTCTCTCTATCAACTAGATTGAAAGCTGCTTTCAGATCTATACTTTTTAAGATACAGTGATGGCTATCCTAACAATCATGAATTTATAGGCAATCATATATAGCCTGAGCGCCTGGTCAATGGTCCCTATTCCAGGCTGAAAGCCAGCTTGGACTTAAGTCAAGATGTTATGAGTATCTACCCTTCCCTGGAGACGATTTAACAGAGCTTTCCCTAGCCCTTTACCCGTCCCAGCCAGAAGAAGAATCAGACGATAACTGGTTGGGCTATTGCGATTGCCTATCTTATAAATTGGCACAATGATGGCAGGGCGCCATGAGGGGGGCACAGCATTACTGGATAGTGCTGCATTAAACACTTAAGTGAGTATGCTGGCCCACAGGTGGTGCTCCTCATGGTTACTATCAATGGGCACTAAGTCAGGGCCTGGGGCCTTGTGTCTTTTCATTTCTTTTAGTGCTCTCTCAACCTCAGGTGCTAGAATATCGATTGGGGACCAATACAAAAGCTCTCATGCGGAGGATAAGTGCCATGCAGTCCTATGGGGTTAGTACTATACAAAGTGCTAACATGCCTAATTCACACTGCAGGGCCAATATGGGTTTTTATAATGTTTACTGTCCCCTTCTCAACCTGTGTTACCAATTCCCAGAAAGTTCTAGTATTTTTCCCAAGTGAAGCCCCTCCCAGGTCTTTCCAAAAGGCTAATTGATGTAACACTTTCTTACTTTTTAGAAGGTGTTTATACACACCCCTGCACTCTCAGAATAGCAATTTGCTTTCAGGGCTAGAGTGACGCCGAACTAAGGCAGAAGAGACAACTTCCTTCACTTTAAAGCATTCTTTTTCATACCAACTAGACACCGCAATTTATCTCCTTCCCTCAGAGCCTGTGGCTTGGTTTTGGAGGGCTTAGACCATAGGACCATCAACTCCTTCACCATCCCCTCATAAGCTGCTATAACCTCACACTGTCAGCACATAGGGAATCTATAATTATAGAGCCAAATCTATCCAATATGCTTCCAACAGTGGAAGTTCTAATTGATATGTCTCAATACTTCATCTTATTCTCCATCTGCTATTAGATGGGGCAATTTTTGGCCCAAAATACCCTTCCCCTGAAATTTCCGCACTGCCATATCACCTTGAGCATGGCTTTAAGCAGAGTACCACAGGGTCAAAATCGCTCTCCACCTTTCTAACTACTGTCAGATCACACACACATTCCCACCCCTCTATATTGATTAAAATATAGTCAATTAATGTTGGGCTTCTCCCAATATCAAAGGTTGCCAAGGCAGTACTATTCTGTAAGGGAACCGCCATTAATGAAGCGCAGTTGATAATTTATCAGGAGAGCAGAGAATGCACCCCCTTCTTAGTAAGTTTAAAATAGGTCATAGCTGTTTCGGGAATACCCAAGCGACAATCTTCCATTAGGATCTCCCTGTTAATGATTGCATCAGATGGTTGCATATTAAAATCCCCACAAATCAATAACAGGTACTTCCCCATTTTTCCCTCCTTTATTGGCTTCTGATTTGCCAACGCCTCCTTAACACTCCCGTTATAAGAGACAATATTCTCCCAAATCACCAGAACAACTGGAGACCATCGCGGTGGGATATAAACATTCTGTTTGTCAACCATCCCACCTTTCAGGCCTGTAAACCAAATCCTCACATGCTGAGCATTGAGTGCCAGTAAGGCTACCCCCAGATGTTCTATTCTACTTTTCAATTTGCATGACACTCACACGGCAAGCCCCCCTGAGGTTTCTAGCAGCCCGGATACTGTTATCAAGAAACCCATTTACACTGACTCCTTTAAGGGCCCATGTTTCCTGGAAACAACATATGGAAAAGTGCTCAATAAACTTCAACCTTCTTCCACACATTTTGAAATAACTTTCCTCATAGGATGACCTAGTAACCTTGGTGAAAACACAAAAACATTGATAGCAGGTCTTCCCATGAAGTTACAGAAATAAAAGGAGTAAGGAAAGCACAACCACAATTCACTTATGTTAAAGAGTGAAATAGGGAGTCACTTGACTCAAACAGTGCTAACCCAGTCCCAGTCACTGCAGAGTGTAAGTTATTCACACAAGTCAGAGATGGAGTTACTGCCTCAACTATCATCAAGTGATTACAATCACATTACAATGCTTCTATCAATGGCTCAGCTAATCAACATTTTGGACAAGGCCCACAATACACTGTGCTGCATCAAAACTTAAACCTTGAGATCCTGACAACTACAGGATAAGGCTGTCAGGTAAGAAGCAAGAACACAGATTTCCAATCTGTCAGCTCCAGTATTCCGACCCAAATCAAGGGAAAACCAAGGTCTAGAAGCTCCATTCTTTCTCAACCAGAACATTGTGATAACCTACCTACCAGAGATACATTTTGCAGCTTTACCACCAAATTCAACTCAGTTTTAGACATCCACTTTCCTCTGTAAAGTGCAGACTGAAGCCAACTTACCAACTCAATCAAGGAATTTCAGGCAGACTGTAGCCCACATACCTCCCATGCCATACTTGAGGATGGTGCCTACAGGGTAGTGAACAGTCCTGTGAGACTCCAGGATTGTATTTATTATGAGTGAGTTTCAGAACTTCTTTTTCCCATAGTTGAACATAAACAAGAAATCAACACAATGTACTTAAAAATATTCACTATAACTATTGACGCAATACTAATGATAAATAATAAACAGCAAATAATAAGTTACAAACATATTGGTTGTAATTAAACAGACGATAAAACAGTATATAACAGAGAACTGCAAAAGTTTACATGGCGTTCATTGAATCAAAGCATTGAATGATTAAACCAAATTATGGTCTAAAAATACTCTCACTTTTTAGACTCAAACTAAACCTTCTCAGTCCCAAAGTACCCATATGAGTTTCCCAGCTTGCCTCTAACACACATACTTTTGCTGGATAATAAACTTGTTTCCAATCAACTACTGTGCTTCAAAAAGACTGTAGCTTGGCTATGTGATGACTTCCTTAGCTGTGAAAGCACAGAAAAGGACACCTATGCCAATCTGTGACTTTCCGATAGGATGCTTTCTGTGCAGAGCCAGCTAAAAACACCCAAGGAAATCTCACCTGTCTATTACACCAGACTTAAATACCCTCTTCTTGTTAATATGAAAAAACAGACCTTATGATTAATGATGTACAATGCAAAAGTTAGCATATGGATTCAATTGTACATTTACTAAACTCCCCTCCATATTGTAATCCGTTATGGGAGCAATTGGTGGCTATCATTCTATTATAAATCAAATATTAAACGATAAGCATGTGCAATTCAAACAAAAAGAAAAAAATGTATACATAAGAAATGTAAATAATAAATGACATTTAATCAGGCAGATAATCAGGAAAACAGAATACATGCAACAACCGAAATGACAAGAGAACGACTAAGAGGAACTCTGGTTCTTGGACAATGTTAGGCCAGGCATGGTCTGTCTATAGCCCACTGACACATCATTCCAGACAGATCAGGAAGTCACTTAGCCAGTCTTATTAAGATTGTGGAACAGACTACACAGAATCAATTAATTTTCCCTTTTATCCATTTCTTTGAAGAAGTTTAATCAGCAAATATAGATTAAACTGTTTACATGTTCTGTTTCTGAAACATACTGGATCTTGACCAAATAATGTTTTCTGAACTCCTCTGTTTACAGTAGAATCACTTGCGCTTGTTTGTTCTCTTCACCATTTCCTGTCTCACAACACCCATTTGTTACTTGCTTTTTAAACAGTATCTTGCTTTTGTGGCACAATGTGCTTACATCTGGTCTCCACTATATGATCAGTTATAATAAATGCTCCATTGTCTTCCTTTTATCTGCAGCATTAAAGGCTAATGCAGCTGAATGTGTTAAAAATACATTTTGAAACTTCTGTTGATTGAGAGAGGTAATGAATTAACATATCCAAAGACTCAAAGTACACTAATAAATAAAATGGGATAGATTCATAAATAGTCATAATGAAGGATTAGGAGAAGAAAGACTCAAATTTCCCAAATTATTGACAATCACAACAGTTCCCTGGTAAGAGAGTTATATCAGATTAAAACCAGATTGCAAAATGCTAAAGATGTAAAAATGAGACCTCTTCCTTAGTGCAAATACTAGGTGACTGCAGCGAGATAAATAAGTATTGTGAGGCAATTGTATGGAGTTGTGAAGGAATTTTACTCTCAGTATGTTTAAAAGAAAAATTCGGATTTCATTGGACAAATTGTCAAGCATGATTAAACTTACTAAACATACCTATGGACGGTATAAAACTCCACCTATTTTAGCAAAGCAATGTCAATGAAGATGAGTAGGAAAACGAAATGGTTCAACAGGAGAAATGTGGGTAAATACATTGATTCAAAAATCTTCTTATGAAAATCTGGGGGCATATCATCAAGCGGCAGCGATAATTATCGCTGGTCGCTCTTAGCGCGATTTTTTTTATCGCTGGCAATTATCGCCATGCTATCGCTGTATTAACAACACATAGCGCAATGGCGATAATTTCCCAGCGATAGCGGTGTTTTCCATGGAACATCGCTGGTTTTCCAGCGATGTACCATGGAAAACGGCGATAACCTTGCTGATACGACCCTGTGGTCATATCAGCATAATCCACCCCCATTGTTAGGTATAGGTAAGTCTGCATTTTTGAAGACGTTAGTTTTTGGCAAAAACCACGGTTTTCGCCAAAAACTAACGTCTGCAAAAATGCGTGGGACTCCTTGTTAATATCGCGATGTACATTTCGCGATATTTAACCAGGTAGTCTGTCAGGGGTATGCCCAGTGACGCCCACTTTGCATCTCATTAGAGATGCGAAGTTAGGCGTGCTGGAAACGGGCGCTAAGTCAAGGAAACACGCGCTAGCGTGTCCTTGATGATATTGCAATAAAATTATCGCCACTTTTCGCCCGAAAACGGACGCTAAAGCAGCAATAATTTTATCGCGGCCCCTTGATAATATGCCCCGTAATGTATAATTTTAAAATTCAGATTCAGAACTTCGATGAAGGCCAATAATTACCTTTACTGTCGGCATAAAATGTCAGTAACATTGTCGTGTTTTCACCCTAGAATGAAGTAATACTTTTAATGTTGTAAGCAATCAAGAATCAAATGAGCATGATTTCATGAGCTCTAAAACAGAAGAAACGTTAAAAGCATTCTCCCTGAATGTAGATGTGGGTCAATGATGACCCCTAACTAGCTCCTAACTAGACAGCCAGAAACATGGCTGCTGAAGACTGTAAAACATAGGGATTACTTTTAGGCCCGTATCGGAATACTAATGCGATTTTCCTGTACCCAGATTTGCAAGAGCACCGTAGCATTCGGACTTGTTCTCTTATAAATCGAGAATTACAGGGGAGATTGATGTTTATGCCACCAATTCCTGGAATAAACATCGGCGATGTGGTTTTAGCGCAATGCTGTAATCCTAATGTGGCACTTAATTCATTTACATATTTGTTTTCTAAATGATATACTTACTCGAACAATATATTTCTTTTGAGAATTGTCGTTACTCGTGTTTACTCCATATAACGGGTCTACCAATATCCTGCCGTGAAGTAGAAATGCACTCAGGGCCATATGTATGACGAAGTGGCGGAGCGTGTCGTTAGCCTCCTGGGCTTAACCACACGCTCCGCCACTACGGAAATGCAAGGCTGCACCATATTTACAAGAATGTGGTGCAGCCTTGCATTTCCCCCTGCGATGGCGCTAAGTTTAACAACTTAGCGCCAACGCATGCACCCTTGCACCAGAGTGCAAGGGTGTCTGTGTGCAGGGGAGGATTGGTTATGTGTAGGAAGGTGTCCCTTCCTGCACATAAGCAATCCTAAAATGCCATTTTGTAACTTTCATGTGTGCACCTTACTGTACATAAACAAACCATGGCATTTTGCTTTTTCATGTGTGCTGCACAAGGCAGCACACATGGAAAAAGCAAAAACGAGGAGAAATGATGCATTTCTCCTCGTTTCTCCACCTTAAGATCAGGGTTTTCCTGGTCTTAATTTTGGCGCTGCCTCCTATATACGCCACCCTTGTACATAGGGGGCAGCGTCAAATACAATGGGTGTTGTGGTGGAACGCCCACTGCAACACCCACTGCATGCCCCTTTCCCGCTAAACATAGCGTGAAAAGGTGCCTTATGTACAAGGCAGCGTTAAGCCATGTTAAGTAGCTTAACGCTGCCTTGTACATAAGACAAGGCCCCTATCACCACGGGAACGTCACAACAAGTGACGTTCCCGTGGCGATTGGGGCTTGTACATATGCCCCTCAATATTTAGGCATCTGGTTAAAAACAGTTCTTTGTTAAAATTGTGAATATGCTACTTTTCTTATATTTTCGGTCACCTTTACCGCAGAAGAAGCTGGGCCTCATCCTGTCATTTCTTCCTGCTGTGTTCTGCTCTATATTCAAAACAAATACCGTTCCACAACGTGTCAGGAAAGGACAACTATGAACTTTGATCATATTCACAGCTACCAACAGTGTGACAGAAAGGTTTGATTGATGCCACGGTTTTGTGCTCTAAAACTGTCTCTGTTTTAAGGAGATCATTTTATTAAGTTTAGAGAATATTGCTGACGATCACAGAAAATGGAATGGCGGATATTTTAAAGGCAGAGGCCTAGAGGCCGAAACTTGCGAGGGAGGCTGTAACCGTTGCACAGATATTATTTTACAAAATCATAAGATGCATTCCTTTTGAATTAAAAAAAAGAAAGAAAAAACTTGTGAAAAGGTTATGAGAAAAAATATGAAACCCTGGTCATCCTTCATAAGAAATCAAATCATATCTGAACATAAAATTACTTCAGGCAACCTGACAAAACAGAATGTATTAAATGAGAGGCATCTCAAGCCATCCTAGAAAAGTAACAAGAAAGCAATGCTAATGCATATTATTTTGACTCCTTCTTCCTTGCTCCTGCAATGGAACTTTCTAGGTGCCTGAGGAATAAAATGAGTTAGGATCAGCTACAATTTAACAATTACAGTGTAATCCATTTGGCCACACAGTAAAACTCTGAGTCAGAAGATGGGATTAGGTATGTATTTTTTATAAATTCAAAGCCAGACTGATATACACAAGTCTCAGGAATACATTGTAAAAATAAAGAATTACTACAGCCAGGCTAAAATGATGAATGAACGTTAGCCTTAACATAAAACATACAAGAAATTCAGTAATAGCGATACATTATTTTAAAAAAGGATTTGATGATCAGTATACGATTTACGGTCCTCTTGCCTGTTATGAATGAGGAAAATCTAAATCTCCTAATCTAAATCTACATTAAATATTAGTGGATGAGGAGACCCTAATTAGACCAATTTAAGAAGAAAGGTGTCAGCATAGCAGAACTTCTGTAGAAATTCCCTAAAGGGAAAGAATAAAGCATAGAATGAAGCCACACAGCAGAGATGTTGCAAAGAGGTCTGTACCTCTCAAAGTCTAAAAGGAAATCTGACCAAACCCCAAAGTGGGTTTACTAATTAGAACCCACAAAGAACATGTTGAGAACCTCTGTCACGTGTTGAACAACTCATCCACCTTCTCACAGTAAAACCTTGGCAACTATACTTAGACTCCATTCTTCTGATCCGCCTACAATGAAATGTCCTTGCATTCCTTCAGATTTCATATTCAACATGGACCATCTTCCTCACTTCGCTCGTTAGCATCCCTTGTCATTGCCATTGATACCCCTTTCGAGTCTCACTATCTCTGTCGCACAATTAGCCTTTCTCTAACCATGAGCTCATGCAAGTGCACCTTCAGAGGAGAGAAAAGCATCACAACCCAGGCAAGCTTTCTCATTGGAAATTAAAACATTGAATCCAAATGCTTAAGGCCTGGGGTCAACTTAACGTGTTAAATGCATGATTAAGGATACATATACAGTTGCAATATGAATGTTGAGTACTATTCAATAAATGCATGAGTTTGTACGAGTTAATCATCAATATTCAAACCACACAAATGCCGATATATAGGAACTGCAATTTGATGTTACTGTAATGAAAACATTAGTTATGCACACACATATATATGTTGAGTTTACACAGTGAATGCACTTTCTGTACTGATATTGCACAACATCACATTTATAATGTTACATCACATGAGGCCATGTGTAAAAATATATATGTATGTGGCCTGGTCAAACATGAAAGTGTGGAGCCAAAATTAAACTGCTCCAGCATTTTAAGAAATGAAACAAAATAGCAGGCCCTGATTATGATTCACCTATTAGCCTGATAATTACTGTTTACATGAGGAGTGGCAATTAGCGAGTATCCAATTTGCAGTTGATTCCGAGACTGACACCTCAGAACAGAGAATAAAATGCAAATTGCATATGAATTCATATGGTCTGTTATGCACATATCAGCACTTTGTGCAATCTGCCGCCCCAATTTTCGAACTAGGTTTAGCCTGGTGATATTAGCCACGGCAAGCACTTGTATCACAAGCAATTTCTACCAGAATTGTGATCCTATTTCGAGTGGAAACTGTATTTTCTGCCAAAACCCGATAAAAAAGCTTGGTAGTAAGCATGTGGGTCATTTATACCTGACTATATAATGATATTTCAAGAGCACCCTGGTGCCCCCATACCTTTGGGTGTGGGTTTTATTTACACATGATTAAGACCAGGTGAAAAATTATGGGGAACTCACAACTATTACTTTGCCAGTTTTGTGTGCGTTATTACGTATAACACCACAGGTTTCTCAGGCAAATGTCACCAAATAGAATAAGGTAGTAGTTACATGTGCTAGCATAGGAAAGCACTTTGGGTTCATCTTCTTATAGGCATTAGTATCAAAACAAGCACAAACACCCTTTGCACTTGATATTACTCTAGTGTATGGGTCTAAATAGCCATATCAGAGGCATCATAGGTACTCATGGACTTCATTTATGTGTCGCCAGGAGTTGCAGCTGCGAGCTCTAGCTTGCCCCTTGCAACCCCTGGCACTGTATTTGCGACCCCTGGACTCAGAGGTGGAAAAATCAGTGCCAAAAACACAGGGAGCACCTCATCTTTATGGACATTGGTTGAGGCTCCAATCTCCTTGTTTATTTGTCATTGTTTTATTACATTAATAGTGAGTAACAGTACAATATTCACTATTAGAGTAATAATAAATTGAGTACAGTTAGCTAGAATATGACCCTCCCTGGTAGCTGAGGTAAGCAGAAAATGCCTTTAAATGTATGTGGTGTGCATGTGTGCAGGTGAGGGTGTGCTTATGTGAGAGAGCGTATGTATGTGAGATTGTGTGTGTATGTGTAAACATCTGTGTGTGTGAGTAAATGTAAAGGTCAAATAGCATGTGATGTCCCTTCTGCTACCACTGACCTTTCTGTGAATTGAAATTCATGTAGGTACTGATATTTCCTATTACAAAAGGCCACTAAAGGTTTGGACTGACCCTGACACATATACCAAGGAATCGTTTTACGACAAGTGGTGAACAAGGCCAGGTCAGAACTGCCCACTTACAAAGCTTTGATTCTGAAAGACTCATGACAAGAATGCATTAAATGCAGGATTACATCTAATGTAGGAATCCAGGCGATGTCAAATGTATCTCAAATTTTTAATGAAAGAGTAACAGCAGCTGAGCAAGAGAAGTGCTAGCTGCAGTGGTCGAAGTGCATAAAAAAAAGTATGGGAACCGTAATGCTGTGTGCAAAGGGGGCGGAGTGAATGAGCATGGGGGTGTGACTAAAAACAATAAAATATTCTGTAACATTTTTCACTTTTTTACATTCAGGTCACTACCTATAAAGTAAGGCACAGCTTAAATGAAAAATAAATTCAAGTTAAGTAAGTGATCAGTGGGAAATACACTAGCATACATTATGAAACCTCTATTAGTTGCAGTGGAGAATAGTCACTTGTGTATGTTTAGTGCTATGAGGTCCCAGTCTGTGAGAGAAAGCACTGTGAATATGTAAGTGATTATTAAGATAAAAAAAGCTTCCAAAAAATAGATCTTAGTAATACCCAGACTGTACTTAGTGCATTTGTTTTATATCTGCCCTTTAAAAGCACACACTTTACAGTTCAGCTGATAACTCCCTCGCAATACACCTCAAAAAGAATAAATGTATATCATAAGGAAGCTTCGAGTGATGCCATCAATTAAAGCCAACACCAGTTTCCATGCACCCTTTACATTTGCAGTTTAACCAGTTGTGCACATTTAAATTGCTTTCAGGCATGCAGGCACCCAGGCAAGAAGGTTTGTTTAGCTGTCTGTCCCTCCCACGGTGTCACAGCACAGGAGACTCCATGCCTTACATTTCAGCTGAAGCATTTCAACTCTTGAAATTAAGTGTCCAGGGAAGGTTGTCTATTCCCAGAAAGTAGGGGAACTGCTTTTCCTAAAGTAATAAAGTATAGGTACGTCTTGCCCCTCAGAACCCACCCACTTCGACACTTGTCAACTGCTGTGGCAGTCTAGAAACAGAGGTTCTGAAAGTCAACACTGCCGTAGAGAATGATAGCATAAGACTAGGGGGTAATAGAATTCATTAATAAGCTAATTGATTGCTTTATGATGTTAGTGGAGCTTTTAGGACCTAGTGATTGGGCAACAATTGGCACAAACTATGTTTCACACACTTTTACACTAGCTGGTATAAGGAGTTGAACATGGGTTGTGCTTGCTCAAGATTGGAGATTGATCACCAGCAGTTAGCTGGTGGTAAAAGCAAGTGGAAAAAAAGAGAAACTGCTGCGACCAGATGCAGACACTGACAGCAGTATGATACATTTGACGATTAGGCTGTTGAATATTGGTTCTGACTTTTGGACGACTCTCTCAATGACAGCCTTACAGTTCTAAATAGGCAATGTCAAATTCAACAGGATTAGCTATTTTATAACTGAAACGTATTTATTGAATAGAGATGGTGAGGCAGTGTTGATGGGAGTCAATGGCTGAAAGGACGAATGCGTGCAGCAAAGGAATAATGAGTAAGTGACTCGGTACATGGATAAGACTAGGGTAAGTGAGTTCTTAAAATGACGAATAAGTGAAAATAGATGGATGAATGGATACATTGGAGAGTGCATTAATGGATTAAGGTTCACTGATTAAGCATCAGACAACAGTAATAATAGTGTTATAAAATGGCCAAGAATTATCAATGCGATGCCAGTGCAAGCATTATGCTAGAGCTGAACTTCACTACTGTTATTACGCCAATGCAGGCATTACATTGGCGTGGGCATTACTGTGCCAAGAATGCATAAGTACAGAACTACCACTAGTAAACCTTTTCAGATTTTCCCCCTCACTTGGTATGAGTTAATGCCTGTTCGAATTTGCATAGACTCTCCTTAGTCCCAATTCCATCTTTAGGTTTACCCTATTATTCAGTAATTCTTGGTGTATGTTTCATTTTGCCCCATCTTTAGGTTTACCCTATTATTCAGTAATTCTTAGTGTATGTTTCATTTTGCTCCATCATTTGATACTTGGTAATGCATGTTCAGATTTGCTTCATTAAATACTTGACTGCATGGGCACATTTACACCTTGATCATTAATTCAAGCACATGTTTAGATATGCACCTTGCTATGTCATGTTAATATTATTTTACAGCGCATGTAAAAGTCTGAAGAGGCACTGCTGCATTCGTTTACATATGAAAGGCTTGTTTAAATAACCTGATTTAGATATTGGAGGAATCTGTCCAGCTGTCATTTTTTCATTGGATTTCCCGCCCGCCTACTAGGTGGTCTGCTCACTCTATTTAGATACAGGTGTGTTGATGGATGAAAGACCGTCCGAGTGCTACTGACTCCTCCAGATTTGTTTACCCACGTCAATGGTGCAATAGGCAAAAGCAACTGTGGCGGGAGTACAGCCACTTTGCCTGCCAGGCCAATCATGATGTGCCTTCTCATTGACATAACTGCGGCGGGTAAACCTCCACACCTGGGTTGGTGGTGTTAAAGGTATATAAGTTAGAAAGTTAAATATTTTACTTTCCTACCTCTGTTGCCGACATGAACCCTATGGTCCCAGTTCCACATTGCTGCTGCTACTTGACCACGTAGCTAATCAACCCCGCCATCGCCGTAATTGAAGGTAAACTTCTTTTTTACTTGTTTCCATTTGCACTGTTTGTTTGTATTAGCTCTGTACTCGTGTATTTCAAAAGTTTGCATACAACCAATATTGAACTAATATTTGTGTAATGTTGTGGGTTAAGAAATGTAAAGAATGACACCTGTATAATGTTTATGTATTTGCAAAGTTTGTGCAGGCTGTTTTCTTGGTAATGGATACTTACAAAAAAAATTACATCAATCAAAAAAACCAAAGGTAACTACACAGGTGTGTTTAAGTAATTTTCCTATACAACAAAATCATAAATAGGTGCATTGCACATTATTGGCCTTATTTAATTGTAATATAGTGTAGAAATTGCACTAGACATGATTTACCTTTTTGGTTAAATATCTGTAAAATCAATGTTAGATCTAAACTTGAATCACATAAATATAATATTTATTAATGTAACATTTCCCCTTGTGTAGTGGATTATCTGCATTTTAATCAATTGCAATTGTCACATTTTTTTAAGGTGTAATGCATGTGTTTATTATACTCACTTGCCAAGTTAAGATAAACACACCTGTATTAAAACTTAAAAAAGGTTTATTTTGGTGTAAGTGTCCATTATCATGATGAATGGTTGCACCAAAATTACAATGTCCATTACAATTATTTATCACTGTTTGCACTCATTTTTAACATTGTTCATAATCAATGACTTCTAAAAGAATAAAAATGTCAGGACAAACTTTGTAAAAATGTAATATTTTTATTCATAAATGAAATACTTCTCTCAAATAATTTAATCATGAGAAAATAATACTATATACAGCAACAGCCTGTGTCATTGCTGCCCAGAACTTGCCTCCTAAATACACTGCCACAGGGTAACCAAAGCAGGAAGGGGCATCTAGTGGGACCTCAAGGATATTCCTTGGGAGGGGTGGTAGGGGTGGGTTTGGGAGTGGTGGGACGGATGGGTGTCGGTTTGGGAGTGGTGGGTTTTGGTTTGGTAAGGGGTAGTAGGGGTGCGTTTTGGTTTGAGAGGGCTGCGTTGGGGTGTGGAAAGGGTTGTAGGGATGGGTTTGGGTTTGGGAGGGATGGGAGTTGTGGGTTTGTGTTTGAGAGGCATGGGTTTAGAAGGGGTCAAGGTCATAGCAGAAAGAAAAGAAGAACTAGGATAAGGGGTAGGATGGGTGGGAGAGGACTGGGCTTTGGAGGTAGAGGGAGTTGGAGTGTGTGATGTGCATGTGTCTGTCTGTTGTGGAGTTGCATTTTGGTCTGTTTTATGTTTTGTACATTTGGGTGTGTTTTTTTGGCAGGTGTTTGGGTGAGTGTGTGCATTTGGTTTTGGATGGTGTTGTTTTGGGTGTAGGTGTGGTTTTGTGGGAGGGTGTTCAGATGAGTGTACTGTTGATGTGGTTGGTCTGGTTGTGGTGGTTGTGGGTGTGCTTGTGGATGTGTGTGTGTGGTGGTTGTGGGTGTGCTGGTGGTTGTGGGTGCACTGGTGGTTGTGTGTATGTTGGTGTTTGTGGGTGTGCTGGTGGTTGTGGGGGTGCTGGTGGTTGTGGTTGGGGTAGGGTGCTGGTGACTGTGTGGGGTGGTGGTTGTGGTGGGTGTGGTGGTGGGTGTAGTGGTTGTGGTGATTGTGGGTGTGGTGTAGGTTGGGGTGGTTGTGGGTGTGGTGGTGGTTGTGGGTGTGGTGGTGGTTGCGGTGGGTATGGGTGTAGTGTCAATAGTGTCTGTATGTTTTTTGTGTGTTTGCTTGTGTTTTTGGATTTATATGTGCCTGTGTGACTGTGCTGCTTGTGTGTGTTGGAGTAGGTGCCTGCAAAGAAGTGAGTGTACTTGGGATAGGGGTGGGAGACCTGAGTTGGGGCACAAGGTTGGGCTGATTGGAAGACTGCAGTCAGTAAGAAGGCTAGTTCTGTAAATGATCTCTGCAGGCCAGACATAGCACTATGAATGCCTTCCAGATATGCTACTACTTGTTTCATTGGCAAATAAGGCTCTGGATGGCATTCAGGAGTGTATTCTGACCTACAGAGATGCTGCGTGGGAGGTCAATAACCTCCTCGCTCAGCTAGGGGGACAGGGGCAGGAGGTGAAGTACCTGTGGTGAAGGGGACCCCAGTCCATTCAGTGCGTAGGTATGGCCAACTGGAGGGAGCAGGAGGAAGGGTGGAGATGGATCTCTGGGTGGCAGACAGGGATGCAGGTGGTACAGTTCTTGTAGGGTCCGCCACCACTCGGTACTGCTGACTTGTGCAGGCCTCCAAAGATGATGATGATGATGAGATAGTGGCCTCCGTTGTAATCCCCTCACCCTCTGTTCCACTGTGTCCATCAGTGTCTGTAGTCTCAGCACCCAAAACACAATGGCCAGCTGCTTCCCCATCTTTGTGGCCACTGCCCCTTCACCTGTTTCTGAAGATGCTGAAAAGACATATGTAATAATTTTATTGTATCTGTGTAAATAGAACAGATAATGAAGTTGTTTCTCAAAACATTTTCACATTTGTCAGAATTCACCTGCTTCTAGCTTTTCAAACTTTGGTTCATTTTTATTATCCCCTGCATGTAGGGAACATCTTCAGAAACCATTTGGTCACAGTTTTCTAATTTTCCCATATAGCTCCTTCATCATTTATGATCTTTAACCGTCACCTTTTTAACTTCTCTCCAGGAGCTGTTTAACATCTCTGAATAGTTCAGATTTGTTGTATTGAATAGTGAACTTATGTCACGAAAAATCTTACAAAGCAAAACCACGTTTGTACTTTAGGCACAAATTGGTATAATATCACTGTAAATATTTTATACACTGATACATATATAATTTATCAATTTAAAAATAGAAAGCAAATCACAATATGCAACAGATTAAACCTTGATGCATTTCTATAATTTCCTTATGAGTCTTGAGTTGAGCCTGTTTTGGAGTTTTTCAGGTGGGATACTGCAGCATATATGTGACAGAACATTCTATCTGCCAAAGTCCCTTTAAGAATCCTATTTTTTAAACATTGATCTATCATCTGGACATAACAAATGAAATATAATAAAAGTTGTGGCTTATGTGTTACTCTGTACCAATGTGTTCACATTCCTGGCTGTTTTATCAAAAAATGTAGGCCTATCAAATTTGTTTGAGAAAAACAGACTGGCTTACATGCACATTTGTTAAGGAGTAAGACATCATGCAAAACTGTCACTTCTGACATAATTTAAAATGTATTTTTGATGCAAAACATATTTGTGATATGTTCATAATCAAAAGTGTAGCCATTTAATCTGATGTTTCTAGTCATTTTGCCTCACATGCTCACTATTGTTTGTTTATAATACCAACTCACCAATGTGACGTTTGGAATATCCACTGTATCATAAGTGCATTTTGTGCTATGTGACCTGTAATAGGGCTAATGCAACATCATTCACAACACTGAAGGAGCATGACACTTGACACAATTAATATTTGTGGCCTGTTTGGTAGAACTATCCCTTATCACGGATAATCATGTGTATTTGTTGTTTAGGCAGGCATGTGTCTGCTCAAAACAATCCTTTGGGAGTGATAAGAAATCTGGTGTAATCTTATTTTCACAAATCAATATACATAAAACATCATCATACACCTTGTGCAAATCTTACACCTTCAAGAACTCTTCTTGTGCATTGGAAATGTGTTGAGCTTAATGTTGATGCCATATTTCGCTGCTGTAACAAAAGGTACTTATTTAATGTGTTAAACTCAAGCAAGAACTTACTTGCTTGATGCTGCTGTTGGGCTCTCAACTGCCCATCAAGCTGGGGATAGGCCACCGCAAGTATGCGGGCCATTTGGGGCGTCAGGGTGCAGCACACACTCTTCCCATGTTGGGAGGACTGGCCGAGCAGGACTTCTGCTGACTTTTTGGTTTAGTGTCGTAGGTCCTCCCACCTCCTTCGGCAACGGATGCTGCACCGCTTAGATACCCCGAGGGTCCACACATTCTTGGTGATTGCCTTCCAGATAGTCTTCTTTTGATGGGCGTTGACCTGTTTGGATACAAAAAATATAAAGAAAAAAAAGGGTTTTGTGACTTTTTTGTTTAACACTATTTAGAGAAATCAATCACAAGTATTTGTAAAAAGTTAGCAACACCATATTTTCTATATTTGTTTTAAATTTGTTTTTAAAAATATATATTTTCTAGTAGCCTGTTGAGTACCCTTATCCCTTGTCATATCTTAAATGTAATCATCCAGGCCAATGACATCATCTAGGTCAGGGGTTTCCAACATTCTCTGTAGTGAGAGCTACTTCTGATTAATGAAAATCATAATGAACTACTGAAGGCTAAACAACTTGTGCATACTTACCAGACACCCCCACGCCCAACTTCATTGACGTTAACCCTAATGTCCATGGAGCCGGATACTATGGTTTGAACAAAATACTATCACTAAGGGCACTATGAAAAGGCTGACGTGTGTCAGTGGGAGGCCCGTCTTTGGGAAGGTATGAACATGTGCACGTATATATGGGACACATTTATACCGGGGACTGAGAGCCTGTGTAGTATGTAGTTTTAGCACAGTGCATACTTTTTGCCATATGTGACACTGTTACTTGTATTATACAAACATACAAAATGTTTTTTGACATGGGAGAAAACTGAAGTGCAAAGAAAAATCTGCCAAAAAATCATATAATGGACCATTGATCTGCACTTTAAATGTTTCTAATGTTGAAAAAGGCCAGTAAATGTCCTTTATACATATGACTCAGTGTTTATGGCCACTGTGAGTTAGGGGCCTGTTGTTTGTAAATGCAGCACTTTGAAATGGAAGCTTTAAGCCCTCTAGACACACAATACAGTGCTCTCGTCCCTGGCGGGGAAGAAACGCAAGGATTCCCGAGACTATGGAATCGTCGGCTCGATAGAACACCAGGATTCGTTTCCTGTTGGAGTGCTGCTCCTGAGGGTGCCATTATTGCTGAGCATGGTCGGCGACTTTGTGCGGAAATATCGTAGTTAATTCTGCCATGATTGGAGACCCGTGGACATAAAATGGCGGATCTTGAGCAGTTCGCACTGTGAGGTCCCTACAGTCTATTCTAAGATCCGGGTTGCCTAACTACACATCGGAGCCATGAGGATTCATCAGCTTACACCATCCGATGAGGTATTTAATTCGTTATAACCAAAATTTGGACTTTGGCGGCGAACTTCTAATTCCGTGGCCTGACCCTAAAATGGCGGCTGCGTGTGTATTGTGGGTCCAACTTGCCGGCTTCTTTGATGTGTTTACGTACGCGAGGAGCTGGTATGCTTGATGGGGCCGAGGATCGGGAAGACTGTCTGGAGTATTTTGAAGCATTTCAGAGCAGGGCCGTTCTCAGCATCCGGACGACTTTCTGATGTAAGCGCCTGACTCTAATATGGCAGCCATGCGATGACGATGTAAATCGGTTTATGCCTTCTGGGCGTGCCGAGCGCTGTGTTGCAGACATGAGAGCAGAGCCTGAGATACTGCGCCTGCTTTTCCTGAGGAGCGCTTCATAGCAAGACCAATTTCTATCGGGTCACAGCATCTCCATTTGGCTACGCTCTCGATTGATTCTGCCATAAGGTAGTGCCCGGTTCATCCCATCCCCGGGAGCACCGGGAGTCCCGAGGGTGACCCCGGGAGGCTGGGGGCTCCTGTCCATGCCCTCATCTAGATCTTTTTGGCAAAGATGTTTGTATGAAGTGCCTCTTAAGAAATGCACCTGGTTCCAAAATGGCACCTGCAGTAGATTGGCGTCTGGGGTCTTAGCAACACCATAAAGGAATCCCCCCGTTTTGCATCTACGGCGTAAATGCCAAATAATAGAACGGAAATTGTATCTACTGTCCAGACCTATAAGGATGACCAAGATTTGCTCCCTGAGCATGCAAGAATGACTCTGGAGGCATCACTCACCCCCTCTGAAGACATGCGGACACTGGCCCTGTCCTCCTGCCACCTCACTGCATTGATTGCACCCCTATGCTTTTTGAGTCATTGAGAATTTTGGGGACCGACTGAACTTAACACCAAGGTCAAAACCCCCCTGCCTGACCTCAAGATGGCCACCTCAGTTGGTCTCTCCACGATGCTCCACCACTCCTGGACAATAGAACTGGTCATCGACCTGATCTTAACCACATCCCTCACCTGACCTTGATCCTGCTCTCCCGCTAGGACATGTACTCTTCGAACTTTCCCTCGACCGTGGAGACCCTGCCATTTGACCAATGCCCGGTGGAGCTACCTGTTAGCTGAAGAGGAGATGGGCTGTGGATCCCCACTCGGCCGTCACCTACCCAGCCGGACTTTGGGCAGACGTTCCTTCGTCTCTCTGTCATATTCCCTCCTACCCCTTCACCCTGCCTCCTTCCCCCTCTACGCTCCCTTCTTCTTGCCTTCTATCCCTTTAATGTTTTTCTGTTGAGACCTAGCTATTTGACCGATGCCCGGTGGAGCTACCTGATAGCTGAAGAGGAGATGGGCTGCGGATTCCCCCTTGGCCGTCACCTACCCAGCCGGACCTTGGGCAGACTTTCCCTTCATCTCTCCGTCGTATCTATACCCTACCCCTTTTTCCCCTTACCCCCTTACCCTTCTCACTCCACTTTCCTTTTCTTCTATGCTCCTTAAATGTTTTTACTGGTATCATTGGTAACTTGTAACTGATGTAAGTTTGCAGCTATGTGGAACCTTATGTAAAGTGCTCTGATACCTTTGGGTCTAGCCAGCGCTATATAAAACTCTTTAAATAAATAAATAGAAGTGAAGAGTTAACTTAATCATTAAGGAAACTTTCCATTTTATTTTACTTCCATTTAAAAGTGTTCAGGGACATCTTTTTTTTCACAGCTCTAATATTGGGTTAACCAGGACTTTCATTTAGGAGTGAAGTACCTCAGTGTTTCAGTTGTTCACCTCTGTGATCCAACCCCAGCCTGAGGCATGTATCTAACTAAGCACTCAGGCTCTCCTATCTGCAGCCTGCTGAATATAACATAAAATTAACACAGCCTTCTCTTAACTTTGAAAGCAAATAATGACTATTGCTCATTCAAAAATGAACTCAAGGCTGTGGGCTACTCTGAAGGTGTGTGGGAGCTACTGATAGCTGACAATCGACTGGTTGGAGACATCTGATCTAGGTTGAGAGATTTGTGGTTTAATACGCAAACAGCATTTTTATTTGTTATGTAATAAAACATATATATATATATATATATTCACTGAAAAAACCATAGGTTTCAGGGACGTTATAGTTAGAAATTAGCATTTAAAAAACCTTAGAAATTCACTGAAAAAACCACAGGTTTCAGGGACGTTATAGTTAGTTGGACATTTCACTCGTACAAAACCAGAGAAATTCGGCCGTTATAGTTCAGCTAAATATAACTTGCGCCCCAGCAATGCACTGCTGATGACGTCACATATTACATCACTCATGACATGGTCAGTGACATCACTGATGACATCACTGATGACATCTCAAATGACATCACTGATGACATCATCCACGTAATAATCTGATGCACCTCCTCATACCCTAATATAATCTTTGATACACCCACTCTAAAATACAGACTACCATTTTCGAAACCATAGACACACCAATACCAGTTAGTACATACCCACTCACTAATTCCTAGGTCTACACACACATCCACTCATTTACCCATACAGTCACTCATACATGCAGTCAACCATCAATACGGCATTATCATATGCTCTCACATATCTATACAGACACTCACACACTGCCACTCATCCATAGAGTTACTCACACACCTAGTCAGTCATGCAAAGAATCAATCACACTCCCATTTACTCACCTATACAGTTATACATGCACCACCTCACTTATTCAAACATATACTAACACATACTTACACTCTTATACAATAACTAATACAAGCACACACTGATCCATACAGCCACTCTTACAACACTCCCTCTCACATATACTCATTTATACACTCCAACACTCACATATACTACCTTTCACATATGCAGTTACTCACACATGTACCACTGAGGCATTCATTCACTCACCAACACACCCATACACACACTCATCCACCCATACAGCCCTTCACAGGTACACTCTTGAACCCATACACCCAGTGAATCATCCACTCACACATCTATGAACAGAGTCATACCCCCCCACCACCCACACAGACACTCAGGCACCCATACAGATACTCAGACAACCAATCAATAACCCATATAGATCCTCATTTAGCTACTCACCAACCCATGCAACCGCTTACACACCAACTGACAAACTAAACTGTGTGAATGTCTGTATCAGTCACTAACCCATGCATTCAATAAGACACATTTAATCACTCACTTATACAGTCAGTCACGCACCTACTAAATCATCCATCCAGACACTTATACACCCACTCATTCTTCAATACACCTTGGCATATATATAAAACATATTTAAACTTTATTGAAACACACAGTCACTGGATGATGGCATCAGTGATGTCATCAGTGATGTCATTTGAGATGTCATCAGTGATGTCACTGAGCATGTCATGAATGATGTAATATATGACGTCATCAGCAGTGCATTGCGGGGGCGCGACTTATAGTTAGCTGAACTAACTATAACGGCCGAATTTCTCTGGTTTTGTATGAGTGAAATGTCCATCTAACTATAACGTCCCTGAAACCTGTGGTTTTTTCAGTGAATTTCTAAGGTTTTTTAAATGCTAATTTCTAACTATAACGTCCCTGAAACCTAGGGTTTTTTCAGTGAATTTCAAAGGTTTTTTAAATGCTAATTTCTAACTATAACGTCCCTGAAACCGATGTTTTTTTCAGTGAATATATATATATATATATATATATATATATATATATATATATATATATATATACATATTATCTACTGGCGGTCGCCAGTAGATAGTTATAGTTAGGACCTATATTCCATAGGAAATCCGCGACATTCTATTTGAAATAACTCTTGCGTCGGTTGACGAATCTTCGCGAAATTTTCAAACTTTATGGCCCGCTCCGGTCCGCTCCTACCCTGAAAGTCTCAGGGTGATTCGTCAAGCGGGGGCCGAGAAAAAGGGGGGTCCCAAAACGTGTTTTCCCCATTCATTTTCCCATAGGAAACTTTAGACACGGCTACAGCCCGAACTGCTGAACGGAATTACACCAAATTTGGCAAAGAGGTAGTTCTTGGTTCAGAAAGAACCCTTTTGTTAAATGGTGTAAATCCGTTCAGTAGTTGCGGAGAAATTAAAAAAATAAGAGTCAAAAAATCAATTTCCCATAGGAAACTTTATGCAAGGCTACAGCCCGAACTGCTGAACGGAATTACACCAAATTTGGCAAAGAGGTAGTTCTTGGTTCAAAAAGAACCCTTTTTGTTAAATGGTGTAAATCCGTTCAGTAGTTGCTGAGAAAATCAAAAGTAAAAACACATATATATCTGGGCGGAGCCTAACCACACATGTCATCGTGAGATCTGATTGGTTGTCAGCACTTCATCCTGGAATTGCTGGCAGCCATCTTGGGACCAATATAAATGCATTGTAGTGAATCGAAGATTTTGAGGGTTACCAAAAGGAGAACTATAAAGGGTGATAACAGACTTTAGTTACATTAGAATTCATTTGTTGATGGTACCATACTAATTTCAGGAATTGTGGTGTGTTCTAAGGTGATTTTACCCTGTGAAAAACCTTCTGCTGGGATATCATGAATCATGTTTGAGAGAAAACTATTTTCACATGCTTGTCCCATACAGTTTTGGAAGGTGCTCCAGAAGCTAAAATGAGAGCATATTTTCTGTAAATTCACATTATCTTTCTCAGTCATGTGAGAATGAAGTCTGACATTCTCAGTAAAACATGTACATCCAACAAGGGCAGAGACTGTCAGTTGATTCCTTTGTGTTCTACTGCAGCTTCCCAGAGTGTTCTAAAGAACAACTAGAGTGCTAACAGCCTTACTTATGACAAAAGTATGGCACACCTGAAGCCATCTTGATTGGAATAAACTGGTAACACTTAAAACATTTAATTTAAAAAGGAACAAAATGATGGGGTTCATTTTGTCATAGAAATTATGGTTAGTGCTCTGGAAAGAAAAATTAGGACATGTTTCAAGTGTGATCTCAAATATCTTCCTGTTATATTTCAACAGGAGCAGCCTGTCAGTTGATGCTTTTGTGTTCTACTGCAGCTTCCCAGAGTGTTCTAAAGAACAACTAGAGCGCTAACAGTCCTATTTATGACAAAAGTATGGCACACCTGAAGCCATCTTGATTGGAATAAACTGGTAACACTTAAAACATTTAATTTAAAAAGGAACTAAATGATGGGGTTCATTTTGTCATAGAAATTATGGTTAGTGCTGTAGAAAGAAAAATTAGGGCATGTTTCAAGTGTGATCTCAAATATCTTCCTGTTATATTTCAACAGGAGCAGCCTGTCAGTTGATGCTTTTGTGTTCTACTGCAGCTTCCCAGAGTGTTCTAAAGAACAACTAGAGCGCTAACAGCCTTACTTAAGACAAAAGTATGGCACACCTGAAGCCATCTTGATTGGAATAAACTGGTAACACTTAAAACATTTAATTTAAAAAGGAACAAAATGAGGGGGTTCATTTTGCCATAGAAATTATGGTTAGTGCTCCAAAAAGAAAATTTAGGGCATGTTTTAAGTGAGATCTCAAATCCTCTTCTATTTCATTAGAAAATTCTGACATGCAGACTGAAACAATCACTTTCAATACCAGCAGTAGACTTCCAGTTAACTCCTTGGTGAGCAGTAGCTTTACTACAGTGATCTAATGAGCAACTAGAGTGCTAACATTCTGATTTATGGCAAATGTGTGACACATCTGAATGCCTTCTTGATGGAATCAAAGTAAAAAACTGAAAGCATTTCCTACTGAGGAGACTGCAGTAAATGAGGAAATTAGGAAACTTCATAACAAAGAAGTCTTCCAAGATGGCCACCAGTGAAAAAAGAGCCCAAATGTAGCACAAATATTACCGAGATGTAGCCCACATATAGCCCAATGACAAAAGTGTGCAAAACACTTTTTATTTTTAGTTTTTTTGCAGTTTTATGTAGTGCAGACTGGTCAGGTATTGGAGCGTTGCATCTTAAAACATGACCCCCTACACTACAAAAACACCACTGCACTACCCTAAACCCTAAAACACTACCCCAGCACGACCCCCTACACTACACAAGCACCACTGCACTATCCTAAACCCTAAAACACTACCCCCAGCATGACCCCCTACACTACACAAACACCACTGCACTACCCTAAACCCTAAAACACTACCCCAACACCACTGCACTAACCTAAATCCTAAAACACTACCCCCAGCACGACCCCCTACACTACCCAAACACCACTGCACTACCCTAAAACATGACCCCCTACACTACACAAACACCACTGCACTACCCTAAACCCTAAAACACTACCCCCAGCACGACCCCCTACACTACACAAGCACCACTGCACTACCCTAAACCCTAAAACACTACCCCAGCACGACCCCCTACACTACACAAACACCACTGCACTACCTTAAACCCTAAAACACTACCCCCAGCATGACCCCCTACACTACCCAAACACCACTGCACTAACCTAAATCCTAAAACACTACCCCCAGCATGACCCACTACACTACCCAAATACCACTGCACTACCCTAAAACATGACCCCCTACACTACACAAACACCACTGCACTACCCTAAACCCTAAAACACTACCCCCAGCACAACCCCCTACACTACACAAGCACCACTGCACTACCCTAAACCCTAAAACACTACCCCCAGCACGACCCCCTACACTGCCCGAACACCACTGCACTGCCCTAAACCCTGAAACACCAGCCCCTGCACGACCCCATACACTGCCCGAACACCACTGCACTGCCCTAAACCCTGAAACACATACCCTAGCATGACCCCCTACACCGCCCGAACACCACTGCACTGCCCTAAACCCTAAAACACCACCCCCTTCTCGACCCCCTACACTGCCCGAACACCACTGCACTGCCCTAAACCCTGAAACACCACCCCCAGCATGACCCCTACACTGCCCGAACACCACTGCACTGCCCTAAACCCTGAAACACTACCCCCAGCAAGACCTCCTACACTGCCCGAACACCACTGCACTGCCCTAAACCCTGAAACATCACCGCCAGCAAGACCCCCTACACTGCCCGAACACCACTGCCCTAAACCCTGAAACACCACCCCCAGCACGACCCCCTACACTACCCAAACACCACTGCACTAACCTAAATCCTAAAACACTACCCCCAGCACGACCCACTACACTACCCAAATACCACTGCACTACCCTAAAACATGACCCCTACACTACACAAGCACCACTGCACTATCCTAAACCCTAAAACACTACCCCCAGCACGACCCCCTACACTACCCAAACACCACTGCACTAACCTAAATCCTAAAACACTACCCCCAGCACGACCCACTACACTACCCAAATACCACTGCACTACCCTAAAACATGACCCCTACACTACACAAGCACCACTGCACTATCCTAAACCCTAAAACACTACCCCCAGCACGACCCCTACACTACCCAAATACCACTGCACTACCCTAAAACATGACCCCTACACTACACAAACACCACTGCACTACCCTAAACCCTAAAACACTACCCCCAGCACGACCCCCTACACTACACAAGCACCACTGCACTACCCTAAACCCTAAAACACTACCCCCAGCACGACCCCTACACTGCCCGAACACCACTGCACTGCCCTAAACCCTGAAACACCAGCCCCTGCACGACCCCATACACTGCCCGAACACCACTGCACTGCCCTAAACCCTGAAACACATACCCTAGCACGACCCCCTACACTGCCCGAACACCACTGCACTGCCCTAAACCCTGAAACACCACCCCCTTCTCGACCCCCTACACTGCCCGAACACCACTGCACTGCCCTAAACCCTGAAACACCACCCCCAGCATGACCCCTACACTGCCCGAACACCACTGCACTGCCCTAAACCCTGAAACACTACCCCCAGCAAGACCTCCTACACTGCCCGAACACCACTGCACTGCCCTAAACCCTGAAACATCACCCCCAGCAAGACCCCCTACACTGCCCGAACACCACTGCCCTAAACCCTGAAACACCACCCCCAGCACGACCCCCTACACTGCCCGAACACCACTGCACTGCCCTAAACCCTGAAACACCACCCCCAGCACGACCCCCTACACTGCCCGAACACCACTGCACTGCCCTAAACCCTGAAACACCACCCCTGCATGACCCCCTACACTGCCCGAACACTACTGCACTGCCCTAAACCCTGAAACACCATCCCCAGCACGACCCACTACACTGCACGAACACCACTGCACTGCCCTAAACCCTGAAACACTACCCCCAGCAAGACCCCTACACTGCCCAAACACCACTGCACTGCCCTAAACCCTGAAACATCACCCCCAGCAAGACCCACTACACTGCCCGAACACCACTGCCCTAAACCCTGAAACACCACCCCCAGCAAGACCCCCTACACTGCCCGAACTCCACTGCACTGCCCTAAACCCTGAAACACCAGCCCCAGCACGACCCCTACACTGCCCGAACACCACTGCACTGCCCTAAACCCTGAAACACCACCCCCTGCACGACCCCCTACACTGCCCGAACACCACTGCACTGCCCTAAACCCTGAAACACCACCCCCAGCACGACCCCCTACACTGCCCGAACACCACTGCACTGTCCTAAACCCTGAAACACCACCCCACCACTGCACTGCCCTAAACCCTGAAACACCACCCCATGCACGACCCCCTACACTGCCCGAATACCACTGCACTGCCCTAAACCCTGAAACACCACCCCCAAGACAACCCCCTACACTGCCCGAACACCACTGCACTGCCCTAAACCCTGAAACACCACCCCCTGCACGATCCCCAACACTGCCCTAAACCCTGAAACACCACCCCCAGCACGACCCCCTACACTGCACGAACACCACTACACTGCCCTAAACCCTGAAACACCACCCCCAGCACGACCCCCTACACTGCCCGAACACCACTGCACTGCCCTAAACCATGAAACACCAGCCCCAGCACGACCCCCTACACTGCCCGAACACCACTGCACTGCCCTAAACCCTGAAACACCACCCCCAGCACGACCCCCTACACTGCCCGAACACCACTGCACTGCCCTAAACCCTGAAACACCAGCCCCAGCACAACCCCGTACACTGCCCGAACACCACTGCACTGCCCTAAACCCTGAAACACCAGCCCCAGCACGACCGCCTACACTGCCCGAAAACCACTGCCCTGCCCTAAACCCTGAAACACCAGCCCCAGCACAACCCCCTACACTGCCCGAACACCACTGCACTACCCTAAACCCTCAAACACTAGCCCCAACACGACCCCTACACTGCCCGAACACCACTGCACTGCCCTAAACCCTGAAACACCAGCCCCAGCAAGACCCCCTACACTGCCCGAACACCACTGCACTGCCCTAAACCCTAAAACACCACCCCCAGCAAGACCCCCTACACTGCCCAAACACCACTGCACTGCCCTAAACCCTGAAACACCACCCCCTTCACGACCCCCTACACTGCCCGAACACCACTGCACTGCCCTAAACCCTGAAACACCACCCCCAGCACGACCCCCTACACTGCCCGAACACCACTGCACTGCCCTAAACCCTGAAACACCAGCCCCAGCACAACCCCGTACACTGCCCGAACACCACTGCACTGCCCTAAACCCTGAAACACCAGCCCCAGCACGACCGCCTACACTGCCCGAAAACCACTGCCCTGCCCTAAACCCTGAAACACCAGCCCCAGCACAACCCCCTACACTGCCCGAACACCACTGCACTACCCTAAACCCTCAAACACTAGCCCCAACACGACCCCCTACACTGCCCGAACACCACTGCACTGCCCTAAACCCTGAAACACCAGCCCCAGCAAGACCCCCTACACTGCCCGAACACCACTGCACTGCCCTAAACCCTGAAACACCACCCCCAGCAAGACCCCTACACTGCCCGAACACCACTGCACTAAAGCCTGAAACACCACCCCCAGCAAGACCACCTACACTGGCTGAACACCACTGCACTGCCCTAAACCCTGAAACACCACCCCCTGCACGACCCCCTACACTGCCCAAACACCACTGCACTGCCCTAAACCCTGAAACACCACCCCTGCACGACCCCCTACACTGCCCGAACACCACTGCACTTCCTTAAACCCTGAAACACCACCCCTCAGCACGACACCCTACCCTGCCCGAACACCACTGCACTGCCCGAAACCCTGAAACACCACCCCCAGCACGACCCCATACACTGCCCGAACACCACTGCACTGCCCTAAACCCTGAAACACCACCCCCAGCACGACCCCCTACACTGCCCCAACACCACTGCACTGCCCTAAACCCTGAAACATCAACCCCAGCAAGACCCCCTACACTGCCTGAACACCACTGCCCTAAACCCTGAAACACCACCCCCTACACTGCACGAACACCACTGCACTGCCCTAAACCCTGAAACACCACCTCCAGCAAAACCCCCTACACTGCCTGAACACCATTGCTCTGCCCTAAATCCTGAAACACTAGCCCCAGCACGACCCCCTACACTGCCCAAACACCACTGCACTGCCCTAAACCCTGAAACACCACCCCCAGCATGACCCCCTACACTGCCCGAACACCACTGCACTGCCCTAAACCCTGAAACACCAGCCCCAGCAAGACCCCCTACACTGCCCGAACACCACTGCACTGCCCTAGACTCTGAAACACCAGCCCCAGCAAGACCCCCTACACTGCCCGAACACCACTGCACTGCCCTAAACCGTTAAACACCAGCCCCAGCACGACCCCCTACACTGCCCGACATCACTGCACTGCCCTAAACCCTGAAACACCAGCCCCAGCACGACCACCTACACTGCCCGAACACCACTGCACTGCCCTAAACCCTGAAACACCAGCCCCAGCACAACCCCCTACACTGCCCGAACACCACTGCACTGCCCTAAACCTGAAACACCACCCCCTGCATGACCCCCTACACTGCCCGAACACCACTGCACTGCCCTAAACCCTGAAACACCACCCCCTGCAGCACCCCCTACACTGCCCGAACACCACTGCACTGCCCTAAACCCTGAAACACCACCCCCTGCACCGCCCCCTACACTGCCCGAACACCACTGTACTGCCCTAAACCCTGAAACACCACCCCCAGCACGGCCCCTTTACTGCTCGAACACCACTGCACTGCCCCAAACCCTGAAACACCACCCCCAGCACGACCCCTACACTGCCCGAACACCACTGCCCTAAACCCTGAAACACCTACCCCTGCACGACCCCTACACTGCCCGAACACCACTGCACTGCCCTAAACCCTGAAACACCACCCCCTACACTGCCCGAACACCACTGCACTGCCCTAAACCCTGACACACCACCCACAGCACGACCCCCTACACTGCCCGAACACCACTGCACTGCCCTAAACCCTAAAACACCACCCCCAGCATTACCCCCTACACTGCCCAAACACCACTGCACTGCCCTAAACCCTAGAACACTACCCCCAGCACGACCCCCTACACTACCCGAACACCACTGCACTACCCTAAACCCTAAAATACTACCCCCAGCACAACCCCTACACTACCCGAACACGACTGCACTGCCCTAAACCCTCAAACACTCCCCCAGCACGACCCCCTACACTACCCGAACACCACTGCACTGCCCTAAACCCTAAAACACTCCCCCAGCACGACCCCCTACACTACCCGAACACCACTGCACTGCCCTAAACCCTAAAACACTCCCCCAGCACGACCCC
This sequence comes from Calotriton arnoldi, assembly GCA_963921515.1. NCBI lineage: Eukaryota > Metazoa > Chordata > Amphibia > Caudata > Salamandridae > Calotriton > Calotriton arnoldi. Next base: position 1,026,971 of record CAWUFW010006242.1, on the reverse strand, counting down.
CTACACTACCCAAACACCACTGCACTGCACTGCCCTAAACCCTAAAACACTACCCCCGCATGACCCCCTACACTACCCAAACACCAATGCGCTACCCTAATCCCTAAAACACTACCCCCGCATGACCCCCTACACTACCCTAAACCCTAAAACACTACCCCCGCACGACTCCCTACACTACCCAAAGACCACTGCACTACCCTAAACCCTAAAACACGACCTCCTACACTACACAAACACCACTGCACTACCCTAACCCCTAAAACACTACCCCCTACACTACACAAACACCACTGCACTACCCTAAACCCTAAAAAACTACCCCCAGCACGAACCACTACACTACCCAAACACCACTGCACTACCCTAAACCCTAAAATACTACCCCCAGCACAACCCCCTACACTACCCGAACACGACTGCACTGCCCTAAACCCTCAAACACTCCCCCCAGCACGACCCCTACACTACCCGAACACCACTGCACTGCCCTAAACCCTAAAACACTCCCCCAGCACGACCCCCTACACTACCCGAACACCACTGCACTGCCCTAAACCCTAAAACACTCCCCCAGCACGATCCCCTACACTACCCAAACACCACTGCACTGCCCTAAACCCTAAAACACTACCCCCGCATGACTCCCTACACTACCCAAACACCAATACGCTACCCTAATCCCTAAAACACTACCCCCCGCATGACCCCCTACACTACCCTAAACCCTAAAACACTACCCCCGCACGACTCCCTACACTACCCAAAGACCACTGCACTACCCTAAACCCTAAAACACGACCTCCTACACTACACAAACACCACTGCACAACCCTAAACCCTAAAACACTACCCCCTACACTACACAAACACCACTGCACTACCCTAAACCCTAAAAAACTACCCCCAGCACGAACCACTACACTACCCAAACACCACTGCACTCCCCTAAACCCTAAAAACTACCCCCAGCAGTATCCCTACACTACCCAAACACCACTGCACTACCCTAAACCCTAAAACACTACCCCCAGCAGTACCCCTACACTACCCAAACACCACTGCACTACCCTAAATCACAACCCCCAGCACGACCCCCTACACTACCCAAACACCACTGCACTACCCTAAACCCTAAAACACTACCCCCAGCATGACCCCCTACACTACCCAAACACCACTGCACTACCCTAAACCCTAAAACACTACCCCGCATGACCCCCTACACTACCCTAAACCCTAAAACACTACCCCGCATGACTCCCTACACTACCCAAAGACCACTGCACTACCCTAAACCCTAAAACACGACCTCCTACACTACCCAAACACCACTGCACTATCCTAAACCCTAAATCTACCCCCAGCATGACCCCCTACACTACACAAACACCACTGCACTACCCTAAACCCTAAAACACTACCCCCAGCACGACCCTCTTCACTACCTAAACACAACTGCACAATTTGTTACAGGCATTGCAACGCAGGCCTGTGGTGCTTACTGGAAGTACCTAGTGGGCTAGTTGGGCCCCAGGGACCATCAGGATTCAAGGTGATCTAATCCCCCAACTTAAACGCACCACGGGGCGCGTTTGCACAGTGGTGAAGGGAGGGGCGGGGCCTCAGGTGACATGTGCGCAAACACGCCCTGTGGTGCGTTTTAAGTTGAGGAATTAATTCCCTTTGAATCCTGAGGGACCCTGGGGCCAACTAGCCCACCAGGTACCTTCAGTAAGCACAACAGAGTTGCGTTGCAGAGAGGTGAAAAAAGGTGCGTGGCCTCGGAACGCCTCTCTGCAACTCAGCTCTGTGGTCCTAACTGTAGGTACCTGGGGGCTAGTTGGGCCCCAGGGACCCTCAGAATTCAAGGGGACTTAATCCCGCAGCTTAAAGCGTGCCACGGGGTGCGTTTGCACACATGTCACCTCAGGCCCCTCCCTTCACCACTGTGCAAACGCGCCCTGTAGCGCGTTTTAAGAGGTAGTTTTAATCCCCCTGCCCTATTATGTACTAGGGACTTGCAGAGGAGGTCATGCTAATCACAGGGGTACCCCAACGCATAGTGTTCCCTAGTGTATGTAGGTGTTTTCACTGTATTCTAAGTGTCTTTTAGCATAGCACTGGCTCTGGTTAGTCAGAGTCAGTTACCACCAGTACCCATCTGAAAAAGTTGTGGGCACAGGATGATTTTGCAACAAGGCCTCTTTCTGCTCCTCTGTTGGTTCTTTCTGCACATCTTTTGCTTCTTTCTGTGCGTTTTTTCTTCTTTCTTCACATGTCCTACCTCTGTGGGCATAGTTAGAAACTAGCATTTAAAAAACCTTTGAAATTCACTTAAAAAATCATAGGTTTCAGGCACGTTATAGTTAGAAATTAGCATTTAAAAAACCTTTGAAATTCACTGAAAAAACCATAGGTTTCAGACACGTTATAGTTAGAAATTAGCATTTAAAAAACCTTTGAAATTCACTGAAAATACCATAGGTTTTAGGGACAGTTATAGTTAGTTGGACATTTCACTCGTACAAAACCATAGAAATTCCCCGTTATAGTTAGTTCAGCTAACTATAACTCGCGCCCCGCAATGCACTGCTGATGACGTCACATATTACATCACTCATGACATGGTCAGTGACATCACTGATGACATCACTGATGACATCTCAAATGACATCACTGATGACATCATCCATGTGATAATTTCATGCATCTTCTCACACCCTAATATAACTTTTGATACACCCACTCTAAATTACAGACTGCCATTCTCAAAACCATAGACACTCCAACACCAAAAACTACATACCCACTCACTGATTCTTAGGTCTACACACACATCCACTCACTCACCCGTACAGTCACTCATACTTAGTCACTCAGTACAGGACTATCATATGCACTCATACACCTATATAAACACTCACAAACCGCCACTCATCCATAGAGGTACTCACACACCTAGTCAGTCATGCAAAAAACTTAATCACACACCCATTTACTCACCTATACAGTTATACACACACCAGCTCACTTACTCATACAAATACTAGCACATTCTTACGCTCTTATACAATCACTGATACAAGTACACACTCATCCATACAGCCACTCTCACAATCACACACTCTCACTTATAGCCATTTATATACTCCAACACACATATATACTGCCTTTCACATATGTAGTTACTCACACATGTACCACTGAGATATACATTCAATCACTAACACACCCATACACACACTCACCCACCCATACAGTCCATCACAGATGCACTCTTGAAACCATGCACCCAGTGAATCACCAACTCACACATCTATGCACAGAGTCACACACACCCCACCCACACAAACACTCAGGCACCCATGCAGATACTCAGACAATCAATCAATAACCCATGTAGACACTCATGTAGCTATTCAGAAAGCCATGCAGCCGCTTACAAACCAACAGACAGACGGATACAGACATTCACACAGTTTAGTCACTAACCCATGCATTCAGTAAGATACATTTAATCACTCACTTGTAGAGTCAGTCACTCACGTACTAAATCATCCATTCAGACACTTATACACCCACTCATTCTTCAATACGCCTTTCCCTATATATATTAAACATATTTAAACTTTACAGAAACACACAGTCACTGGATGATGTCATCAGTGATGTCATCAGTGATGTCATTTGAGATGTCATCAGTGATGTCATCAGTGATGTCACTGACCATGTCATGAGTGATGTAATATGTGACGTCATCAGCAGTGCATTGCGGGGCGCGAGTTATAGTTAGCTGAACTAACTATAACGGGGAATTTCTATGGTTTTGTACGAGTGAAATGTCCAACTAACTATAACTGTCCCTAAAACCTATGGTTTTTTCAGTGAATTTCAAAGGTTTTTTAAATGCTAATTTCTAACTATAACGTGTCTGAAACCTATGGTTTTTTCAGTGAATATATATATAGTTATAGTTAGGACCTTTATCCTTAGGAAATCCGCAACATTCTATTTGAAATAACTCTTGCCCGGTTGACGAATCTTTGCGAAAGCTTCCAACTTGTTGGGGCGCTCCGCTCTGCTCCTACCCTGAAAGTCTCGGGTTGATTCGTCAAGCGGGGGCCGAGAAAAAAGGGGGGTCCCAAAATGCGTTTTCGCCGTTTTTTCCATGTTAATTCCCATAGGAAATTTTACCACGGCTACAGCCCGAACTGCTGAACGGAATTACACCAAATTTTGCAAAAAGGTAGCGCTTGGTTCAGAAAGCGACCTTTTTTAAATGGTGTAAATCCGTTCAGTAGTTGCGGAGAAATTAAAAAAATAAGAGTGAAAAAATCGATTTCCCATAGGAAACTTTATGCAAGGCTACAGCAAAAACTGCTGAACGGAATTACACCAAATTTGGCAAAAGGTAGTGCTTGGTTCAGAAAGCTCCCTTGTTAAAAATGGTGTAAATCTGTTCAGTAGTTGCTGAGAAAATCCAAAATAAATGTTTCGATATTTAGAGGCACGGAGGATCCGCGCACCCTCCCGACCACGAGCTGCATGGTAATTGGCTGTCAACACTCCAAACCAGGAAGTGTTGGCAGCCATCTTGTTCCTCGGTAGATCCGAGGGACAAGAAAAGACAAAAACAAGGGCGCAAAACGCAAAAAGGGGGCAGGGTAGAAACACCCTGACCCCCTAGCCCTGCTCAGGGGTCCTATAAGAACCCCAGGGCAAAAAATTTTTAAATTTTTTTTTAAAAAAAAAATCGGCAGGATGCGCTCAGGGTGCGCGGATCCTGCCGAAAAAATCGAAGCGCGGTCTTCCGCGCTCGATGCTAATTTGCCCCGGGTGGCCCAAGTCCCGGGGGCATGCGGAGGTGGGTTTATTGTTTATGGGGGGCCTCTAAGGCCCCAAGCCCCGAGGACCGCCACCGCCCGGGGCTTTATTAAAAAATGATGGCGGGAGTGCTCTTTGCCCTCCCGCTGCCCCGGGGACCGCCAACCCCCGGGGCTTCTTTATTTTTATTTTAAAAACCTGTGTGGGGGCTCCAGCCCCCCCACACGCCCAGGGACCGTCACCTCCCCGGGGCACTAAAGATTTAAATATGGGGGTCCGTTACAGACCCCCAGAGCCCCGGGGACCACCACCTCCCCGGGGTTTGAACAAGTTGGGAGGTGGGCCGCGCGGCCCCCCTCCTGGAGCCAGTGATGGCCCTGGGGACCACCACCCCCCAGGGCCGGCTCCTGCAGTATCCCGGGGTGCCTACCCCCGGGACACTGTAGTTTGCTATGACAGGACGGGAGCCGCGAACTTGGTTTGCATTTTGAAAGAGAGAGCAGGAAACCTGCTCTCTCTTTCAAAATGCAAACCCAATTGCTTTTCCACACGGGGAGAAGCATGTTAGCTGCTCCCCATGTGGAAAAGCAATGCCGGCTCCCGCAGGAGGCGGGGAGCCGGCTGGGACTGTGGGGGATTGGGGACCCCCACAGTCTCCAACGAGAGGCCAGGCCCCGGGGGATGGGGTCCCCGGGGCCATAAGTGGCCCGGGAGGGAGCCACGCAGCCCCCTCCCCAATTAATAAATAAAAAAATAAAAAAAGGGCAAGGCCGGCCCCGGGGATGGGGTCCCCGGGGCCTTAAATGGCCTGAGGAGGGGGCCACGCAGCCCCCTCCAAATATATATATTTTTTTAATTAAAAAGAGGGCATGCCCCGGGGATGGGGTCCCGGGGCCAATAGAGCCCAGGGAAGGGGGCCACGCGGCCCCCTTCCCGTTTTTTTAAATGCTCAGGCCCCGGGGATGGGGTCCCTGGGGCCAAAAGTGGCTGAGGGAAGGGGGCCACGCAGCCCCCTCCCATAAAAAAAGAAAAAAAAACGGCATTGTGCCGGAGGCCCGCCCCCTCCCTGCAGCAGTCTGCAAACGCGCCCCTGGCGCGTTTTAAGAAGGGGAAGTAATTCCCCTTGAATACTGGGGGTCCCTGGGGGCCAACTAGCCCACCAGGAACCTCCAGTATGCGCCAGGGTGCTGCGTTGCAGAGAGGTGTACAGAGGCCACGCCCCTTTTTATACCTCTCTGCAACGCAGCTCTGTGGCGCTTTTTGGAGGTACATGGTGGGCTAGTTGGACTCCAGGGACCCTCAGTATTCAAGGGGACTTACTCCCCCAACTTAAAAGGTGCCACGGGGCGGGTTTGCACAGTGGTGAAGGGAGGGGGCGGGGCTTCAGGTGACATGTGTGCAAACAGGCCCCGTGGCGTGTTTTAAGATGGGGAATTAAATCCCCTTCAATCCTGATGGTCCCTGGGTGCCAACTAGCCCACCAGGTACGTCCAGAAAGCACCACAGAGCTGCGTTGCAGAGAGGTGTAAAAAGGGGCGTGGCCTCTGAACACCTCTCTGCAACGCAGCTCCTGGCGCATACTGGAGGTACAGGGTGGGCTAGTTGGACCTCAGGGACCCTCATGATTCAAGGGGACTTAATCCCCCAACTTAAAACGCGCCACGGGCGTGTTTGCAGACATGTCACCTCAGGCCCCACCCCTTCCTTCACCATTGCGCAAATAATCCTCTAAAATCAGCCGAACTACGAATTCCAATTTACTCACCTGTTATCAAGAGAGACCTCAGTGCTGCATCTTTCAGCCCAGTACAGATCCTGAAAAGTAATTCCAACCGTACTTACCAGTAACTTGAATTTCCTTCCATAGGCTAACATTGACTGGTTTCACTTGGAAATTCTTCTAAGTGTGGAGTTTTGGAACTTTATAATATTCCTCTAAAATCAGCCGAACTACGAATTCCGATTTACTCACCTGTTATCAGGAGAGAACCCAGTGCTGCATCGTTTAGCCCAGCACTGACCCTGAAAAGTAATTCTAACCGTACTTACCAGTAACTTGAATTTCCTTCCATAGGCTAACATTGACTGGTTTCACTTGGAAATTCTTCTAAGTGTGGAGTTTTGGAACTTTATAATATTCCTCTAAAATCAGCTGAACTACAAATTCCAATTTACTCACCTGTTATTAGGAGAGACCTCAGTACTGCATCTTTCAGCCCAGTACAGATCCTGAAAAGTAATTCTAATTGTACTTACCAATAACTTGAATTTCCTTCCATAGGCTAACATTGACTGGTTTCACTTGGAAATTCTTCTAAGTGTGGAGTTTTGGAACTTTATAATATTCCTCTAAAATCAGCCGAACTACGAATTCCGATTTACTCACCTGTTATCAGGAGAGAACCCAGTGCTGCATCTTTTAGCCCAGCACTGACCCTGAAAAGTAATTCTAACCGTACTTACCAGTAACTTGTATTTCCTTCCATAGGAATCCATTGTCTGGTTTTCAGCAGAAAAGTTTCAAAGTGTCGATTTTCACAAACTACAAATATTCCTTAAAAATCGCCTGTATGACTTAAACGCATTCTTTCAACTGTTTACAGGAGATGCACCAGTGCTGGATCCAGGATCCACCACTGAGTAAGAAAAAGTAACGATAACACTACTTACCTGCTAAGTTAATTTCCTGCCAAAGGATAACATTGGTGATTCTATGTGAAAAAGTTTCTAAGTGTCAACTTTTAAAATACAATAATATTCCTTAAAAATCAGTACTGTAACCAAAACGCTTTTACTCAACTGTTTACAGGAGATGTCCCAGGACTGAATCTAGGATCCAGTCCTGTGGTTAGAAAAGTAATCCATAAAGTAACTAATTGCATTTAACTAGAAATTCACATTGATCTCAATGTTGCATTGTGTTTGAAATTGTGTTGCCCATTGCAATAACTGTAACTACTGTACTTAAAAGTCTATTGCCTATTTGCAAAGAATTTAAACTAAAGTAATTCATTCTGAGAAAGTATATTTTGTAATGTAATGTATAATGTAATTACAATGTAATTTAAAAAATAAATAGTTTAAAAAATGTAGTAAATCAGTATCAAAAAAATAAAGATAACAATTAATACATTTAAAAATTGTCATTTACAAAACCTTGGAAATTCACTGAAAAAACCATAGGTTTCAGACATGTTATAGTTAGGAATTAGCATTTAAAAAACCTTTGAAATTCACTGAAAAAACCATAGGTTTCAGGCATGTTATAGTTAGAAATTAGCATTTAAAAAACCTTTGAAATTCACTGAAAAAACATAGGTTTCAGACACGTTATAGTTAGAAATTAGCATTTAAAAAACCTTTGAAATTCACTGAAAAAACCATAGGTTTCAGGCACGTTATAGTTAGAAATTAGCATTTAAAAAACCTTTGAAATTCACTGAAAAACCATAGGTTTCACACACGTTATAGTTAGAAATTTGCATTTAAAAAACCTTTGAAATTCACTGAAAAAACCATAGGTTTTAGGGACAGTTATAGTTAGTTGGACATTGCACTCGTACAAAACCCGTGAAATTCCTCCGTTATAGTTAGTTCAGCTAACTATAACTCGCGCCCGCAATGCACTGCTGATGACGTCATATATTACATCACTCATGACATGGTCAGTGACATCACTGATGACATCACTGATGACATCATCCATGTGATAATTTCATGCATCTTCTCACACCCTAATATAACTTTTGATACACCCACAGTAAATTACAGGCTGCCATTCTCAAAACCATAGACACTCCAACACCAATAACTACATACCCACTCACTGATTCTTAGGTCTACACACACATCCACTCACTCACCTGTACAGTCACTCATACTTACGGTCACTCAGTACAGGACTATCATATGCACTCATACACCTACATAGACACTCACACACCGCCACTCATCCATAGAGGTACTCACACACCTAGTCAGTCATGCAAATAATTAATCACACTGCCGTTTACTCACCTATACAGTTATACACACACCAGCTCACTTACTCATACAAATACTAGCACATTCTTACGCTCTTATACAATCACTGATACAAGCACACACTCATCCATACAGTCACTCTCACAATCACAATCACACACTCTCGCTTATAGCTATTTATATACTCCAACACACATATATACTGCCTTTCACATATGTAGTTACTCACACATGTACCACTGAGATATACATTTACTCACTAACACAGCCATACACACACTCACCCACCCATACAGTCCATCACAGATGCACTCTTGAAACCATGCACCCAGTGAATCACCCACTGATACATCTATGCACAGAGTCACACACACCCCACCCACACAAACACTCAGGCACCCATACAGATACTCAAACAACAAATCAATAACCCATATAGACACTCATGTAGCTATTCGCAAACCCATGCAGCCGCTTACACACCAACAGACAGACAGATACAGACATTCACACAGTTTAGTCATTAACCCATGCATTCAGTAAGATACGTTTAATCACTCACTCATAGAGTCAGTCACGCACCTACTAAATCATCCATTCAGACACTTATACACCCACTCATTCTTCAATATGCCTTTCCCTATATATATTAAACATATTTAAACTTTACAGAAACACACAGTCACTGGATGATGTCATCAGTGATGTCATCAGTGATGTCATTTGAGATGTCATCAGTGATGTCATCAGTGATGTCACTGACCATGTCATGAGTGATGTAATATGTGACGTCATCAGCAGTGCATTGCAGAGGCGCGAGTTATAGTTAGCTGAACTAACTATAACGGGGGAATTTCACGGGTTTTGTACGAGTGCAATGTCCAAGTAACTAAAACTGTCCCTAAAACCTATGGTTTTTTCAGTGAATATATATATATATATATATATATTATCTACTGGCGGTCGCCAGTAGATAGTTATAGTTAGGACCTATTTTCCATAGGAAATCCGCGACATTCTATTTGAAATAGCTCTTGCGTCGGTTGACGAATCTTTGCGAAATTTTCAAACTTTATGGCCCGCTCCGGTCCGCTCCTACCCTGAAAGTTTCGGGGTGATTCGTCAAGCGGGGGCCGAGAAAAAAGGGGGTCCCAAAACGTGTTTTCCCCATTCATTTTCCCATAGGAAACTTTAGACACGGCTACAGCCCGAACTGCTGAACGGAATTACACCAAATTTGGCAAAGAGGTAGTTCTTGGTTCAGAAAGAACCCTTTTTGTTAAATGGTGTAAATCCGTTCAGTAGTTGCTGAGAAAATCAAAAGTAAAAACACATATATATCTGGGCGGAGCCTAACCACACATGTCATCGTGAGATCTGATTGGCTGTCAGCACTTCATCCTGGAATTGCTGGCAGCCATCTTGGGACCAATATAAATGATAGTACCCCATTGAAATGCATTGTAGTGAATCAAAGATTTTGAGGGTTACCAAAAGGAGAACTATAAAGGGTGATAACAGACTTTAGTTACATTAGAATTCATTTGTTGATGGTACCATACTAATTTCAGGAATTGTGGTGTGTTCTAAGGTGATTTTACCCTGTGAAAAACCTTCTGCTGGGATATCATGAATCATGTTTGAGAGAAAACTATTTTCACATGCTTGTCCCATACAGTTTTGGAAGGTGCTCCAGAAGCTAAAATGAGAGCATATTTTCTGTAAATTCACATTATCTTTCTCAGTCATGTGAGAATGAAGTCTGACATTCTCAGTAAAACATGAACATCCAACAAGGGCAGAGACTGTCAGTTGATTCCTTTGTGTTCTACTGCAGCTTCCCAGAGTGTTCTAAAGAACAACTAGAGTGCTAACAGCCTTACTTATGACAAAAGTATGGCACACCTGAAGCCATCTTGATTGGAATAAACTGGTAACACTTAAAACATTTAATTTAAAAAGGAACAAAATGATGGGGTTCATCTTGTCATAGAAATTATGGTTAGTGCTCTGGAAAGAAAAATTAGGACATGTTTCAAGTGTGATCTCAAATATCTTCCTGTTATATTTCAACAGGAGCAGCCTGTCAGTTGATGCCTTTGTGTTCTACTGCAGCTTCCCAGAGTGTTCTAAAGAACAACTAGAGTGCTAACAGCCTTACTTATGACAAAAGTATGGCACACCTGAAGCCATCTTGATTGGAATAAACTGGTAACACTTAAAACATTTAATTTAAAAAGGAACAAAATGATGGGGTTCATTTTGTCATAGAAATTATGGTTAGTGCTGTAGAAAGAAAAATTAGGACATGTTTCAAGAGTGATCTCAAATATCTTCCTGTTTTATTTCAACAGGAGCAGCCTGTCAGTTGATGCCTTTGTGTTCTACTGCAGCTTCCCAGAGTGTTCTAAAGAACAACTAGAGTGCTAACAGCCTTACTTATGACAAAAGTATGGCACACCTGAAGCCATCTTGATTGGAATAAACTGGTAACACTTAAAACATTTAATTTAAAAAGGAACAAAATGAGGGGGTTCATTTTGCCATAGAAATTATGGTTAGTGCTGTAGAAAGAAAAATTAGGACATGTTTTAAGTGAGATCTCAAATATCTTCCTGTTATATTTCAACAGGAGCAGCCTGTCAGTTGATGCCTTTGTGTTCTACTGCAGCTTCCCAGAGTGTTCTAAATAACAACTAGAGTGCTAACAGCCTTACTTATGACAAAAGTATGGCACACCTGAAGCCATCTTGATTGGAATAAACTGGTAACACTTAAAACATTTAATTTAAAAAGGAACAAAATGAGGGGGTTCATTTTGCCATAGAAATTATGGTTAGTGCTGCAAAAAGAAAATTTAGTGCATGTTTTAAGTGAGATCTCAAATCCTCTTCTATTTCATTAGAAAATTCTGACATGCAGACTGAAACAATAACTTTCAATACCAGCAGTAGACTTCCAGTTAACTCCTTGGTGAGCAGTAGCTTTACTACAGTGATCTAATTAACAAATCTACAGTGCTAACATTCTGAATTTATGGCAAATGTGTGACACATCTGAATGCCTTCTTGATGGAATCAAAGTTAAAAACTGAAAGCATTTCCTACTGAGGAGACTGCAGTAAATGAGGAAATTAGGAAACTTCATAACAAAGAAGTCTTCCAAGATGGCCACCAGTGAAAAAAGAGCCCAAATGTAGCACAAATATTACCCAGATGTAGCCCACATATAGCCCAATGACAAAAGTGTGAAAAACACTTTTTATTTTTAGTTTTTTTGCAGTTTTATGTAGTGCAGACTGGTCAGGTATTGGAGCGTTGCATCTTAAAACATGACCCCCTACACTACAAAAACACCACTGCACTACCCTAAACCCTAAAACACTACCCCCAGCATGACCCCCTACACTACACAAGCACCAATACACTATCCTAAACCATAAAACACTACCCCCAGCATGACCCCCTACACTACACAAACACCACTGCACTACCCTAAACCCTAAAACACTACCCCAACATCACTGCACTAACCTAAATCCTAAAACACTACCCCAGCACGACCCCCTACACTACCCAAACACCACTGCACTACCCTAAAACATGACCCCCTACACTACACAAACACCACTGCAATACCCTAAACCCCAAAACACTACCCCCAGCATGACCCCCTACACTACACAAGCACCACTGCACTACCCTAAACTCTAAAACACTACCCCCAGCACGAACACCCTACACTACACAAACACCACTGCACTACCTTAAACCCTAAAACACTACCCCCAGCAAGACCCCCTACACTACCCAAACACCACTCCACTACCCTAAAACATGACCCCTACACTCCACAAACACCACTGCACTACCCTAAACCCTAAAACACTACCCCCAGCACGACCCCCTACACTACACAAGCACCACTGCACTACCCTAAACCCTAAAACACTACCCCCATCACGACCCCCTACACTGCCCGAACACCACTGCACTGCCCTAAACCCTGAAACACTAGCCCCTGCACGACCCCCTACACTGCCTGAACACCACTGCACTGCCCTAAACCCTGAAACACCAACCCTAGCATGACCCCCTACACTGCCCGAACACCACTGCACTGCCCTAAACCCTGAAACACCACCCCCTTCACGACCCCCTACACTGCCTGGACACCACTGCACTGCCCTAAACCCTGAAACACCACCCCCAGCACGCCCCTACACTGCCCGAACACCACTGCACTGCCCTAAACCCTGAAACACTACCCCCAGCAAGACCTCCTACACTGCCCGAACACCACTGCACTGCCCTAAACCATGAAACATCACCCCCAGCAAGACCCCCTACACTGCCCGAACACCCCTGCCCTAAACCCTGAAACACCACCCCTAGCACGACCCCCTACACTGCCCGAACACCACTGCACTGCACTGCCCTAAACCCTGAAACACCACCCCCAGCACGACTCCCTACACTGCCCGAACACCACTGCACTGCCCTAAACCCTGAAACACCACCCCCTGCACGACCCCCTACACTGCCCGAACACTACTGCACTGCCCTAAACCCTGAAACACCATCCCCAGCACGACCCCCTACACTGCACGAACACCACTGCACTGCCCTAAACCCTGAAACACTACCCCCAGCAAGACCCCCTACACTGCCCGAACACCACTGCACTGCCCTAAACCCTGAAACATCACCCCCAGCAAGACCCCCTACACTGCCCGAACACCACTGCCCTAAACCCTGAAACACCACCCCCAGCAAGACCCCCTACACTGCCAGAACACCACTGCACTGCCCTAAACCCTGAAACACCAGCCCCAGCACGACCCCTACACTGCCCGAACACCACTGCACTGCCCTAAACCCTGAAACACCACCCTCTGCACGACCCCCTACACTGCCCGAACACCACTGCACTGCCCTAAACCCTGAAACACCACCCCAGCACGACCCCCTACACTGCCCGAACACCACTGCACTGCCCTAAACCCTGAAACACCACCCCTGCACGATCCCCTACACTGCCCGAACACTACTGCACTGCCCTAAACCCTGAAACACTACCCCCAGCACGACCCCCTACACTGCACGAACACCACTGCACTGCCCTAAACCCCTAAACACTACCCCCAGCAAGACCCCCTACATTGCCCAAACACCACTGCCCTAAACCCTGAAACACCACCCCCAGCAAGACCCCCTACACTGCCCGTAAACACCACTGCACTGCCCTAAACCCTGAAACACCACCCCCAGCATGACCCCCTATACTGCACGAACACCACTGCACTGCCCTAAACCCTGAAACACCACCCCCAGCACGACCCCCTACACTGCCCGAACACCACTGCACTGCCCTAAACCATGAAACACCAGCCCCAGCACGACCCCCTACACTGCCCGAACACCACTGCACTGCCCTAAACCCTGAAACACCACCCCCAGCATGACCACCTACACTGCCCGAACACCACTGCACTGCCCTAAACCCTGAAACACGAGCCCCAGCACAACCCCGTACACTGCCCGAACAACACTGCACTGCCCTAAACCCTGAAACAGCAGCCCCAGCACAACCCCCTACACTGCCCGAACACCACTGCACTACCCTAAACCCTCAAACACCAGCCCCAGCACGACCCCCTACACTGCCAGAACACCACTGCACTGCCCTAAACCCTGAAACGCCAGCCCCAGCAAGACCCCTACACTGCCCGAACACCACTGCACTGCCCTAAACCCTGAAACACCAGCCCCAGCAAGACCCCCTACACTGCCCGAACACCACTGCACTAAAGCCTGAAACACCACCCTCAGCAAGACCACCTACACTGGCCGAACACCACTGCACTGCCCTAAACCCTGAAACACCACCCCCTGCACGACCCCCTACACTGCCCGAACACCACTGCACTGCCCTAAACCCTGAAACACCACCCCTCAGCACGACACCTACACTGCCCGAACACCACTGCACTGCCCTAAACCCTGAAACACCACCCCCAGCACGACCGCCTACACTGCCCGAACACCACTGCACTGCCCTAAACCCTGAAACACCACCCCAGCACGACCTCCTACACTGCCGGAACACCACTGCACTGCCCTAAACCCTGAAACACCACGCCCAGCACGACCCCCTACACTGCCCGAACACCACTGCACTGCCCTAAACCCTGAAACATCAACCGCAGCAAGACCCCCTACACTGCCTGAACACCACTGCCCTAATCCCTGAAACACCACCCCCTACACTGCACGAACACCACTGCACTGCCCTAAACCCTGAAACACCACCTCCAGCAAAACCCCCTACACTGCCTGAACACCATTGCTCTGCCCTAAATCCTGAAACACTAGCCCCAGCACGACCCCCTACACTGCCCGAACACCACTGCACTGCCCTAAACTCTGAAACACCACCCCCAGCACGACCCCCTACACTGCCCGAACACCACTGCACTGCTCTAAACCCTGAAACACCGGCCCCAGCAAGACCCCTACACTGCCCGAACACCACTGCACTGCCCTAGACTCTGGAACACCAGCCCCAGCAAGACCCCCTACACTGCCCGAACACCACTGCACTGCCCTAAACCCTGAAACACCAGCCCCAGCATGACCCCCTACACTGCCCGAACACCACTGCACTGCCCTAAACCCTGAAACACCAGCCCCAGCACGACCCCCTACACTACCCAAACACCACTGCACTACCCTAAAACATGACCCCTACACTCCACAAACACCACTGCACTACCCTAAACCCTAAAACACTACCCCCAGCACGACCCCCTACACTACACAAGCACCACTGCACTAACCTAAACCCTAAAACACTACCCCCATCACGACCCCCTACACTGGCCGAACACCACTGCACTGCCCTAAACCCTGAAACACCACCCCTGCACGACCCCCTACACTGCCCGAACACCACTGCACTGCCCTAAACCCTGAAACACCACCCCTCAGCACGACACCCTACACTGCCCGAACACCACTGCACTGCCCTAAACCCTGAAACACCACCCCCAGCACGACCCCCTACACTGCCCGAACACCACTGCACTGCCCTAAACCCTGAAACACCACCCCTGCACGACCTCCTACACTGCCGGAACACCACTGCACTGCCCTAAACCCTGAAACACCACACCCAGCACGACCCCTACACTGCCCGAACACCACTGCACTGCCCTAAACCCTGAAACATCAACCGCAGCAAGACCCCCTACACTGCCTGAACACCACTGCCCTAATCCCTGAAACACCACCCCCTACACTGCACGAACACCACTGCACTGCCCTAAACCCTGAAACACCACCTCCAGCAAAACCCCCTACACTGCCTGAACACCATTGCTCTGCCCTAAATCCTGAAACACTAGCCCCAGCACGACCCCTACACTGCCCGAACACCACTGCACTGCCCTAAACTCTGAAACACCACCCCCAGCACGACCCCTACACTGCCCAAACACCACTGCCCTAAACCCTGAAACACCACCCCCTGCACGACCCCCTACACTGCCCGAACACCACTGCACTGCCCTAAACCCTGAAACACCACCCCCTACACTGCCCGAACACCACTGCACTGCCCTAGACCCTGAAACACCACCCCCAGCACGACCCCCTACACTGCCCGAACACCACTGCACTGCCCTAAACCCTAAAACACCACCCCCAGCATTACCCCTATACTGCCCAAACACCACTGCACTTCCCTAAACCCTAGAACACTCCCCCAGCATGACCCCCTACACTACCCGAACACCACTGCACTACCCTAAACCCTAAAATACTACCCCCAGCACAACCCCCTACACTACCCGAACACGACTGCACTGCCCTAAACCCTCAAACACTCCCCCAGCATGACCCCCTACACTACCCGAACACCACTGCACTGCCCTAAACCCTAAAACACTCCCCCACCACGACCCCCTACACTACCCGAACACCACTGCACTGCCCTAAACCCTAAAACACTCCCCCAGCACGACCCCCTACACTACCCAAACACCACTGCACTGCCCTAAACCCTAAAACACTACCCCCGCATGACCCCCTACACTACCCAAACACCAATGCACTACCCTAATCCCTAAAACACTACCCCGCATGACCCCCTACACTACCCTAAACCCTAAAACACTACCCCCCGCACGACTCCCTACACTACCCAAAGACCACTGCACTACGCTAAACCCTAAAACACAACCTCCTACACTACACAAACACCACTGCACTACCCTAAACCCTAAAACACTACCCCCTACACTACACAAACACCACTGCACTACCCTAAACCCTAAAAACTACCCCCAGCACGAACCACTACACTACCCAAACACCACTGCACTACCCTAAACCCTAAAAACTACCCCCAGCAGTACCCCTACACTACCCAAACACCACTGCACTACCCTAAACCCTAAAACACTACCCCCAGCAGTACCCCCTACATTACCCAAACACCACTGCACTACCCTAAATCACTACCCCCAGCACGACCCCCTACACTACCCATATTTCACTGCACTACCCTAAAACACTACCCCCAGCACGACCCCCTACACTACCCAAACACCACTGCACTACCCTAAACCCTAAAACACTCCCCCCAGCACGACTCCCTACACTACCCAAACACCACTGCACTACCCTAAACCCTAAATCTACCCCCAGCATGACCCCCTACACTACACAAACACCACTGCACTACCCTAAACTGTAAAACACTACCCCCAGCACGACCCTCTTCACTACCTAAACACAACTGCACAATTTGTTACAGGCGTTGCAACGCAGGCCTGTGGTGCTTACTGGAAGTACCTAGTGGAAGTACCAGGGACCCTCAGGATTCAAGGTGACCTAATCCCCCAACTTAAAACGCACCACGGGCGCGTTTGCACAGTGGTGAAGGGAGGGGGCGGGGCCTCAGGTGACATGTGCGCAAACACGCCCTGTGGTGCGTTTTAAGTTGGGGAATTAATTCCCTTTGAATCCTGAGGGAACCTGGGGGCCAACTAGCCCACCAGGTACCTTCAGTAAGCACAACAGAGTTGCGTTGCAGAGAGGTGAAAAAAGGTGCGTGGCCTCGGAATGCCTCTCTGCAACTCAGCTCTGTGGTCCTAACTGTAGGTACCTGGGGGGCTAGTTGGGCCCCAGGGACCCTCAGAATTCAAGGGGACTTAATCCCGCAACTTAAAACGCGCCATGGGGTGCGTTTGCACACGTCACCTCAGGCCCCCCCTCCCTTCACCACTGTGCAAACGCGCCCTGTAGCGCGTTTTAAGAGGTAGTTTTAATCCCCCTGCCCTATTATGTACTAGGGACTTGCAGAGGAGGTCATGCTAATCACAGTGGTACCCCAACGCATAGTGTTCCCTAGTGTATGTAGGTGTTTTCACTGTATTCTAAGTGTTTTTAGCATAGCACTGGCTCTGGTTAGTCAGAGTCAGTTACCACCAGTACCTGTCTGAAAAAGTTGTGGGCACAGGATGATTTTGCAACAAGGCCTCTTTCTGCTCCTCTGTTGGTTCTTTCTGCACATCTTTTGCTTCTTTCTGTGCGTTTTTTCTTCTTTCTTCACATGTCCTACCTCTGTAGGCATAGTTAGAAACTAGCATTTAAAAAACCTTTGAAATTCACTTAAAAAATCATAGGTTTCAGGCACGTTATAGTTAGAAATTAGCATTTAAAAACCTTTGAAATTCACTGAAAAAACCATAGGTTTCAGACACGTTATAGTTAGAAATTAGCATTTAAAAACCTTTGAAATTCACTGAAAAAACCATAGGTTTTAGGGACAGTTATAGTTAGTTGGACATTTCACTCGTACAAAACCATAGAAATTCCCCCATTATAGTTAGTACAGCTAACTATAACTCGCGCCCCGCAATGCACTGCTGATGACGTCACATATTACATCACTCATGACATGGTCAGTGACATCACTGATGACATCACTGATGACATCTCAAATGACATCACTGATGACATCATCCATGTGATAATTTCATGCATCTTCTCACACTCTAATATAACTTTTGATACACCCACTCTAAATTACAGACTGCCATTCTCAAAACCATAGACACTCCAACACCAAAAACTACATACCCACTCACTGATTCTTAGGTCTACACACACATCCACTCACTCACCCGTACAGTCACTCATACTTAGTCACTCAGTACAGGACTATCATATGCACTCATACACCTATATAAACACTCACACACCGCCACTCATCCATAGAGGTACTCACACACTCCGGGCCTGATTCACAGAACTAACTTACGTAAAATACGTAAAGTTAGTGATTTTCGGTATTCACAGAATACACTTACCACTACTAACTTTATGTCCGCTCCCGGGCCGGAGATTACGGCCCTGTGGCGGAATTTCCGCCTCTGGGCCGGAATTTCCGCCTCCGGGCCGGAATACCCTCATTTAGGCCGTTTGAGCATTGAAACGGCCTAAATGAGGGTATTCCGGTCCGGAGGCGGAGATTCCGGCCCAGAGGCGGAGATTCCGGCCCAGAGGCGGAAATTCCGCCACAGGGCCGGAATCTCCGGCCCGGGAGCGGACATAAAGTCAGTAGTGGTAAGTGTATTCTGTGAATACCGAAAATCACTAACTTTACGTATTTCACGTAAGTTAGTTCTGTGAATCAGGCCCCTAGTCAGTCATGCAAAAAACTTAATCACACACCCATTTACTCACCTATACAGTTATACACACACCAGCTCACTTACTCATACAAATACTAGCACATTCTTACGCTCTTATACAATCACTGATACAAGTACACACTCATCCATACAGCCACTCTCACAATCACACACTCTCACTTATAGCCATTTATATACTCCAACACACATATATACTGCCTTGCACATATGTAGTTACTCACACATGTACCACTGAGATATACATTCAATCACTAACACACCCATACACACACTCACCCACCCATACAGTCCATCACAGATGCACTCTTGAAACCATGTACCCAGTGAATCACCAACTCACACATCTATGCACAGAGTCACACACACCCCACCCACACAAACACTCAGGCACCCATACAGATACTCAGACAATCAATCAATAACCCATGTAGACACTCATGTAGCTATTCAGAAAGCCATGCAGCCGCTTACAAACCAACAGACAGACGGATACAGACATTCACACAGTTTAGTCACTAACCCATGCATTCAGTAAGATACATTTAATCACTCACTTGTAGAGTCAGTCACTCACGTACTAAATCATCCATTCAGACACTTATACACCCACTCATTCTTCAATACGCCTTTCCCTAAATATATTAAACATATTTAAACTTTACAGAAACACACAGTCACTGGATGATGTCATCAGTGATGTCATCAGTGATGTCATCAGTGATGTCACTGACCATGTCATGAGTGATGTAATATGTGACGGCATCAGCAGTGCATTGCGGGGGCGCGAGTTATAGTTAGCTGAACTAACTATAACGGGGGAATTTCTATGGTTTTGTACGAGTGAAATGTCCAACTAACTATAACTGTCCCTAAAACCTATGGTTTTTTCAGTGAATTTCAAAGGTTTTTTAAATGCTAATTTCTAACTATAACGTGTCTGAAACCTATGGTTTTTTCAGTGAATATATATATATATATATATATATGGATGGATGGGTGGATGGACATGAGAACCTGTTTCCATCTCAGACTGGTATTTTGTTCTTTAAAGATTTTCAATATCTGGAGGCCTGAAGCGTTGAATGGAGGTCAAACATTTGCCCTATATATGATGTCTACTGTCTTTATGTCATGTGCCCTCACATCAGGACTTTTGAACCCTATGGGGCACGAGCCAAGTGGGGCTTTGGTGCCACTTAGGTCATGCTTGGCAGAAGGCTGCAATGTTGCCGTCTGGCTATAACAGACTTCGGAGTGTTAACATTTTAAGCAGTGGAGTCGCAACATGGTAGTCGTGAGCAGTGGGTCACTTCGATGACCAGTTTTACAAACCATGCACTGAAAGGACTCTTAAGTTAATTGTGCTGCAGCCCTAAAAGTGTAGCACATCTTCCTCACTGTGTGAATACGAAACTAAAAAAATCCCACAATGGACCGATTTACCACAATAAAGTTATGCGCCACGCCTTAGTCCTTCACACTATCGTTCGTCGAGGAGGTGCATATAATAGCAGGACAGGATTACAACAACAAAAAAATTGTCATCAATATACTGTATACATTTTACTGCCCTATGAAGAGAGTTCACTGTAGAACTTATCTTCAAATGTGATTTAAAAAAATATATAAACCCAGAGTGCGGATATGTGTTGATGTGATGCATAAGTTATGGTTCTTGTTGAAACGGGTGAATTATTGTACAGATGTTTCTAAGCCAATGATGGTACAGTAATATATAATGCGCTTGTTGTCTCGTTAAAAGAGTGGATTAGGCCCAGCAGAGCATCATGGTGTTTCTGTACTGGCCTCTAGCTGTCATCAGTATTTACTGACAGCTACTTAAAGATAGGCCAAGAACCAGATGTGTGTGACTGTCTTTCCTAGAAGTCTTTCGGGCCCTCCACGTCACTCGGGCCTCACCATTTGCTCCGCAGGTAACTGAGGAGAAGTGTTTAAAAAACCAGCTTAAACTGAAGCACTTCTAGCATGCCTAAGCACTCAAGGTGAGTTTACAAAGTGTGAGTATATACTATCAACTTTTCACACTTTGCCAGAAAGGCAGCTAAACTGGAGCACATGTAAAAAGATTGACTGGGATTACATGGTTTTTGTTCATGTTGTGGAGGTGAAACAAAACGCAAGGGTTTGGTACTCCAGGGTTATCTTCAGTGCTCCGCTCCATAGATCTCAGCCACCCAGTTTACACACAAGCACTTTGATACCGGGGACACCTCGACAAAACATGCCACAGTTGAGCTGGAGTTAGAAGCTACCTCTGTGAGCTTTGCAATAAACAGTCACTAGTGTCAAGTGGCTCTAGTGACAGAAATCTGGTCTGAATTTGTTATTTCACATGAGTTTAGTTTTGTGATGTGTTGGTCATAAAGGACAGGGTATTTGGTAATCCAAAATAGTGCATGTATAAAATGCACACATCCATTGTACGCTAAAAGATGTGTGTGTGGGTGGATCTAGGATGTGGAATTGTAAGAGCTGTCTAACATCATCAGTCCAGTCAACACTAACATTATTATGACTTTTGTGTTTAACGTACCGCTGATGGCATAACATCCATACGAGGATTTCTAGGGTGTAACTAGAATACGAAACTGACGCACAACTCTCCCCACTGCAGTAGTCTGAGGATACCTTCAATACTCCCATCGTATTTTCAGACTTCTGCGATATGGCACTTACCCAGAAATGCCTGTGCTAGAGACAAATAGTAAATCAACACAGTCCAGCTAAAAAGGGACCTGCTTTTCTTGCACAGTGTAAGGTGAAAGTGAGGCGTGCCGAAGTGTGTGCAGGAGACACTTTTATAGAGAGACCGTGTGCTGAAGCAGCTTTCTCGGTCTATACTGGTACTCTATTGGCGTGTTGTCTAGGGTGTATCTATCAATAGTGCAGCAGGTGCAGTGGCACTGTGGCACGTGGGTGTTAGGGAGATGATGCACCCCAGAGGCTACTGTATTTTGCTCCTCAGCCAATGGGGGGGTGCCCATTTGACTTGCTTGCTCCAGGGCCCGTGGCACCACTGCTGTGCCCCACTCTTGTCCCACACTGTAGACCGGACATCTTCCAGAGCACTGTGGGTGTTCATGACATACATGATCCTCGGCAGCTGAAGGCAGTGAGGCCGTGGTCTCTTGGTGCAGTGCAGAGGGCAGTGAAGTGGTGTCTGCGCAGGGCTGGCAGGCAGGGGTCACTGATACGCCGAGTCTGGGGTGCTGTGGTTTGAAACCACAAGCTTGTGAGGACTGTGCTCGTGTCTTGTAAGGTAGAACGCGAAAATGGGTCAGAGTGTATTCACGCAGGTTTTACCAAGTCGAGATTTTTCGGATAAACAGCTGTCACGTGATACATTTGGGTGATACATTAAAACAAACGATCGCTGCAGCTACCAATATCAGTGCATTTCAGCTGCAAGTTGAGGCCACTTGAAATGGCATTCAGGGGGCATTAAACATATAACGCCTCGACCCCACTGTGCTTTTCTACGCAACCAGGCAGGTGCTCATGCTGCGCATTCTTTAACAGGAAAAAATGCACGTCTTGACATTACAGGAACCTGTATCTATAATAAACTGGGTACGGTGGTGTGTGCGTGCACGTGAGTGAGAGAGAGAGAGACGTTTTGTATGCCACCGTGTGTGTGCTTGTTTTCTGCTGTGTCTGATTGTTTGTGTATATTTGGGTTAGAATGTGTTTTATGTGTGCGTAAGGGTGACTATGTGAATGTATGCATGTGTGTGCGTGCGTGCATGTTAGCATGTGGCTGTAATAATATACATGGGTATGTTTGCTGTTGTGTGTGCTTGTGTGTCTTTTGCTTCTGTGTCTCTTTGTGCCAATGTAGGTGTTGTAGGTATGGCTGCATGCGTCTATGCGTGGAGTGGATATTTGTTCTGTGCTGTTTGCATGTCTGTGTATGCCTCGGTGTGTTTGTGTCTATGTGCGGGTTTGTGTTTTGGTGAGTGCGTCAGTCTAAGGGTGGCCGTGCCTCGATATGCGTTTAGCGTACTTGTGTTTGTTTTATAACATATGACGAGCGTGTGTGTGCTTTTATGTGTATGGAAGTGTCCAAGTTTCTCTCTGGATGTTTGTGCTCGTATATGTGTTCCATTTTCGCGCCTGTGTACGTCTGTGTGTTTGACAGTGTTCGCTTCCATGGGAAGGCACCACTGTATTTATTGTATTGCGATCTGCGTGGTTTTGCCGTTTGTGCTCAGGTCGGTGGTGTTTTCTGTTGACCCATAAAATGTCCTCCTGGCGCACAGCGCGGCCTCCTTTCAGGGTGCATTGACGGCAGCCTGGTGAATTATCGCAGTCCTTCTCTCCCCGGCACAGCCACGGACATGTCCTCTGACAGGAAAGCGGAACCCACTGCCTCATTGCCGACCTGAGCCTCGGCAGTCAGGGCCTGCGAGCTTTGGCTGGGGGGCTCCGTGCCTGCAGCTTCAGTGCCCCTATCTACGCAGGAAGCATCCCCCAAGCGAGGGATGAAACCCTGATTTTATATTGTGAAATTTGCACCCTCAGTCTTTGTGCCGGAATATAGTGAGCCGGGGGCGGGGGGGAGGGTGGGCACGCACAGGCACCCCAGAACACTACTTACCAGCCCCAAATGGGGGAGGAAATCACCCCGAAGCGGCAAGGCGGTCAAAGGGTTCAGGAGCTTGGCTAATCCTCCAGGACAAGACTGTGTCAGTGAATCCTTGAGACCCTCGGAGCATGCTGCCCTCCTCTCTAAGCTCCCCCCCGCCCCATCCAACCCCTAGCCATATACTCCGATACCGAGGGCAGTCTCCGCAGTATTAGTCCTATTATTCAATATAACAGCGCAATTCAGCCCCCAAGATATCCATGAGAAGATTTTCACTCGATGCGAGGCACAAGATGGCTGCCAACACTTCTTGGTTTGAAGTGTTGGCAGCCAATTAGAGCCAAGCTCGTGCTCGGGGGGGTTAGGCTCCGCACAGATATTGAATTTTTTTATTTTTTGAATATCTCAGGAACTACTCAACGGATTTACACCATTTAACAAAAAGGGCTCTTTCTGAACCAAGGGCTACTTTCAAGACAGGAGCTGACCGGAGCGGGCCACTAGTTTTGAAAATTTTGCGAAGATTCGTCAAGTGGCGCCAAAGTTATTGGGAAAACAAAAACACTTTTCCTATGGAAACTAGGTCCTAACTATAACTACCTACTGGCGACCGCCAGTAGGTAATATATATGAAAAAACCACAAGTTTCAGGGATGTTATAGTTAGTATTAGCATTTTAAAAAACTTTAGAAATTCACTGAAAACACCACAGGTTTCAGGGACGTTATAGTTAGGAATTAGCATTTGAAAAACCTTAGATATTCACTGAAAAAAACACAGGTTTCAGGGACGTTATAGTTAGGCTGACATTTCACTCGAGCCAACAAGCCTACTTGTTACCTCCAGTAAGTCCCACACAGTGGGATTGCTGAGAGGTGGACACAGGCCACGCCCCCTTTCTCCACCACCACTCTGCAAACATACATGCCTCCTGCCGTGGTCTTGGTTGGGGGATGAAGTCCCCATGCTTCCTGAGGGTCCCTAGGGGCCAACTAGCCCTCCTGCTAGTAAAAAGGGGTGTGGCTTCAGACCACCTCTCAGCGATCCCACTGTGAGGGGCTTACTGGAGGTGCCTGGTGGGCTACTTGGCCCCTAAGGACCCTCACCAGTGAAGGGGACTTCATCCTCCAACCCAGAGTGAGCCAGGAGGTGCGTTTGGAGAGTGGTGCAGGGAGGGGACAGGGCCTCTGGCGAGTTGCTGGTTTCTTTTTTTTTTTTAGGAAGGGGGGCAGTGTGGCCACCCTTCCCTTGACCCTTTTGGGCCCCAGGCACCCCATCCCCCGGGGCCTCAGCCATTTTTTTTTTATTGAAAAGGGAGGGCAGCTTGAGGACCCCCTCCGCAGGCCGATTTTGGCCCCGGGGACCCCATCCCCTGGGGCATGGCCATTTCTTTTTTTTTTTTAAACCTATATTTAAAGGAGTGGGGCTGCGGGGGCCCCCTCCTGAGGCCATTTTCTGCCCCGGGGACCCCATCCCCGGGGCTTGGCCATTTTTTAATTAATTTTTTTAAAGGAGGGGGGTTACCCGGCCCCCTACCCAGGCAGATTTCGGCCACGGGGACCCCATCTCCTGGGGCCAGGCCCTCCCATTTAAAAAAAAAAAGGGAGGGGGGGCCGAGGTTCCCCCCTCAGGCCATTTTTGGCCATGGGGCCCCATCCCCCGGAGCATGGCCATGACATTGCGGACCGCGGGGGAAGCCCCAATGCCCCCGCGGTCCATGCCAGCTCCCCGCCTCCTTTGGGAGTTGGCATTGCTTTTGGGCAAAAAGAGCTGCTGACATGCAGCTCCCTTTGCCCAAAAGCAATTCTGCTTCGCTTCATGGAAGCAAGAGCAGTTTTCCTGCTCTCGCTTCCATGAAGCGAAGCAGAAGTTTGCTATGTGCTGCCCTGCCATAGCAAACTGCAATGTACCAGTGGTGGGCACCCCGGGACATTGCTGGAGCCGGCCCTGGGGAGGTGGTGGTCCCTCCCAGCATTTGCATAGCCCCGGGGAGGTGGTGGTCCCGGGGCCGGGGGTCCACAACGGACCCCCATATTTGAATAAAGTATGCCCCAGGGAGGTGGCTCGAGCCCCCCCACACTTAATTTTTAAAACAAGCCCATGGGAGGTGGGGGATTCCTGGGGCTGTGGGGGGCCCATGGGCCCCTGCGTCTTAATTAAACATTGCCCCGGGACCTGGCCTACCACATATCATTAACATTGCCCATGGGAGGTGGTGGTCCCCGGGGCTGCGGGGCCCTGCGGGCCCGAGCATCTTAATTAAACATTGCCCACAGGACCTGGCCCACCCGGGGGTTTCAAGAAAACGAAGCACAGGAGCCAGTGCTTCATTTAAAAAAATAATAATTTGGGCAGGATTTGCGGACCCTTCGCGAATCCCGCTGAATTTTAAAAAAAATACTTTTTTGGGCCCTCAGGGTCCCTCTGAGCAGGCCTAGAGAGTCAGGATGTTTCTAACCTGCCCCCTTTTCTTGTTCTTTTACCTTTTTTCTTGTGACTCGGTTCAACCGAGTCACAAGATGGCTGCCAACACTTCCTGGTTGGACCTGTTGGCAGCCAATCAGAGTCAAGCTCAAGATCGGGAGGATTCGCAGATCCACCACGGTCACCAGATATTAATATTTTGAAATATATGAATTTATCAGGAACTACTGAACGGATTTACACCATTTAACAAAAAGAGTGTACTCTGGACCAAGATCTACCTTTCTGAAAATTTGGTGTAATTCCGTTCAGCAGTTCGGGCTGTAGCTGCAACAAAAGTTTCCTATGGAAATTAACATGGAGAAAAAGCGTTTTGTGACCCCCCTTTTTTCTCGGTCTCCGCTGGACGAATCACCCCAAAACATTCAAGACAGGAGCTGAAGTGAGCGGGCCATTAGTTTTGACATTTTCGCGAACATTCGTCAGACGGCGCCAAAGATATTGGCAAATCAAAAAAACGTTTTCCCTATGGAAACTAGGTCCTAACTCTAACTACCTAGTGGCAGCCGCCAGTAGGTATATATATTACCTACAGGCGACTGCCAGTAGGTAGTTAGAGTTAGGACCTAGTTTCCATAGGGAAAGCGTTTTTTTGACAATATCTTTGGCGCCGTTTGACCAATCTTCATGAAATGTTCCCAAAAAAGTGTCAAAGTAGATTCTGTGTCATAGAAAGTTTGGGGGTGATCCGTGCAGTGGGGATCGAGAAAAAGGGGTGCAAATTAAGGGTGCATTTGTAATGTTAATTCCCATAGGAACGTGTAGTCCAATCTACAGCCCTGGACAGAAGTACACCAAATTTGGCAGAAAGGTGGATGTTGTTGTGCAGATTGCGCTTTTTGTTATTTGGTGAAAATCTGTTCAGTAGTTTATGAGAAATTAAAACCAAACAGTATAGTGATATCTCTGGCCACGGCTATTTCGCAATGGTCGTGGTTATTTCACAGCGACATCGTGGTAGATCACGAATGCACGCCCCAACAGGAATGCTGTGATTGGCTTGGCTTAACCTGAAAAGAAAGTTGCAGCTGCCATTTTGTCAATCGGGAATGGTTCCTGGGGCTGAAAATTTCTGTGAAAGCTAACATAAGGGGTTAGGGTGGAGGTACTCTGACCCCATGTTTGAGAAATGGTGGTGTTAGTGGCACAAGTTATGTGTCCAAAATTGATTTTTTTGATCATGCACCATATTTGCAATGATGCCACGATCGCCAGCGTGGGTGTCAGAACTGGTAAAATTCTGTTGGGTTCCTCAAGAGCAGTACCATCAAGAAGCCCACCTTCCAGCAGCCTTGATTCAAGCTTAACTGCACTGAGTATCAAAGTGACTAGATGGGGGGAAGGTAATTAGGGAGGGTACTGCGGGGAGGGAGACCTGGAACGAGACGTTGTCCTTGATTAGCTTTCCTTTCGTGCTTAGTAAACTCTTTGACTATATTTAACATGGGTTAAACAATGACAACATACCTGTAAAAGAAAAGCAGGTTCTGCATAGAACAGTCGTTGTGTACGTCTTCTCAGGCTTCACTGGCAATTTCTGTTCCTATAATTCTCAAGGATACAATGTTATGGCTAAACAACCATGTTTCAAAATGAAGCACACATTCATATAAAGAGCCACTTGGCTTTAGACACAATGTTTCCGTAATGATGTGCTTTAACCACTGTTAAATATCACAGTGGTACTTCCAACAACCTTTTTGCAATACACAACACATTACATATGTAAATGAGGCAGATTAATATTCAAATGCCCAAGCGAGCGCTTCAGCGCTATGTATCAGAGTTCAAATATGCAAATGTCCAGGAAGCGCATCAGCGCAATACACTGAGTCCAAATATGCAAATGTTCAAAGAGCGCTTCTGCGCGATGTGACACAATGCCAAAGTCATCAGGTATGCAAATCCCCCCAAGAGCACTTCAGCGCGATGTGCCCAAAATGCCAGTCATCAATATGTGAATGCCCAAAGAGCGCTTCAGCGCGATGTGCCAAGTTGCCAAAATCACCAAACATGAAAATGACCAAAGAGCACTTCAGCCCGATATACAAAATGCCAAAATCACCAAACATGTAAATGACCAAAGAGCGCTTCAGCGCGATGTAAAACAGTGCCAAAATCACCAAACATGTAAATGACCAAAGAGCTCTTCAGCGCGATGTACAAAGTGCCAAAATCACCAAACATGTAAATGACCAAAGAGCGCTTCAGCACGATGTACAAAGTGCCAAAATTACCAAACATGTAAATGCTCAAAGAGCGCTTCAGCGCGATATGCAACTTTCTTTCAAAATGCAAAATAACAAAAACAGCAAATAACAAAAACAGCACGTAGTTCCTTTCACGATGCTGTTGGTTAAGAAAGGAACGATCCTACCTGATTGTAGCTGAGAGAGGATCTACAACCTGGGAAAAGAAAACAGAAGTCTCCTTGCTGCAACTGGAATCTTCTTTCAGCAACCGGAGAACAGGAACAGCTGCTGCTCAAACTCAGGATTCTCAAAAACCAGCAATGAGAACAGGGTGTGGCCCCTATTTAAAGGGCTCAGGGAGAAGCTTCCAGATTCCAGCTCACAGGTAAACTACTGGAGCTGAGAAGGGACAATAGGCCTTGATAACATCATAGTCTGCAACAAGCATTGGCACAGACAAATGGCAAAATCACAACAAGCATTGGTAAAAATAATAGAAAACAGTAAACAGGTGCCAGACAAGGTGCACCAGGAAACTGACGTGGCAGAATAAACAAGCATTGGTAAAAACAATATAAAACAGTAAACAGGTGCCAGACAAGGTGCACCAGGAAACTGACGTGGCAGAATCATGACAGTCCACCCCATCAAAAGTGCTCACACTGCCAGTCATGTGGGAGCCTCTGGATGCTGTCTGTGAAAGATGTATCAAACGAGGTGCATGGATAGCATCACTTGGTTCCCATGAGTCTTCGTCTGGACCATAGCCTTTCCATGAAACCAAATACCACAATTTTCCTTGTATGCGTTTACTACCCTTTGGACTGTGTACTTCATATTCTTCATGATCTCCAATGAGGAGAGGTGGTGGACCAGCTTGTTGTTTGGTCTTTGCTGGTTTTAACAATGAAGTGTGAAACACAGGATAGATTTTCATGGAGCTTGGTAATTTTAATTTAAATGCTACTGGATTTACACATTTTTTGATCTCAAACAGTCCAATAAATAGTGGATGGAATTTATATTTCTTTTTTAACTGAAAATTTCTTGTAGAGGGCCAGACAAAGTCACCAGTCTTCTACTTTTGTCCTATTTTCCTTTTTCTATCAGCAAATATTTTATAGTTTGTTTTTGCTTTCTGTACGTTTCTTTGCAAATGTTTTATAATAGCAGTCATTCCTTGTAATCTAGAGTCCAGAGATGGAATATTAGTTTGAGGTTGTGCTAACAGCAATGGAGCGTAATGTGGATGACAGCCATGATTTGCGAAGAATGGTGACATGTTCGTGGAAGCATGCTTTAAATTATTGTAGGTGAATTCAGCTTCCCAGAGGAGATTCACCCATGAGCCTTGTTGTTTAAATAAATAGCATCGTAGATATTGTTTTAATACCTGGTTCACGCGCTCTGTTTGGCCATCCGATTCCGGATGGAAACTTGTGGACAAGTTTCTTTTTATCTGTAAAGTGTTGCACAAAGCTTTCCATACTTTTGACGTAAATTGTTCCCCTCGATCGGAAGTAATAGCGCGAGGCAAGCAATGTAATCTTACTATGTTTTGAACCAGTAAGGTTACTAACTGAGTTGCTGTTGGCATTTTCTCACAAGCAATAAAGTGAGCCATCTTTGACAGTCTGTCGACCACCACTAAAATGGTGGTTTTCCCTTGATCCTTGGGTAAGTCCGTAATAAAGTCCATGGATATATCTTCCCAGAGCCGCGTTGGAGTAGGAAGGTGCTGCAATAATCCTTTTTGGCGCTATGATCTCCTTTAACTTGAGCACAAACGTCACATTGAGTTATATATTGGATAACATCTTGTCTCCAGGTAGGCCACCAGAAATGTCTTTGGACAAGCTCTTGGGTTTTTGCTATTCCTGGATGTCCAGCTAATGGTTTTGTGTGACCCCATTGTAAGACTTGTTTTTGTAATGATTTTGATGGAATGTATAGGAGTGTTTTTTGAAACGGTAATCCTTGAATAATAGTTCTATCTTTGTCTTTTTGTTGACAAATTAAGATCTGTTTTAACGGCATACTTTTTCTTATGTCTTGAAAAAATTGTTCAGACATGGTAACTCCGATAATTTGTTCTTTTGGAATTATGGATGGAGGTGTATTTGCCTTTTTGTTTTTTCTTCTGCTGTTTCGCATCGAGATAAAGCATCTGCTTTGTTATTTATTTTCCCAGGTCTGAATGTTATTACAAAATTAAATTCAACAAAGAATAAGGTCCAACGTAACTGTCGAGATGTCAAAGCTCGAGCAAATCGTAAAAATTGAAGGTTACGATGGTCCGTATAGACAGTCACCGTATGTTTTGCACCTAGAAGATAATGGCGCCATTCTTTAAAGGCGAGACGAATAGCCAACAGTTCTTTTTCTGCCACTGTATAGTTCATCTCAGCCGGTAAAATGTTTTTGGATAGGAATGCAATGGGATGTAATTGGTTAGTTTGTTCATCCTTTTGAGATAGAATTGCCCCAATTGCAGTATCTGAAGCATCCGCTTCAATTATGAAAGGATGATCGATGTCTGGATGATTTAAAACAGGGGCTGTTGTAAATGCAGTTTTAAGGGTTTGAAAGGCAGATTTGGTTTCTGGCATCCATTGGAACAGAACATGTTTCCTTTGCAATTTCGTTAAAGGACTTGCTTTGCTGGAAAACTGGTTGATGAAGCAACGATAAAAATTTGCGAATCCTAGAAATCGCTGGATATCTTTCACTGAGGTTGGTTCTGGCCAGTCTAATATTGCCTGAACTTTTCTGGGTGTCATTGTGATTCCTTGAGGTGACAATATGAAACCCAAGAATTCCACCTTGTAGGTGTGGAATTCGCACTTAGATAGTTTACAGAACAGGCCATGTTGGCGCAGGGTGTTTAATACCAGTTTTACATGTTTCTCATGTTCCGAGACAGACTGTGAATAGATCAATAAAACATCGATGTAAGCGATGACGAACCTGTCAAGAAAATCTCGTAAGACATCATTTATGAAAAATTGAAATGCCGCAGGGGCGTTGCATAAGCCAAAGGGCATTACGCAGTATTCGAACAAGCCAAAACGAGTTTGAAAAGCGGTCTTCCACTCGTCTCTGGCTCGGACACGTACGAGATGGTATGCCCCTCTCAGATCCAACTTGGTGTAAATAGTTGCTGATCTTACCTGGTCCAAGAGAACAGGGATAAGTGGCAAAGGATATCGTTTTTTAATCGTGATGTTGTTTAAAGCACGATAGTCTATGCACAAGCGTAATTCCCCATTACTTTTGGGCACAAAAAACAGAGGGGACGCGGCCGGAGACTTGGAAGGGCGAATAAAACCATTCTTCAAAAATGTGTCTAGGTAGTCTCTAAGATGTTGTTTCTCTTGTTCAGTAAGTGCATAGATCCTGCTACAGGGAATCTTGGCACCAGGTACAAGGTCTATTTCACAGTTGTATGTTCTGTGAGGGGAAGGATCTCAGCACTTTTCTTACAGAATACATCTCGGAACTCTTCATACACTGCAGGTAATTCTATTTCCTGCTCCGCAGCTGTAGCGATATAATGGGCAGTAGACTAGGTATGATCTTGAACTAAGAGTTTGGACATATTTTCTTGTGGGTGTAAACATTCCTGTTGACACCACTCTGACTGAAAAGTAACACTTCTCTTAGACCAGTCTATTGTGGGATTGTGGTCGGTCAACCAAGGCATCCAGAGGATGACACCAAATTGGAGAGCATCAATGATATCAAAGGATATTTCCTCCACGTGCGTTTGATCCTGAGTAAAACATGTCATGGTTACTTTAATAGTAGAATGAGTAATCAGTCCAGATGTTAACTGTTTGCCACTTCTGGTTTTGTTTTTACCAAGGTAGGTATTTCTAATTTTGTTGCGAAAGCGGCATCGAGAAAGTTGCCGGTGGCTCCAGAATCCACCATGACCACCGCAGGTTTAGGCTCTTGCTGAGAAATGGTGAATTGTACGTTTAGTACTAGATGGGGAACGGAGATTTGCAATGTGTTGGTAACACATTGATCAGGAGGCAAAGATTTAGTACTCGAGGAAGTCTCCTGGCTGTTCCCCAAGTATTCTAGTTTCCCACTTTGGTCGCAGTTTTATTTTGCTTTGCTAAGCAGTCTTTGACAAAATGTCCTTTTTTGCCGCAATATAGACATAGACCTTTTTCCCAACGAGACTCCTTTTCTTCAGAGGTCAGGGGTTTTCATATACCTCCGATCTCCATTTTTTCATTAGTATCCTGTGATATGAAGTGTGGTTTTTCTTTAGGTCGAATGGAAGGTCTGAACTCCAACTGTTTCTTGTCTCCTTTACGATCCGAAACTCTGTGGTCTAACTGAAGACTTAAAGCTATTAGGTCTTCACATGTTCTCGGTTGAGGGTCTATCGGAGCTATCAAATCTTTTAATTCGTCTCTTAGGCCTTGATAATATAAGGCCGCCCTTTTGTCCTCTGGCCAATTTGTTTCTGCTATTAAGCGATTGAATTGGGTTAGATAATGGACCAGGTCTCTATTTCCCTGTTTGAGTTCTAATAACTCTCGATCAGATGATCCTGTTATTGTTCTTCGGTCGAAGACCTTTTCAAATTCCGTTTTGAAGCGAGACCAACTATAAAGCAATGGGTCATCCGATTGCACCAGATGGACTGCCCACATGGCAGCGTCTCCACTCAAATAAGAGATCAAGAAGGCGATTCGCGATTGAGCATCAGGGAAGGATGTGGGTTTAACCATAAAATGTAACTGCACCTGAGTTAAAAAGGTTTGAAATTTGTGGGGTTCACCTGCAAACCTTTGCGGAGGTGCCAAAGGAACAGTCATTGGAACCATTACCGATACCGTAGATGGATTTGAGCTCCTGGCAGCAGCTACCTCAGGAGGACGAGACAGCGCTAGTTGTGTCTGTAATCGAATGACCCTATTAGCTAACACCGCAGTTTCCTGCCTAGCAGCTGACAGTTCTTTCCGCATGTTTCCCAACATAGAACACAAATCTTCCAAGGTGGCCATCCCGAAGATACTGCTCAGTAGGAACCAATTTCGTGGGCTGGTTATTCTGTCAGAACTGGTAAAATTCTGTTGGGTTCCTCAGGAGCAGTACCCTCAAGAAGCCCACCTTCCAGTAGCCTTGACTCAAGCTTAACTGCACTGAGTGTCAAAGTGGCTAGACGGAGGGAAGGGAATTAGGGAGGGTACTGCAGGGAGGGAGACCTGGAACGAGACGTTGTCCTTGATTAGCTTTCCTTTCGTGCTTAGTAAACTCTTTGACTATATTTAACATGGGTTAAACAATGACAACATACCTGTAAAAGAAAAGCAGGTTATGCATAGAACAGTCATTGTGTACGTCTTCTCAGGCTTCACTGGCAATTTCTGTTCCTATAATTCTCAAGGATACAATGTTATTGCTAAACAACCATGTTTCAAAACGAAGCACACATTCATGTAAAGAGCCACTTGGCTTTAGACACAATATTTCCGTAATGATGTGCTTTAACCACTGTTAAATATCACAGTGGTACTTCTAACAACCTTTTTGCAATACACAACACATTACATATGCTAATGAGGCAGATTAATATTCAAATGCCCAAGGAAGCGCTTCAGCGCTATGTATCAGAGTTCAAATATGCAAATGTCCAGGAAGAGCATCAGCGCGATACACTGAGTCCAAATATGCAAATGTTCAAAGAGCGCTTCAGCGCGATGTGACACAATGCCAAAGTCAAAACACACAAGGTGATGGACGGAATGCTGCACATTGGGTCCAGATCTGGGTTTAATCCATCGTTATTTTGCTTCACCACGCCACCCCAGTTCAGACATAGCCATATGCAAATCAGTCTTGACCCTGTGCCTCATGGGAACAGTCCAGACCGAACTGCCAAGCCATGTCTTCCTGGACCGGAATCAAGCATCCTAGGACCGGTTTCAGGCTATCAGCCTTCATCAGCCAGGATAGCTTGACTCCAGTGGCGTAGTGAGCACGGGACCCACGTCTGGGCATACCCTTCCCACTTAGGGCGAAATGCAAAACACACAAGGTGATGGACGGAATGCTGCACATTGGCAAACATTCACCCCCAGTCACAGATCTGGGTTTAATCCATCGTTATTTTGCTTCACCACGCCACCCCAGTTCAGACATAGCCATATGCAAATCAGTCTTGACCCTGTGCCTCATGGGAACAGTCCAGACCGAACTGCCAAGCCATGTCTTCCCTGGACCGGAATCAAGCATCCTAGGACCGGTTTCAGGCTATCAGCCTTCATCAATGCCAAAGTCATCAGGTATGCAAATCCCACCAAGAGCGCTTCAGCGCGATGTGCCCAAAATGCCAGAGTCATCAACATGTGAATGCCCAAAGAGCGCTTCAGCGCCATGTGCCAAGTTGCCAAAATCACCAAACATGAAAATGACCAAAGAGCACTTCAGCTCGATATACAAAATCACCAAACATGTAAATGACCAAAGAGCGCTTCAGCGCGATGTACAACAGTGCCAAAATCACCAAACATGTAAATGACCAAAGAGCGCTTCAGTGCGATGTATAAAGTGCCAAAATCACCAAACATGTAAATGACCAAAGAGCGCTTTAGCGTGATGTACAAAGTGCCAAAATTACCAAACATGTAAATGCTCAAAGAGCCCTTCAGCTCGATATGCAACTTTCTTTCAAAATGCAAAATAACAAAAACAGCAAATATCAAAAACAGCACGTAGTTCCTTTCACAATGCTGTTGGTTAAGAAAGGAATGATCCTATCTGTTTGTAGCTGAGAGAGGATCTACAACCTGGGAAAAGAAAACAGAAGACTCCTTGCTGCAACCGGAATCTTCTTTCAGCAACCGGAGAACAGGAACAGCTGCTGCTCAAGCTCAGGGTTCTCAATAACCAGCAACGAGAACAGGGTGTGGCCCCTATTTAAAGGGCACAGGAAGAAGCTTCCAGATTCCAGCTCACAGGTAAACTATTGGAGCTGAGAAGGGACAATAGGCTTTGATAACATCATAGTCTGCAACAAGCATTGGCACAGACAAATGGCAAAGTCACATCAAGCATTGGTAAAAACAATAGAAAACAGTAAACAGGTGCCAGGCAAGGTGCACCAGGAAACTGACGTGGCAGAATCAACAAGCATTGGTAAAAACAATAGAAAACAGTAAACAGGTGCCAGACAAGGTGCACCAGGAAACTGACGTGGCAGAATCATGACAGTGGGCCCCCGCCTACCATTGTGGGCCATCGTGAATATCGCGATGTCTCTGCGAATATTGATGAAAATAGAAGAAAAACATATATATATATGTATTTGTACACACTCGCCAGTCACTGTCACAGACTCATGTATACACTCACAAACTCACTCAGACACTTATACACCCATTCACATACCCACCAATACACTTATACATCCAGTCACATACCCACTCAGATACTCATGCATGCACTCACATACCCATTCGGGTACTCATGCACCCACTTACAGAGTCACTCAGAGAATGACGCACTCATGTAAAGACCCACTCAGAAACTCATGCACCTGCTTAGAGACCCACTCATAGACTTATGTGCACAAGATCATACTGACTTAGAGACTCTTATATCCACTTACAGACCCACCTGGGCACTCATGCACCCACTCACAGACCCACTCAGATACTCATGTACCCACTTACAGACTCACTCGGAGAGTCACATGCCCATGTACAGACCAACTCAAAGACTCACACACCCACTTACAGACCCACTCACACACTCACATATGTACTCACAGACCCACCGAGACACTCACACACCCATCATCATTGTGACTGTCTGGTGTCACCGCGAACAAAGAAAAGGCATTTCGAAAGCACTTTTTTCACCAAATGTATACAAATGAGAAAGTTAAATAAATATCTTACTAAATAGCTAGACTCAAACTTTATGTAACACATATCTATATATGTGTTTTTTGTTTTTTTATTTTTAAAGTCCTCATTGAGCAATTTTTTGGAGATGGAGGTGTCAGGGGCCCCTTAACCCATCTGTTCCGAGTAAGGGAGTTCTCCTGGGTGACCGCATTGTATGCCTGGGGAAGTCTGTTGCCCCTTCCTTCAAGGCCCCTTTTTGTCCGCTTCCAGCGCAAAAATCGGTACTGGGGAGAGCTAGTCACTCTGACTACTCGTTCAAGACCATACTTGAAAATTGCATTTGCCTAATCATTGGACAGTATAGCACTCATTTGATTGTGTTGTTCCCAGATGGACCAGAATTTGTAACTTTTACTCATATTCCCCTTTCTATCCAATTTATATACCCTTTGAATAGAGGCCAGCCATTCTTTATGTGTTGGAGGTATATTCTTTACTCATTTAATGCATATTTCTCTTCTGGCTAACAGTATTAATAGGAAAAGAATATTCTCCTGATCTTTACTCAGCTTGGGGTAATTTGGGTTATGTTGACTTATCCCAAAAATAACAATTTCCATGCTTACCTCCACTGGTTGTTCCAACAGCTTGGAAAGGGTTTTACCCGTCTCTCTCCAAAATTCCTCCAGTGGGGGGCACTGCCAGAACATATGTAGATCATCTGCTCCTTCTTCCCCGCAATTAGGGCAGCTTTTCGCCTTTTGACTGTTGATCTTAGACAGCCTTTTTGGGGACCAGTACGCTCTGTGAGTGGTAAACAAGTGATTTTTTCTCAGAGGAGCAGATTTCACAATTCGCCAACATGTAGCCATTGATACTTGCCATTTATGGTGGATATCCAGCTCAGGCAGTTCTTTCCCCCAGATCTCACTCGGAATTTTGTATTATCCTTCCCCTGCTTGTATGAGAGCCCAGTACCAGTATGAGATTTCCTTTTTGATGATCTTGTTGCCCTGCATCCTTTTCTCGATGTTGCCATCCCCAGATTGATTTTCTTTTTGGCGTTTAAACCAGCTGGTTAATTGATAGTACTTGAATCTCGCTAGCGTGCCCTGGGTCTTTTCGTTTAGGGCTTCCCATTCTATAACCGAATTATGCTCTGTTTTCTGGCCCCATTCACTGATATTACCTTCGGAATTGCTAGTTTATCCCTGAGACATTCTGGTGTTCCTGGGGAATCCCAGATTGGTGCAAACTCGCTGTAGTACAGTATTTTTAGAGTTCTTATTATTTCATACTAACATTTTGCGGCCGACCTTAGGGTCTTTAGTTTGATCTTCTTGAAATATTTGGGGTGACCAAATTTGTAGAGGTAATGGTTTCCTTCTGTATTGACTAATGCCTTCAGGTAAACAGGATATGAATCAAAACTGTCCAATAATTTCCTTATATTTTTAAATTGGAAAGCTCTGCAATATTCTAGGATATCTGGGCTTGCAATTCCACCTTGTACCTTTTTCCTTCTCAGCTTTTTCCAGCCAGTCCTTACCCCTTTGGCGGCCCAGATGAAGCTACTTAATTCTCCTTGTAGTTTTTTTATCCGATCTATCTTGAATTCTAGCGGAATGGTACTGAAAAAATACGTGAATTTTGGTAGTATTGTCATTTTGATGATATTCGATCTCCCCATGAAGGTCAGGGGAAGACCTCCCCATACTTTTAGCAACTTCCTTACTTCTTTATGAATTCTGTCAAGGTTCATACTCGCTATTCCCTCTATATTCGTTGTGAGGTCTATCCCAAGATATTTAATTTTTTCCTTCACCATTGGATTTTTGGAGTTGGTATTCCATTCTAGAATTTCAGATTTTGTTTGGTTTACCAAGTAGCCTGAGACTTTCCCGAATTGTTCTCTAATGCCTTCTATTTTGGGGAGAGAAGCCGTTAAGTCACTAGTGAACACCATCAAATCATCCGCATATAATGCTACTTTCTTCTCCCAGCCTTGATATTTAAATGATATTATTTCCCCTTCCTTTCTTAATAGGCATGCTAGAGGCTTGATATATAAGTTAAAAAGTAACGGGGATAGAGGGTACCCTTGTCTCGTGCCTCTCTTTATCTTTATCCTGTCTGTGAGGCTGTCATTCACCAGGACCTTTGCTGAGGGGTTCTTATAAATCTGTTTTATTGCATCCTGAAAAGTATCCCCAAGATTGAATTTAGCTAGGGATGTGTTAAAAAAGGCCAGCTAACCCTATCAAACGCTTTGCGGCGTCAAAAGTTATAATTGATAAGGGTACAGATTGGTGAATTGCTATGTCTATTGCACTTATGAGTTTGTGAGTTATTTCTTGTATTTGCCTTCCTTTAATGAAACCTTTTTGGTTTGGATGTACTAAGGACCCTGCCACCCTTCCCAATCTCTTAGCTAATATTTGTGTGTATATTTTATAGTCTGCGTTTAAAAGTGAAATTGATCTATAAGACTCACATTTGGCTGGGTCCTTCCCTGGTTTTATTAAGATACTGATGATTGCATCATTCCAGGAGTCTGGAAGATCTTTTTACCTACAAAAATATCATTCAGGAGTTCCGTCAGAGGGATGGCCAATACTTCTTTTAGGTTTACATAGAGCTCATTTGGAAGTGCATCCAGGCCAGCTGCTTTTCCCTTTTTTAAGCCTTTGATGGCTTCTATGACTTCCTCTCTTGCGATCTCTTGATTAAGTTCTGCTCTTTGCTCTTGGGACGTAGAGGGGGTTAGTACCTTGTCCAATAAGATGTTTATCTGTTCTGTTGTAACTAAGGTCTCTTCAGTATGAAGGTTATCAAAGAATTTTACAAACTCTTGTCTAATCTTGATATCCTCTGAGCTACACTCATGTTGACCTCCTTTTTGTATTTTTTTCTACCCTGTTGCGCGTTAATTCTGTTCTTGTTTTCCAGGCCAATAATTTGCCACATCCTTCGCCGTATTCGTAATGCAACAGTTTACTGGCCTCCCATCTATCCCTAATGATTGCTTCAAGATATTACGCCAGATCCTCCATTTCCATTCTTCTCATCTCCTCTATCTTTGATTTTTTTTGTGTGGTTTTCTTTTTAGCTAACTCCTCTTCTAAAGTTGCTATTTCTTTTTCCATCTGTTTGATGCAAATCCTTTTATTCTTATTTTTATACGCAGCGAGATTGATTATTTTCCCTCTGATAAAAGCTTTGTACGCATCCCAAGCAATTTGTTTCGTGGTCCTTTCTTTATTTAACTGGAAAAACAAATCCGTGTCCCTTGCTAACAGTTCTGTAT
Organism: Calotriton arnoldi; assembly: GCA_963921515.1. NCBI lineage: Eukaryota > Metazoa > Chordata > Amphibia > Caudata > Salamandridae > Calotriton > Calotriton arnoldi. The sequence goes on along the minus strand of CAWUFW010006242.1, from coordinate 986,980 downwards.
GAGTTGTATATGTGAAAATGACTCTGTCCACTGTCCACCTTGGGCAGGAAGGAGTGGTTTTTAAAGTGAGATGCAGGAGCACTGCCGAATGGTCAGAAAGATGGGCTGGTATATGCTCTACCTTTTGTGTGCTGTTAAGTAAGCTTCTATATATTAGAAAAAAGTCTATCCTAGACGAATGCCCCAGTATTTTATTTTGTAGTGTACATCTATGGGTCTTATCTCCTTTTTCTCTCCATATATCTATAACCCCCAAATCCTTAATGCACATACCGACCCACTCCCTCATTTTTGGTAGGTTGGGGCAATTCTTAACCGGGAGTCTGTCCTCTTTAGGATTTAGCATTATATTAAAATCGCCCCCCATTATTATGGGTGCTTGTGCGGTCAGAAGTTGAGAGTATACTTTTTGGAGAGGCTCTGGATCGTCCATATTAGGGCCATAGTACCCCACTATCGTGTACAAGTTATTGTATATCCTAGTTTTCACTATTGCCCATCTTCCTTTCCTGTCTACCTCTGCTGATTCAATCCTTGCTTTCAGGGATTTTTTAAATAGGATCACCACTCCTTTTACACAGCACTCCTGGTTTGTGCATACATAAGAATCCACCCACTTCTGTTTTTTAATATTCTGGCCCATTCTTCTTTCAGTAAATGTGTCTCTTGTAATATTATTATTTCGCAGTCAATTATTTTCAAGTATTCCAGGATCTTTTGCCTTTGTTTTTTTATCCTGAGGCCATTTGTGTTCCAAGACAGGATATTAACTGCCATCTATTTGATTTCTTCGGCTGTATTTAGTATAATCTTTTTGTTTCATTTGGGACTTTTCAGGGGACTCTTCCTCCTTTATATTGCTTTTTTTGGACATTTTTTTCTTTTTTTCCCCATTATGCTCCCCACCCTGTGCATTTTTCTTTCTGACATTTTCCTACGTGATTTTCCTGCAACCCTCCCCCCCATCCCCCTCCCTGGAGAAGCCTCCTTTTTTCTTCTTCTAGGCAGGTCTCTGCCCTTTTGAGCTCCTTACCCTCATGACAAACTAACTTTATTTATTCCTTTTTAAGAGTGTTCTTTTTGTTGTACTTTTATACGTTCAATGAAGCATTCGACCTCCTTTGGGTCCCTTATATTATGCATCGTATTCTTCAACATAATTCTCAAGGAGGCAGGGAAGCACATTTGAACTGTTGCACCTAGAGTTCTTAATTGTTGCATGAACTGACCCAGTTCCCATTGTCTGTCTTGGGTTGTTTTTGAGATATCAGATCTTATTCTGCATGACCTGTCATTTTTTGGAAAGGAACCTGCCTTGAGTCCTTCATTTAAAATTCTTTCTTTTATTGTGTATGTCTTAAAGTTAATTAAGATTTTCCTTGGATTTTTCCTTATTTTCACTTTCCCAAATGGGTCTCGATGTATTCTCTGGATATCCTCAGAGAGATTTCCCGTTTTTGCCCAGGGGATTTTTTCCTCCAACAATTTAACTGTAAAGCTTTTTACGTCTTCCCCTTCAAGGCCTTCTGGCACGTTGAGAATTCCGAGGTTGTTCCTCCTGTCATGGTTTCCCAAGGATTCCATTTTGTCGCTGATCTCATTTTCTTTAGTTTTCAGAAAGTTAATTTCTTCGACTTTTTCTTCAGCGCCTCCACTTCTTCCTCTACCAGTGCAACTCTGTCTATGTGCATATTTATCTATTGATCAAGCGCCTCGCAAGCTTCCTGTATCTTTGTCTGATTTTTCTCAGAAGTTGCAAAATTGGCCTTCATTTCTTTCATCATCATTTCCATTATTTTCTCAGTGTTGGTGGTGGATAGTGGTTGGCCCTGTTGTTTATCAGCTTGATCCTGAGGCTGTGATCTGGATTCATTATCTACCTGATTTTCTGCTGCTGGCTCTTGTTGTTCTGTCGTCAAAAGTACCCTGTACCTGTTGTTTTCCATTGTTTCTGTATTTCTTTCTACTTCTCCGGTGGGTTCTGTTAATGCAGTTTCGATGTGAGGCACCTCTCTCAAATTATTATAGTTCTGTTCTCTTTTTGTGGTTTCTGTTTGACCCCTTTTTTGTTCCGTTTTGTCATCTTTCTGTTTCTCCTGGACTTTAAAATAGGATCTTAGGGAGGGCGTTATTTTTTGTTTATTACTCAAGCCCAGCGCTTTAAGTTTTACTTGACTTGCTCTAGACAGCGGGGCTTGTGGTTGCCATGAAACATGTGCTTTCTTTATTCTTTTTGTATCCTTAGGGGCTATTGTGCCTGTAATAGATTGTTCTTTCTGGAAAATTGGAGGCGCTTTGGCTGTAAGGTGTCTGCTTCTAAGACGATAGCCACCTTCCACCTCACTAGCTTGCCCTGGACCTTGATTTATTGTATTGGAGGGGGGGCTGCTACAGTTTCTGGATTCCCATCCACTATGCACCTCACTGCTGTCACTCCTGCTAGAGTCTAAGCACGTGCTGGGTGCTCCAAGTCCTTAGTGCCCCCATCGCCCCTTACCTTGCAGCTGGACCCACGCCCCTCTCACTTACCTACTTGCGGTGCTTTCGGGACTCTTGATGTCTTTCTCCGTCTCTCCTCGTCACGAGAACCACTTGCTCACCTTCCTCAATGTCTAGGCGGCCGTCGGGATCTTTATTTCTCCTTTCAGCCAGAGCCGGAGCTCTGCCCCGGAACGACACCCTTGCTGTGGCCCTCATGTTGTTATGGCATGCCGCGATCGCTTCCGCCCACACTCCAGCCGACCAGACCGCACTGTGGCGCGCCGCCCCCTCAGGCTCCACTTTCTCTTCTCCGCTTCTCCGTGTCCCGAGCCTCGAACCTCCTACCTCGGAAGGGCGTTCGCACAGCGAGATTCCTCCTTAGATCTACGACACTCTCCGGCACCGAGAAACAGGTATCTCAATAGTTTTTCCAACTGCATATCACTATTGAATGCTCCGGTTTGATTTGACACTCTTTTCCTCCATTTTAGTTAGCTTCCTGCTTCATGCTGATTTTGTGTGGCTCGGAGCTCCCGACCGAGCTTCTTAGTCGGCCGCCATCTTCTCCCCTGTGTAAGGCACTGTTATGCCCCTCATGTACAGACCCACTCAGAAACTCATGCACCTGCTTAGAGACCCACTCATAGGCTTATGTGCACAAGATCATACTGACTTAGAGACTCTTATACCCACTTACAGACCCACCTGGGCACTCATGCACCCACTCACAGACCCACTCAGATACTCATGTACCCACTTACAGACTCACTCGGAGAGTCGCATGCCCATGTACAGACCCACTCAAAGACTCACACACCCACTTAAAGACCCACTCACACACTCACATATGTACTCACACACCCACCGAGACACTCACAAACCCATCATCATTGTGACTGTCTGGTGTCACCGCGAACAAAGAAAATGCATTTCGAAAGCACTTTTTTCACCAAATGTATACAAATGAGAAAGTTAAATTTGTATTTATTTATTTGAGTTTTTATAGCGCACGAACTTGACCCATTAGGGTATCAGAGAGCTTTACAGGAATCAGCAGTAGCAGACATCAGACTTGGAGGGGGGCTGGATACATAAGGGATAAAAGGACAAGCAGTTACATTTACATTTACATTTTACGAGAAACGAAGGTCCCAGGGTCCATGGAGGGAAGCCCGGAAGTTCCGGGTGGATAGTGTCAGGGTACTCCAGGGGGATGCCTTAGACGGAAGTAGAGCAAGGTCTCTGGAAGAATAGAAGGCAAAAATTAAGCGAGGGATTTGCCCATTAGGAAGGTTTTGGCATCCTTTTTGAAGCGAGCCAGCGAAGGGATTCTTCTAATGGCGGGCGGGAGTGAATTCCATATTCTCGGTGCGGCCCCAGAGAAGGCCCGATTGTAAGTTTTCTTTTTCCGAAAGCGTGCAGGTTGAAGCAAGAGGTCTCTGGTGGATCGGGAGTTTCTGGTTCCTCCGGATATCACAAGGTTTTGGGCAAGATATGCAGGAGAGTTTGAGTATAATGCCTTGTGCGTGATACATGCCAATTTGAGTTGGATTCTGGCCTGTAGAGGAAGCCAGTTCAGAGCTTTCAGATGTGGTGAAATATGGTCGAATTTCCTTGAGCCTGTCAGTAGTCTGGCGGCTGCGTTGAGGCAGGCTTTTAAAGGTGCCAGGGAGATCATGGGTAAACTCGAGAGGGTAGAGCAGCCATATTCGAGTCTAGAGATGACTAGTGACTGGACTGCCATTTTTAGGTCAGGAATGTCAAGGAAGGGTTTCAGTTTCCTTAGGTAGCTCAGGTGGAATCTGGCTGATTTGGCCATTGAATTGATGTGGTCCCGCATGCTTAGCTTACAGTCCAGAGTTATTCCAAGCGATTTGGCCGAGTCCACGATGGTCGGACGGCAGTTTAAGGCTGTGATGGCCTTAATCCATACCTGAAGCTCGGGGTTGGTTATGGGTGAGGAAATTAGTAGAAATTCTGTCTTCTTTGAGTTGAGTTTGAGTTGGGTGGAGGAGAGCCATTGGACAGTCAGTTTCAAGGCTTCATTGAGGGAAATAATCTCCTCGAGGGAGGAGATTTTGATGTAGATCTGGGTGTCGTCAGCGTACATATGGTAGGAGATATTTGCGGTGTGCAGTACTTCGGCAAGAGGTTCGAGGTAAAGGTTAAAGAGGGTGGGGGACAGGGTTGAACCTTGGGCGACTCCAACCGTGACCGGAGAGGGAGCAGACAGGTTACTGTTAATTAGGAATCTCTGAGATCGGTTATGGAGGAAGGACCTAAACCAATAAAGAACAGAGCCATCCATCCAATAAATATCTTACTAAATAGCTAGACTCAAACTTTATGTAAAACATATCTATATATGTGTTTTACACTGTGTCAAAAACATGCGGTCTTTACGACCACCGACTTCATTGCGACTGTTCGATGTCGCTGCAAACAAGGAAAATGCGATTCAGATGCCTTTTTTTGACAAATGTATACAAAGGGGAAAGTTAAATCAATATCTTACTAAACAGCTAGACTCAAACTTTATGTAAAATATGTTTATATATGTGTTTTACACTTTGTCAAAAACATGCGGTATTAGATGTGTGTCCTCGGCAATAGGGACGTCGTTGTGAAAACCATAAATATCTTGAAATAAAATGATTAATGTACTTTTAAAAATTAATAGATGACAAATACAACAATATGTGGTGCACCATGCATTTGTCATTTTCAATATCTAGCTATAGAAAAAAAAATACAAGGACTTTATAGTTATGAAATAGAATAAAAAAGAATCTTAAAAATTCACTGAAAAAAATAAAGGTTTTAAAGGTTTAAATATTTTATGTTATTGGCATATATATATATATATTCACTGAAAAAACCATAGGTTTTAGGGACAGTTATAGTTAGTTGGACATTGCACTCGTACAAAACCCGTGAAATTCCCCCGTTATAGTTAGTTCAGCTAACTATAACTCGTGCCCCCGCAATGCACTGCTGATGACGTCACATATTACATCACTCATGACATGGTCAGTGACATCACTGATGACATCACTGATGACATCATCCAGTGACTGTGTGTTTCTGTAAAGTTTAAATATGTTTAATATATATATAGGGAAAGGCGTATTGAAGAATGAGTGGGTGTATAAGCCTCTGAATGGATGATTTAGTAGGTGCGTGACTGAGTCTATAAGTGAGTGATTAAACGTATCTTACTGGATGCATGGGTGAGTGACTAAACTGTGTGAATGTCTGTATCCGTCTGTCTGTTGTTGTGTAAGCAGCTGCATGGGTTTCTGACTAGCTACATGAGTGTCTATATGGGTTATGGATTGGTTCTCTGAGTATCTGTATGGGTACCTCAGTGTTTGTGTGGGTGGGGTGTGTGTGACTCTGTGCATAGATGTGTGAGTGGGTGATTCACTGGGTGCATGGTTTCAAGAGTGCATCTGTGATGGACTGTATGGGTGGGTGAGTGTGTGTATGGGTGTGTTAGTGATTGAATGTATATCTCAGTGGTACATGTGTGAGTAACTACATATGTGAAAGGCAGTATATATGTGTGTTGGAGTATATAAATGGCTATAAGTGAGAGTGTGTGATTGTGAGAGTGGCTATATGGATGAGTGTGTGCTTGCATCAGTGATTGCATAGGAGCGTAAGAATGTGCTAGTATTTTTATGAGTAAGTGAGCTGGTGTGTATAACTGTATAGGTGAGTAAATGTGAGTGTGATTAATTATTTGCATGACTGACTAGGTGTGTGAGTACCTCTATGGATGAGTTGCGTTGTGTGAGTGTTTATATAGGTGTATGAGTGCATATGATAGTCCTGTACTGAGTGACTGTAAGTATGAGTGACTGTACGGGTGAGTGAGTAGATGTGTGTGTGTAGACCTAAGAATCAGTGAGTGGGTATGTGCTTATTGGTATTGGAGTGTGTATGGTTTTGAGAATGGCAGTCTGTAATTTAGAGTGGGTGTATCAAAAGTTATATTAGGGTGTGAGAAGATGCATTAAATTCTCACATGGATGATGTCATCAGTGATGTCATTTGAGATGTCATCAGTGATATCATCAGTGATGTCACTGACCATGTCATGAGTGATGTAATATGTGACGTCATCAGCAGTGCATTGCGAGGCGCGAGTTATAGTTAGCTGAACTAACTATAACGGGGGAATTTCACGGGTTTTGTACGAGTGCAATGTCCAACTAACTATAACTGTCCCTAAAACCTATGGTTTTTTCAGTGAATTTGTAAGGTTTTTTAAATGCTAAACCCTAACTATAACAAGCCTGAAACCTATGGTTTTTCAGTGAATTTCAAAGGTTTTTAAATGCTAATTCCTAACTATAACATGTCTGAAACCTATGGTTTTTTTCAGTGAATTTCAAAGGTTTTGTAAATGACAATTTTTAAATGTATTAATTGTTATATTTATTTTTATGATACTGATTTACTACATTTTTTTAAACTATTTATTTTTAGATATTTTATTTTTTAAATTACATTGTAATTACATTATACATTACATTACAAAATATACTTTCTCAGAATGAATTACTTTAGTTTAAATACTTTGCAAATAGGCAATAGACTTTTAAGTACAGTAGTTACAGTTGTTGCAATGGGCAACACAATTTCAAACACAATGCAACATTGAGCTCAATGTGAATTTCTAGCTAAATGCAATTAGTTACTTTATGGATTACTTTTCTAACCATAGGACTGGATCCTAGATTCAGTCCTGGGACATCTCCTGTAAACAGTTGAGTAAAAGCGTTTTGGTTACAGTAGTGATTTTTAAGGAATATTATTGTATTTTAAAAGTTGACACTTAGAAACTTTTTCACATAGAATCACCAATGTTATCCTATGGGAGGAAATTCACTTAGCAGGTAAGTAGTGTTATCGTTACTTTTTCTTACTCACTGGTGGATCCTGGATCCAGCACTGGTGCATCTCCTGTAAACAGTTGAAAGAATGCGTTTAAGTCATACAGGCGATTTTTAAGGAATATTTGTAGTTTGTGAAAATCAACACTTTGAAACTTTTCTGCTGAAAACCAGACAATGGATTCCTATGGAAGGAAATATAAGTTACTGGTAAGTACGGTTAAAATTACTTTTCAGGATCAGTACTGGGCTGAAAGATGCAGCACTGAGGTCTCTCCTGATAACAGGTGAGTAAATCGGAATTCGTACTTCGGCTGATTTTATAGGAATATTATAAAGATCCAAAACTCCACACTTAGAAGAATTTCCAAGTGAAACCAGTCAATGTTAGCCTATGGAAGGAAATTCTAGTTACTGGTAAGTACGGTTAAAATTACTTTTCAGGATCAGTACTGGGCTGAAAGATGCAGCACTGAGGTCTCTCCTGATAACAGGTGAGTAAATAGGAATTCGTAGTTCGGCTGATTTTAGAGGAATATTTGCACAATGGTGAAGGGAGGGGGCGGGGCCTGAGGTGACATCTGTGCAAGCCCCGTGGCGCGTTTTAAGTTGGGGGATTAAGTCCCCTTGAATCATGAGGGTCCCTGGGGTCCAACTAGCCCACCCTGTACCTCCAGTATGCGCCAGGGAGCTGGTTGCAGAGAGGTGTTCAGAGGCCACGCCCCTTTTTGCACCTTTCTGCAATGCAGCTCTGTGGCGCTTTCTGGACGTACCTGTTGGGCTAGTTGGCCCCCAGGGACCCTCAGGATTGAAGGGGATTTAATTCCCCATCTTAAAACGCGCCACGGGGCCTGTTTGCACACATGTCACCTGAAGCCCCGCCCCCTCCCTTCACCACTGTGCAAACGCGTCCCGTGGCGCGTTTTAAGTTGGGGGATTAAGTCCCCTTGAATCCTGAGGGTCCCTGGAGTCCAACTAGCCCACCATGTACTTCTAAAAGGCGCCACAGAGCTGCGTTGCAGCGAGGTGTAAAAAGGGGCTTGGCCTCTGTACACCTCTCTGCAACGCAGCCCCTGGTGCATACTGGAGGTTCCTGGTGGGCTAGTTGGCCCCCAGGGACCCCCAGTATTCAAGGGGAATTACTTCCCTTCTTAAAACGCGCCAGGAGGCGCGTTTGCATAGTAGTGCAGGGAGGGGCGGGCCTCCGGCACGATGCCGGTCATTTTTTTTTTTTTTTTTTTTAATGGGAGGGGTCTGCGTGGCCCCCTTTCCCTTGGCCACTTTTGGCCCCGGGGACCCCATCCCCCGGGGCCTGAGAATTTTTTTTTTATTTTTTTTTAAAAAAAAAACGGGAAGGGGCCGCGTGGCCCCCCTTTCCTGGGCCTGTATGGGCCCCGGGGACCCCATCCCCCGGGGCATGCCCTCCATTTTTTTTTTAAATTTGGAGGGGGGCTGCGTGGCCCCCCTCCTCAGGCCATTTAAGGCCCCGGGGACCCCATCCCCCGGGGCCGGCCTTGCCTGGCCTCTGGTTGGGGACTGTGGGGGGGTCCCCAATCCCCCCACATTCCCTCCGGCTCCCCGTGTCCTACGGGAGCCGGCATTGCTTTTCCACATGGGGAGCAGCTAACATGCTGCTCCCCTTGTGGAAAAGCAATTGGTTTGCATTTTGAAAGAGAGAGCAGGTTTCCTGCTCTCTCTTTCAAAATGCAAACTAAGTTTACTATGACAGGACGGAGCCGCAAGGCTCCCGTCCTGTCATAGCAAACTACAGTGTCCCGGGGTAGGCACCCCGGGACACTGCAGGAGCCGGCCCTGGGGGGTGGCGGTCCCCAGGGCTATCAAGGGCTCCAGGAGGGGGACCGCGCGGCCCCCCTCCCAACTATTTCACAGCCCCGGGGAGGTGGTGGTCCCCGGGGCTTTGGGGGTCTGTAACGGACCCCCATATTCAAATCTTTAGTGCCCCGGGGAGGTGGCGGTCCCCGGGGCGTGTGGGGGGTGGCGGTCCCCGGGGCTGCGGGAGAGCCAAGAGCCCTCCCGCACCATTATTGTTTGAAAGCCCCGGGGGGTGGTGGTCCCCGGGGCTTGGGGGGCCTTAGAGGCCCCCCACAATAAATTTAAACCCCCTCACCATGCCCCCGGTACTTGGCTCACCCGGGGGCAAATAAACATTGAAGCGCGGGAGACCGCGCTTCGATTTTTTTTTTTTACGGCAGGATCCGCGCACCCTGAGCGCATCCTGCCGATTTAAAAAAAAAGCTTTCTGCCCAGGGGGTCCTTGTGGGACCCCTGAGCAGGCCTAGGGGTCAGGGTGTTTCTACCCTGCCCCTTTGTGCATTTTGTGCACTTGTTTCTTTTTTTTCTCGGCGGGATCCGCGCACCCTAAGCGCATCCCGCCGATTTAAAAAAATGCTTTTTCTGCCTAGGGGGTCCTTGTGGGACCCCTGAGCAGACTCTAGGGGTCAGGGTGTTTCTACCCTGCTCCCTTTTGCGCTTTGCGCACTTGTTTCTGTCCCTCGGTTCTACTGAGGGACAAAATGGCTGCCAACACTTCCTGATTTGGAGTGTTGACAGCCAATTAGCATGCAGCTCGTGATCGGGAGGGTACGCGGACCCTACTCGGCCATAGATATATATGTGATTTTATTTGTGATTTTCTCAGCAACTACTGAACGGATTTACACCATTTTAGCAAAAGGCACGAGTCTGAACCAAGGGCTACCTCTTTGCCAAATTTGGTGTAATTCCGTTCAGCAGTTCGGGCTGTAGCCGCGATGAACGGTACCTATGGAAAAATGAATGGGGAAAACACGTTTTGGGACCCCCCTTTTTCTCGGCCCCCGCTTGACAAATCACCCTGAGACTTTCAGGATAGGAGCGGACCAGAGCGCCCCACCAAGTTGGAGAATTTCGCGAAGATTCGTCACCCGGCGCCAACGTTATTTCAAATAGAATGTTGCGGATTTCCTATGGATAATAGGTCCTAACTATAACTATCTACTGGCGACCGCCAGTAGATAATATATACATATATATATATATATATATATATATATATAAAAACAAAAATGGCAAAATACTTTGTCCCTTTCTATCTCGGAGTGGATAGCACTGCGCTAATCCGATGCTTAAAGACTTTGATAGAAAAGCAGACACTTGAGGTGAGCAAATTTCGAGTGTCGCTGGTGTTGAGAGTGCTCTTACTGGAGCTGCTTTCCACCTAAACTTAGAACTACCCAGAGTTCTCTGCTTCTGTTTTTGCATAATTTATTCGTCACTCTATGCCTGAAAGGGTTTTGTTTTGACTTATACTGGGTGCTCCCTTGTGTCTGGACAAAGCTATACCTCTAACGAGAGCGAAACACGTGTCAGGGGTTGCTTTTATTAATTTCAGGTTGGCTTCGATGGTATTTTACCAATCCAAAGATGTAATACTGTGCCTGGAGTGGTAAAGGCTTTGGCCATTTTACAGCTTGGCAGGGATAGCACTGTGCTAATCCTATGCTTAAAGACTTTGCTGTAAAAATGGCAAAGACTTTGTCCCTTTCTATCTCAGCGTGGATAGCACTGCGCTAATCCTATGCTTAAAGACTTTGATAGAAAAGCAGACACTTGAGGTGAGCAAATTTAGAGTGTCGCTGGTGTTGAGAGTGCTCTTACTGGAGCTGCTTTCCACCTAAACTTGAGAACTACCCAGAGTTCTCTGCTTCTGTTTTTGCATATATATATATATATATATGTCTCTCAGTCGGTGTTGGGCTCTTGTGTGTGTGGATGAAGTACCGATGTTACCAGGATCTCCATTCCTGGCTCCAGAGCTCGCCCTGCAGGACCGGGGGCCCCCGGTAAAATGGAAGTGTTTTTCTGATGATATATATATATATATATATTATCTACTGGCAGTCGCCAGTAGATAGTTATAGTTAGGACCTATTTTCCATAGGAAATCCGCAACATTCTATTTGAAATAACTTTGGCGCCGGTTGACGAATCTTCGCGAAACTTTCAAACTTTGTGGCCCGCTCCGATCCGCTCCTATCCTGAAAGTCTCGGGGTGATTCGTCAAGCGGGGGCCGATAAAAAAGGGGGGTCCCAAAACATGTTTTCCCCATTCATTTTCCCATAGGAAACTTTAGCCACGGCTACAGCCCGAACTGCTGAACGGAATTACACCAAATTTGGCAAAGAGGTAGTTCTTGGTTCAGAAAGAACCCTTTTTGTTAAATGGTGTAAATCCGTTCAGTAGTTGCTGAGAAAATCAAAAGTAAAAACACATATATATCTATGGCCGCGGAGGGTCCGCGCACCCTCCCGATGACCAGCTGTATTCTAATTGGCTGTCAACACTCCAAACCAGGAAGTGTTGGCAGCCATCTTGTGACTCGGTAGAACCGAGGCACAAGAAATCAGAAAAACAATTGCACAAAACGCAAAAGGGGCAGGGTAGAAACACCCTGACCCCTAGGCCTGCTCAGGGGGTCCTACAAGGACCCCCAGGGGCAAAAAAAGCATTTCTTTTTTTTTAAATCGGCGAGATTCGCGCACCCACCGCGAATTTCGGCCGAAAATTTTTAAAAAACGAAGCGCGGACTACCGCGCTTCGTATTCAAAAAGCCCCCGGGTGGGCCAAGTCCCGGGGGCATGCGGGGTTTGTTAATATTAATTGAGGGGGCCTCTAAGGCCTCCAAGCCCCGAGGACCACCACCCCGGGGCTTCAACTAAAAATGGTGGCGGGGGCACATGGCCCTCCCGCAGCCCCGGGGACCACCACCCCCGGGACTTCTTTTTCAAAAAATTTGAACACCTGTGTGGGGGGCTCGAGCCCCCACACGCCCCGAGGACCACCACCTCCCGGGGCTTTGCAAATATATATATATATATTACCTACTGGCAGTCGCCAGTAGGTAGTTATAGTTAGGACCTATTTTCCATAGGAAATTCACACCATTCAATTTCCAATAACTTTGGCACCGGTTGATGAAACGTGTTTTCCCCATGCAATTTTCCATAGGAACCTTTAGTCGCAGCTACAGCCCGAACTGCTGAACGGAATTACACCAAATTTGGCAAAAAGGTAGCCCTTGGTTCAGAGTCGTGCCTTTATGGTTAAATAGTGTAAATCCGTTCAGTAGTTCCTGAGAAATTTGAAAAAGAAAACACATATATATCTGGGCGGAGCCTAACCACACATGTCATCGTGAGATCTGATTGGCTGTCAGCACTTCATCCTGGAATTGCTGGCAGCCATCTTAGGACCAATATAAATGATAGTACCCCATTGAAATGCATTGTAGTGAATCGAAGATTTTGAGGGTTACCAAAAGGAGAACTATAAAGGGTGATAACAGACATTAGTTACATTAGAATTCATTTGTTGATGGTACCATACTAATTTCAGGAATTGTGGTGTGTTCTAAGGTGATTTTACCCTGTGAAAAACCTTCTGCTGGGATATCGTGTTTGAGAGACAACTATTTTCACATGCTTGTCCCATACAGTTTTGGAAGGTGCTCCAAAAGCTAAAATGAGAGCATATTTTCTGTAAATTCACATTATCTTTCTCAGTCATGTGAGAATGAAGTCTGACATTCTCAGTAAAACATGTACATCCAACAAGGGCAGAGACTGTCAGTTGATTCCTGTGTGTTCTACTGCAGCTTCCCAGAGTGTTCTAAAGAACAACTAGAGTGCTAACAGCCTTACTTATGACAAAAGTATGGCACACCTGCAGCCATCTTGATTGGAATAAACTGGTAACTCTTAAAACATTTAATTTAAAAAGGAACAAAATGAGGGGGTTCATTTTGTCATAGAAATTATGGTTAGTGCTGTAGAAAGAAAAATTAGGACATGTTTCAAGTGTGATCTCAAATATCTTCCTGTTATATTTCAACAGGAGCAGCCTGTCAGTTGATGCCTTTGTGTTCTACTGCAGCTTCCCAGAGTGTTCTAAAGAACAACTAGAGCGCTAACAGTCTTACTTATGACAAAATTATGGCACACCTGAAGCCATCTTGATTGGAATAAACTGGTAACTCTTAAAACATTTAATTTAAAAAGGAATAAAATGAGGGGGTTCATTTTGTCATAGAAATTATGGTTAGTGCTGTAGAAAGAAAAATTAGGACATGTTTTAAGTGAGATCTCAAATATCTTCCTGTTATATTTCAACAGGAGCAGCCTGTCAGTTGATGCCTTTGTGTTCTACTGCAGCTTCCCAGAGTGTTCTAAAGAACAACTAGAGTGCTAACAGCCTTACTTATGACAAAAGTATGGCACACCTGAAGCCATATTGATTGGAATAAACTGGTAACACTTAAAACATTTAATTTAAAAAGGAACAAAATGATGGGGTTCATTTTGTCATAGAAATTATGGTTAGTGCTGTAGAAAGAAAAATTAGGACATGTTTCAAGTGTGATCTCAAATATCTTCCTGTTATATTTCAACAGGAGCAGCCTGTCAGTTGATGCCTTTGTGTTCTACTGCAGCTTCCCAGAGTGTTCTAAAGAACAACTAGAGCACTAATAGTCTTACTTATGACAAAATTATGGCACACCTGAAGCCATCTTGATTGGAATAAACTGGTAACACTTAAAACATTTAATTTAAAAAGGAACAAAATGATGGGGTTCATTTTGCCATAGAAATTATGGTTAGTGCTGCAAAAAGAAAATTTAGGGCATGTTTTAAGTGTTATCTCAAATCCTCTTCTATTTCATTAGAAAATTCTGACATGCAGACTGAAACAATCACTTTCAATACCAGCAGTAGACTTCCAGTTAACTCCCTGGTGAGCAGTAGCTTTACTACAGTGATCTAATGAACAACTAGAGTGCTAACATTCTGAATTTATGGCAAATGTGTGACACATCTGAATGCCTTCTTGCTGGAATCAAAGTAAAAACTGAAAGCATTTCCTACTGAGGAGACTTCAGTAAATGACGAAATTAGGAAACTTCATAACAAATAAGTCTCCCAAGATGGCCACCAGAGAAAAAAGAGCCCAAATGTAGCACAAATATCACCCAGATGTAGCCCACATATAGCCCAATGACAGAAGTGTGCAAAACACTTTATATTTTTATTTTTTCTGCAGTTTTATATAGTGCAAACTGGTCAGGTATTGGAGCGTTACATCTTACTTGGACCCCTTATTGCGTATTTTGCACGAAGTACATGAGATTGATCTTGCGAAACATTGAACTTTACGATTCTGTTAACCTGAAGTTGCTCTGAACCGGGCTTTGTAACACCAGTTTTTACCTACTGGTTTTAATTAATTCTCACTGTATTGTATTAGGAAAGAGGATTTACTGTTTTTATGTACACTTTTATGATCTCTGTTTCTAAACCAGATCAAATAAAGTTTAATGAATTCTATGGCAGGACGGAGGCGAGGATTATGCATATCTTTCCTCACTTTATTTGCATAGCAGTTCAAAGAAAACATAACACAACAATCATTAAACAAAAGACTACACAACCCATGAACCATTAGGGGTAGTCTCCAAGGCAACTATAGTCCAATCATATCACAGTCCATCGTAAATAATATCGTGACGTCCCTTCCGCTTCCTCTTTCTTCACTGCTCATCAGTTAAGTGCATTCCTTACATTCTTGGCTTAATCTGACGTTGTTGCTGTTTGTATAGTGGTTTCTTGTGCACGTTATTAGCATTATTGTCTTGGTATTGTTTCATATTCCCTGCGCAGCAGGCTCTTGCCCGAGCGCGTTCTCCCCCTCGCAGTTTCTCCCGCTGTGTGCTCTACGCACGGTGAGGTCCTGTCAGGCGCGTCTGGTCCGAGCGAGGCAGCTCCGTCGAGCGCTCCTGCTGGTCTTTACGCGCGCTTGGGAATCCGGTCACTCCTTTAGTGTCCGCTTGATTCCCGACCAACCCTGGCCTAATTTTGACACCGCTACGCTGTGATTTCCCCACACGGCCACGTTAGTGACCAGCGCCACCTGGTGGTGGTAATTGGTATTGCACCTCAGTCTATTCTTATAACAGCTTCGGGGAAAGCCCAGCTGTTGGAGCACCGGCAAGGGGGCTGTCTTAAGGATTTTAAGGGCATTTGTTCTGTGCTCACACCCTCTGCTATCATGTCTTCTTCAGAAGACCATTTTTACTCCTCCTACCAGGAAGTGGAGGAGGAATGGCCCCCAACTTCTCCCTCCAGCAGTGGACCAAGCCCTCTCTCTGGCTAATTCTAGGGCGCTGGCTCCTCTTAGGGATCAGGTTGATAAGCTGGCGAAAAGCATCCCTGGGGTGTTCAGTGACCCAGATCTGGTGGTGGCGGGTCCAAGTAGCTCCCAGATGGGGAATAAAGGGCCGTTAAGCATAACGCGGGGCACTTGGAAGGATTTGATAAACTTACGGAGACCTTCCTCAAGAGTGCGCAAACGCTAAAACATGCACCCTGCCGGGAGGAGGAGGAACCCGGAGAAAATTGCGATACTGTCACCACTATTGTAGACCCCGACGGCGGGTTTTCCTTAGAGGGAGAGGGTGTATCGGAGGACGATTTCTCCTCCGATGAGGATAAGGACTCGGGCGTCCCTGGCGTCCAGAGTCCCACTCCTCTCAGTCCCGGTTGGGGACGGGGTCCACTCGGACATGTTCGAGCCTACCCAAATTTACCATCCTAGGTCGGCAGAGTGGACACCTGACGCCAAAATGGCAGAGTATGTGGTGGGGAAAATCCATCAACCCCTTGAAAGGGAGGTCAGGAATAGGATGAGGGGAGAATGCCCCAGGCCCTCACTGAAGGGGAAGGTGGCACACACACCTGAAATTGATGAGAAACTATGTACCTTTTTCTCCAAGTATATGAGGGATCCCAAGAAAGGAATTGATAGGTCTTGGACGTGGTAGGGCCCTTGACCCAAATTATTCAATTGACGGAGCGTTCCAAAGAGTCAGGATTCCCTTTGTCCACAGATATTGTGGCTGGTTGGGTGCACTACCCTAAACCCTAAAACACTACCCCCTCCACTACCCAAACACCACTGCACTACCCTAAACCCTAAAACACTACCCCCAGCACGACACCCTACACTACCCAAACATAACTGCACTACCCTAAACCCTAAAACACTACCACCAGCATGACTCCCTACACTACCCAAACACCACTGCGCTACCCTAAACCCTAAAACACTACCCCCAGCACAACTCCCTACACTACCCAAACACCACTGCACTACACTAAACCCTAAATATACCCCCAGCATGACCTCCCACACTACACAAACACTACTGCGCTACCCTAAACCCTAAAACACTACCCCCAGCATGACCCCCTACACTACCCAAACACCACTGCACTACCCTAAACCCTAAAACACTAACCCCAGCATGACCCCCTACACTACCCAAACACCACTGCACTACCCTATACCCTAAAACACGACCCCTACACTACACAAACATGACTGCACTACCCTAAACCCTAAAACACTACCCACAGCATGACCCCCTTCACTACACAAACACCACTGCACTGCCCTAAACCCAAAAACACTACCCCAGTACTACCCTCTACACTACCCAAACACCACTGCACTAACATAAACCCTAAAACACTACCCCCAGCACAACCTCCTACACTACACAAACACCACTGCACTACCCTAAACCCTAAAACACTACCCCAGCACGACTCCCTACACTACCCAAACACCACTGCACTACCCTAAACCCTAAATCTACCCCCAGCACGACCCCCTACACTACCCAAACACCACTGCACTACCCTAAACCATAAAACACTACCCCCAGCATGACCCCCTACACTACACAAACACCACTGCACTACCCTAAACCCTAAAACACTACCACCAGCATGACCCCCTATACTACTCAAACACCACTGCACTACCCTAAACCCTAAAACACTACCCCAGCACGACCCCCTACACTACCCATATACCACTGCACTACCCTAAACCCTAAAACACTACCCCCAGCACAACCCCCTACACTACCCAAACACCACTGCACTACCCTAAACCCTAAAACACTACCCCCAGCACGACCCCCTATCCCACCCAAACACCACTGCACTACCCTAAACCCTAGAAAAGAAACCCCCACCCCATGCCCAATCCCCTTACCTCTCACTCATCATGGTTCCTCTCTCCTCGTGGTTCCTGCTTCACGTCATCTCTGAGGGTGGTGCACGTCGTTGTGAGGCAACGGAACAGCCTCTGTTTCCTTACAATGACATGGATCGTCTACATGTTTTTAGAACGCATGGTCATTTACCATACATACCTTTACAACAAAATTTGTTGTAAAGGCATGCGTGGTAAATGACCATGCGTTCTAAAAAATGCATAGTAATGACTTCGTGATGTATAATGCATGCGTGGCAATGCATGCGTTGTAATGGTATTGCAAAGTAAAAAGTCGTTGTAACGGCTGTTTACCGATCGAAGCTGGCCCCTGTTCTTCAGTGAGACGTTTATTTGATTAATTAGGAGGAAGGAATGTGTTTTTTTTACCGATAAGTGCATTCCCGGCTGTTGTATTGTGAAAGTGTCCGCGTGGCCTGGTTTCACTTCCGGTGAGAGAGTGGAAGAGTCTGTTTGGATCTAAAGGAGTTCTGTTGTTGGACGGGGCCGGCGCGACATGTCATCAGAAAACATAGCTAATGGAAAGCGTCCTCCCTGAAGTGTGGAGCAGTGCATGAGAGGTCAACGAGTGTACGTCCCACCGCAGTATGACCGTACCGCGCGACCCATGTGCCGCCTCCAGGGTACGGGAGGCAGAAGCGGCATCGCAGGTCCTCTTGAAGACCGTTGTAGCACTAATTCTACATTTTGGTACTAGGACATTTTAACTTCGTTGTTCCTGCCAGATACAAAGAGAAGATCCTGTGTTATTCAGTGCCCTCGTTACCTTTTTTGTGGGTTGTGGTGCTTGTCACTTCGCTGCCCTGCCGGTGCACACGACTGGGCACCCCACCTCGTGTGCCATCTGCAGGGCCTCTGCCCTCGGATCACTGGTTTCGGTTTCTGGAGTGGCAACATAAACAGTTGCTCCCAAAGGACTAGCCTGAACACTTAAGTGAATATCCCCTGCACCAGCATTCCATGGAAATTCTTTCCTAGCTCTCCCACATCAACGAGCACGGCTCTGCTCGTGACACCGTATGACGTCATCGGAGCCATAAGAGGACCTCGTCGGAGTGCTGACGTCAGTTCCACCCATTTTTTCCGTGCCACCGAGGCAAACAGGGGACCGAGACATTTTCACATGTATACATAGTATAATAAATATATATATATTCACTGAAATAACCATAGGTTTCAGGCACGTTATAGTTAGAAATTAGCATTTAAAAAACCTTAGAAATTCACTGAAAAAACAATAGGTTTCAGGCACGTTATAGTTAGAAATTAGCATTTAAAAAACCTTAGAAATTCACTGAAAAAACCATAGGTTTCAGGGGCGTTATAGTTAATGCACTGCTGATGTGTGTAGGAGAGTAGGATCTGCTTCACATAGGTACCCCCACTTTTTGCTGATGCTTCACTGGTTTTCGACATTAGTCTGGCTGGGGCCCTGCTATTCAGAACCCCAGCCTAGCTGTTTCCTCTTTAAAAGGGTCTCCATGTGCCTTAGGCACATCACTGATTGGGATCTGGAGTGCCCTTATAAGTCCCTAGTATATGGTATACTATGTACCAAGGGCATAGGTACCTCAGAGGCCTGCCAGGGGCTGCAGCATATATTATGCCACCCCTGGAAGGCCATCCAAACTGACACCACAGGTCTGCTACTGCAGCCTGGGTAAGGTGGTGCATGCACCCCTTACTGTGGTATAGGTTACCTATATCACTAAAAGCATACACACATATAAACCTATAAGTCACTCCTAAGGCAGGCCTTATCAATCCTAAAGGCAGAGTGCATGGTTCCTATGTGAGAGGGTGCCCCTGCATGAGCAGGGCCCCTCTGCAGCAATCGGAGACCATCTCTGATGCTGTTTGTAGTGCAGCCTGACCATATACGCTTAAGCGCATTATATCCTCGCGGTAAAATGCTAACTTTGGAATGGCTGCACCTAAACATGTCGTGTTTGGTGTCAAACATCTTGGAATACTACCCCCCGCCAATCCTGGCGGCGGGGGTAGCATTCCACCCTTCTAGAGGGAAAGGCATGTTAACTCTGACGAGTCCGGTAACTTCTTTCCAGAGCCCTGGCATCACAAAATGGATGCTGCTGCCACAGACACGAGTCTGGCCTCCTGCTGCTGGACGAAACTCCGGCAGGGGAGGCCTGGACAATAGGTTTCCTGTCCCAGGGAGGTGTGACCACCTCCCCAGACAGGACAATGTGTATTGGGACTGGGCGGGAGCACTTTCGGGTGCATTGAAGTCCTGCACTGGGGGCACATTTGGTGTCCCTGTGCATACCCCAGTTCAAACCGGATCAGGGGCTTGCAGCCCCTGCTTTGGCGCGAACTGGACAAAGGGAAAGGGGTGTAGCCACCCCTCTGCCCTGACCCACCCATAGGTGGGGCCACAGAGTAGTCCATCCCCTATTTTTAGAATAAAGGTAGGAACCCAGTCCTTAGGACTTTAGATTATACCTGGATGAAACTCTGACACTGAATCCTGGACCTTCGACGCTCTACGACAAGATTAGAGGACTGAAGAATCTCCCTTGGGGTCAAGGAGTGACTCCCCTGCTTGGCAGGCACCAAAGAAGCATCTGTCCGGTTCGCATTACTGACGCTCCCGTCGGACGCCGAAGTCATCGCATCACCAGAGGTGGATTCTCAGACTTCCCCAAGGCTACCCTGAGTCCCCAGCAAAGCTGAGGCCCGTGGCTATCGTGGGTGACTTGAGACCGTGACCCCTGGACACCGAGCACACTTGCAAGTGCACCATCTTCTGGGTCTCCCAAGAAGTCGTGCTTTGGGCTCCGAGTAGCCCTAGCCTCCAGCACCACCTGCACCGAAGATCACTGGCCCCCACTCCACGAGTGTCCTGTAAGCCAGCTCCACGTGCGGCATCACGAGGCTCCTTCGCGGTCGCTAGCCCGTTGGCTAGTAGCCCTTAACGAAGGCCAATCTTTTCTTTACTTGGCATCCTGGTTGCTCCAGGCCTGCCCTCACTTACCCTCGCTGGGTCAGTTCCCCAGACCTTGCTGGTCTGCACCATCGACGATCTACATCTTACTCGAGACTTGCCGTTGCCAAGGCTTGTTGGGTCCAATCCGGTCGCCGATACCTCAGCACTCGACAGACATCGAGCACCAGCCCGAATCCTGCTCCTGGTCGCCGACAACGCCTCCCGGACCTCGTGGCTGAAGAGTCAAGACGACCATCACCGCACCTGAAGCACTCGACATCGGTGGGCATCTGTCCATCGCCTTCCTGGTCACTGGCTAGTGACCCAGACTCTGTCCCCTCTGCTTTCAGGTTCTTCAGAACTCCGATCCACTCTTGGATCCACCCGGACACTTTTCTCCTGGTCGCCAGCAGCACTTTGCAGCAGATCGCCATACGAAACGACGACGAAACCCGACCCCGAAAGGCACCTATGCACCCGGCTTCCCTGGGTGAGGTAACACGAGTACTCCGGTGCTCCCGTGGGTAGAGACTCTTCAAAGTCCTAGATCTCAAAGGGTTTTGTCCTAGTCCTCTTTTAAGTGTCCCTTTCCTCTATTTTCCCGATCCCGACTTTCTCCATAGAAGTTAACGGCGTATCGCGGTTGTGTATTTACACTGCACGCGTCTCCCGTGGGTCCCCTGTGTCACTACCTTGGGTGGTTCCTTGTGGTCCAAGCACTTCTAGAGGCTCTAGGCCTAGTGTCTAGTTCAGTCGTGGTTCGCATACCACTTTATTGGTATATGGTTTGGTACACCCCTAGGGCCCAAACGTGTATTTGTGCTATTACTGTGATTTAAGATCTTATAACCTATGTACTTCGAACTCTAGCCTCATAAAGAGACTAGAGGGGTGTGTTTAGTAATAAATACATATATTTTGAATATATACCTGGTGTGGTGCTCTTTCATTTGGTCACTCAAGAGATTATAGACTGGTAAAACAAGCTGCTTTACATTCCTTCAAGACTTAGCCTGAAGGCTGCTCTCCATAGCTACCACTAGGATAGCTTTCAATAAGGTTGTCTTTAACCTATCTACCATAAGAGTCGATTTGGACTGGTGCAAGGTGCCCACTATAATTAGTGGACAGCATATGCCAGGCCAACTTCTCACATTGGTGTGCAGCGTGTGGGATTCCAGCTTGCTATTGTTTTACCAGATAATCTCAATTGAATTGATCAACTGAAAACCACTAAAGGTACCTAAGGTACATATAATTTAAGCTTAGAATAACAGTAAGTTCTACTGAACTTAGAGTTGTGTGTTAAGGGATAGCACAACCCTTTCTACAACTCAAGAGAGTTTAGTAGGCCACACTAGAGTAGGTAGTGCATACACCACACCACACTAGTAATGTCTTTGAAAGCAGGATCCAAAGATTCCTTGCAGGAAGCCATTGAGCTTCCACCCTCCAAGTATGATACACTCCAATTCTTGGAATTGAGAGCTTTATGTAACGTGAGGAAATTAAGGACAGGCCAAAGTCCCACCACCCAACACCTCAAGGAGTTGTTGGTGGCTTATGATCTTAGTAAGTCCTCAGAGACTGAAGGGGTAGGAGCAGAGGGTGGGCCAGCAGATGAGGAAGGGGCCAGGGGTACCACTACCCCCAGCCCCCCTCTGAAACTGACCAGGAGGGTGACAATGACCCTGACCTGGAAAACCCAATCCCTTCTGGGGAAGATGAAGATGAGGATCTAGAAAACCACACCTTTGTCCCCCAGGAAGGATTATGAGTGTGCTCAGAAAGTCTAGGTCTCCTTCTCAGGAGTCTAACCACTCTGGCACCTCCATAGGGAGCTCTGTTTCTTCTCACAGGAGGGAATCCTCTCATGAGAGAAGAAAGAGACTGGTCCAGTATGAGGAAACTCAACTAGAGATCAGGAAGAAGCAATTGGCTTTAGATAGAGAATCCCTAGATCTCCTTAGAGAGAGAAGAAAGTTGGGACTAGAGTCCCATGGTGGCAGCCATGTCCCTAGAGATAGGGAAAGGTCCTATGACCATAGGAACCTGAGCAAGATTGTCCCTCCCTACCAGAGTGGGGATGATATCCACAAATGGATAACTGCTTTAGAGAGGGCCTGTAAAGTACAGAAGGTCCCTCAGGAGCAGTGGGCAGCAATCTTGTGGCTCTCCTTTGCTGACAAAGGTAGAGACAAGCTCCTCACTGTTAGAGAGGAGGAAGCTGACAATTACAAGGTCTTGAAGAGTGCTCTTATTGATGGGTTTGGCCTAACCACTGAACAGTACAGGTTGAAGTTCAGAGACACCCAAAAAGCACAGACTCAAGACTGGGTAGACTATGTGGATTGTTCTGCCAAGGCTCTGGAAGGCTGGTTGATGGGCAGTAAGGTGTGTGACTTCTCAGGATTGTATAATCTGATAATGAGGGAGCAGATTCTTAATAACTGTCAAAATCAGCTGTTGCATCAATACCTGGTTGACTCTGATCTGACCTCTCCCCAAGAATTGGGAAAGAAGGCAGACAAATGGGTCAGAACCAGGGTGAAGCAGAAGGTACAGAACCAAGGTGGGGAAACCAAGAAGCAAGATGCTAAGAACTCTGACAAGGGTGGGGAGAAGGGTAAAGATCAAAAGTCTTCATCAGGCCCCCAAAAATCTTCTTCTGGTGGGGATTCCCAGTCTACCAAGGGTAAAGGCCAAAGAAAACCATGGTGCAAGGTCTGTAAGCAAAAGACCCACTGGACCAGTGATTGCACCAAGTCCAAAGACTCCAGTCCAGCACCCACCAATGCCCCTAAGGCACCTGTTCCCCCTAGTACAGTTGGTGGAGGTGCTCCAGCAAAGGGTTTAGTAGGGTTCACCCTGGGAACTGAGTTGGGCTCTGACCTAGTTAGAGAACTGACTCAGGCTGTGTTAGTCTGTGATGGAGGCATGGATGTGCCCTCCTCTATGAGTCCCAGTAATCTGGGCAAGTACAGACAACAGCCTTTAATCAATGGACGAGAGGCTTTGGCATTTAGGGACACAGGGGCAAGTGTCACAATGGTGACACAAGACCTTGTGCTACCTGGGCAAGTTATGCTTGGTGAGATGTACCAAGTGACCAATGCTAGCAATGTCAGAACAGACCATACTCTGGCAGTTGTTAACTTCTCCTGGGGAGGGGTAACTGGCCTTAAGAAGGTTGTGGTAAGTGCAAACCTACCAGTCGAATGCTTGCTTGGCAATGACTTAGAGACTTCTGCTTGGGCAGAAGTGGAGCTCAGGACCCATGCAGAAATGCTGGGGATCCCTGCAGATGTGTTTGCTGTGACCAGGTCACAAGCCAAAATGTCTAGCACTGAACAGGCCTTGGATTCTGGAAGAATGGACCAAGTGCCTTCCAAGAGGAGGAGTAGTAGGGTTAAGGCAGTGCCTTCCCCTTGGCTCAGGAGGAAGATCAGTCCCTTGAGGGGGATGATCTCAGCCCTGAAGAAGGAACTGTCCCAGAGGAACTGGAACCTGACCAGGTTGAGTTCTTGGGGACAGGGGGACCTTCTAGGGCAGATCTGAGCCAGGAGCAGCAGAGCTGCCCCTCCCTTGAACCCCTCAGACAGCAAGCTGCTGCTGAGGCTGCTGGGAAAGCTAGTGGTCCCCATACAGTGTATTGGGATGATGGACTCCTGTACTCAGAGAGTAGAGACCCCAAGCCTGGTGCTACCAGGAGGTTGGTAATACCTTTGAAGTTCAGGGGCTTCCTATTGACCCTAGCCCATGATATTCCCTTAGCAGGACACCTGGGCCAGAACAAGACTTGGGACAGAATTGTCCCTCACTTTCACTGGCCCCACATGTCTGAAGACAGTAAGGAGTTTTGTCGCTCCTGTGTAACCTGCCAAGCCAGTGGCAAAGCAGGTGGCACTACAAAGGCCCCCCTGATACCACTACCTGTGGTGGGGGTGCCCTTTGAGAGGGTAGGGATTGACATTGTTGGTCCCATGGATCCCCAAACAGCCTCTGGGCACAGGTTTATCCTGGTGGTAGTGGATCATGCCACCAGGTACCCAGAAGCTATTCCCCTCAGGACCACTACAGCACCTGTGGTGGCAAGGGCCCTCCTGGGAATCTTCTCAAGAGTGGGCTTTCCTAAGGAGGTAGTATCAGACAGGGGTGCTAACTTCATGTCTGGGTACTTAAAAGCAATGTGGAAGGAGTGTGGAGTGACTTATAAGTTCACCACACCCTATCACCCACAATGCAATGGTTTAGTTGAGAGATTCAACAAAACCTTGAAGGGCATGATTAAAGGGCTCCCAGAAAAGCTTAGGCGTAGATGGGACATACTCTTGCCCTGCCTTTTATTCGCATATAGGGAGGTGCCTCAGAAGGGGTTGGTTACAGCCCTTTTGAACTTCTGTTTGGCCACCCTGTGAGGGGTCCACTGTGCTTGGTGAAGGAAGGATGGGAGTTACCTCTCAAGCCCCCAAAGCAAGATATAGTGGACTATGTACTTGGTCTCCGCTCCAGGATGGCTGAGTACATGAAAAAGGCAACCAAAAACCTTGAGGCTAGCCAGGAACTTCAGAAGGCCTGGCATGACCAAAAGGCTGTTCTGACTGTGTACCAGCCAGGACAGAAGGTGTGGGTGTTGGAGCCAGTGGCCCCAGCAGCTCTCCAAGACAGATGGAGTGGACCCCACACTATTGTTGAGCAGAAGGGTGAGGTCACTTACTTAGTGGACCTGGGAACACCCAGGAGTCTCCAAAGGGTTCTCCATGTCAACAGACTAAAGCCATATGTGGACAGGGCAGACATGGGCTTGCTCATGGCTACTGATGAAGGGCAGGAGGAAGAGAGTGACCCACTCCCTGACCTGCTCTCACAGAACCCTGACGATGGGTCAGTTGATGGTGTAGCCTTGGCAGGCAGCCTCACTACCCAGCAACAAACTGATTGCAGGCAAGTCCTCAATCAGTTTAGACATATGTTTTCACTGACACCCAGTCAGACCACCTGGTGCACTCATGAAGTGGACACTGGGGACAGTCTGCCTATTAAAAACAAGATTTATAGGCAACCTGACCATGTCAGGGACTGTATCAGGACTGAAGTCCAGAAAATGTTGGAGTTGGGAGTAATTGAACCCTCAGATAGCCCTTGGGCTAGTCCAGTAGTCCTGGTACCGAAACCTCACACCAGTGGTGGGAAAAGAGAGATGAGGTTTTGTGTAGACTACAGGGGTCTCAATGCAGTCACTAGGACTGATGCCCATCCCATACCCAGGGCAGATGAGCTCATAGATACTTTGGCCTCTGCCAAATATCTCAGCACATTTGACCTAACAGCTGGCTACTGGCAGATCAGACTAGCTGATACTGCAAAGCCCAAAACAGCATTTTCAACCCCTAGTGGGCATTATCAATTTGTGGTAATGCCCTTTGGTCTGAAAAATGCACCTGCCACTTTCCAGAGGTTGGTGAACACAGTTCTCACAGGACTGGAAGCCTATAGTGCAGCTTATCTAGATGATATTGCTGTCTTTAGCTCCACCTGGGAGGATCACCTGGTCCACCTCAGGAATGTTTTACAGGCCCTGCAAAAGGCAGGCCTGACTATCAAGGCCACTAAGTGCCAGATAGGGCAGAGTCAGGTTGTGTACCTGGGCCACCTTGTGGGTGGAGGCCAGGTTCAACCTTTGCAGAGCAAGATCCAGACCATCATGGACTGGACTGCTCCCACTACCCAGACTCAGGTGAGAGCCTTCTTAGGCCTGACTGGGTACTATAGGAGATTTGTCAAGGGGTATGGATCAATAGTGACACCCTTGAATGACTTAACTTCTAAGAAAATGCCCAAAAAGGTTCAGTGGACAGTTAGCTGTCAAAAGGCATTTGATGACCTCAAGCAGGCCATGTGCACTGCTCCAATTCTGCAGAGTCCTGATTACTCCAAGAAGTTCATTGTTCAAACAGATGCATCTGAATTGGGGGTAGGGGCTGTACTGTCACAATTGAATGAAGAAGGTCAGGATCAGCCAGTAGCTTTTATTAGCAGAAGGCTGACCCCTAGAGAGAAACGTTGGTCAGCCATAGAGAGGGAGGCCTTTGCTGTGGTCTGGGCTCTGAAGAAGTTGAGGCCATACTTGTTTGGTACACACTTCCTGGTTCAGACAGACCATAAGCCCCTCTTATGGCTAAAACAAATGAAGGGTGAAAACCCCAAACTGCTTAGGTGGTCCATTTCCCTACAGGGGATGGACTTTACAGTGGAACATAGGCCTGGGAGTAACCATGCGAATGCAGATGGACTCTCTAGGTATTTCCACTTAGAACATGAAGACTTAACTGGGCAAGGTTAGTTTAATGTCCCTACGTTTGGGGGGGGTTGTGTAGGAGAGTAGGATCTGCTTCACATGGGTACCCCCACTTTTTGCTGATGCTTCACTGGTTTTCGACATTAGTCTGGCTGGGGCCCTGCTATTCAGAACCCCAGCCTAGCTGTTTCCTCTTTAAAAGGGTCTCCATGTGCCTTAGGCACATCACTGATTGGGATCTGGAGTGCCCTTATAAGTCCCTAGTATATGGTATACTATGTACCAAGGGCATAGGTACCTCAGAGGCCTGCCAGGGGCTGCAGCATATATTATGCCACCCCTGGAAGGCCATCCAAACTGACACCACAGGTCTGCTACTGCAGCCTGGGTAAGGTGGTGCATGCACCCCTTACTGTGGTATAGGTTACCTATATCACTAAAAGCATACACACATATAAACCTATAAGTCACTCCTAAGGCAGGCCTTATCAATCCTAAAGGCAGAGTGCATGGTTCCTATGTGAGAGGGTGCCCCTGCATGAGCAGGGCCCCTCTGCAGCGATCGGAGACCATCTCTGATGCTGTTTGTAGTGCAGCCTGACCATATACGCTTAAGCGCATTATATCCTCGCGGTAAAATGCTAACTTTGGAATGGCTGCACCTAAACATGTCGTGTTTGGTGTCAAACATCTTGGAATACTACCCCCCCGCCAATCCTGGCAGCGGGGGTAGTATTCCACCCTTCTAGAGGGAAAGGCATGTTAACTCTGACGAGTCCGGTAACTTCTTTCCAGAGCCCTGGCATCACAAAATGGATGCTGCTGCCACAGACACGAGTCTGGCCTCCTGCTGCTGGACGAAACTCCGGCAGGGGAGGCCTGGACAATAGGTTTCCTGTCCCAGGGAGGTGTGACCACCTCCCCAGACAGGACAATGTGTATTGGGGCTGGGCGGGAGCACTTTCAGGTGCTTTGAAGTCCTGCACTGGGGGCACATTTGGTGTCCCTGTGCATACCCCAATTCAAACCGGATCAGGGGCTCGCAGCCCCTGCTTTGGCACGAACTGGACAAAGGGAAAGGGGTGTAGCCACCCCTCTGCCCTGACCCACCCATAGGTGGGGCCACAGAGTAGTCCATCCCCTATTTTTAGAATAAAGGTAGGAACCCAGTCCTTAGGACTTTAGATTATACCTGGATGAAACTCTGACACTGAATCCTGGACCTTCGACGCTCTACGACAAGATTAGAGGACTGAAGAATCTCCCTTGGGGTCAAGGAGTGACTCCCCTGCTTGGCAGGCACCAAAGAAGCATCTGTCCGGTTCGCATTACTGAAGCTCCCGTCGGACGCCGAAGTCATCGCATCACCAGAGGTGGATTCTCAGACTTCCCCGAGGATACCCTGAGTCCCCAGCAAAGCTGAGGCCCGTGGCTATCGTGGGTGACTTGAGACCGTGACCCCTGGACACCGAGCACACTTGCAAGTGCACCATCTTCTGGGTCTCCCAAGAAGTCATTCTTTGGGCTCCGAGTAGCCCTAGCCTCCAGCACCACCTGCACCGAAGATCACTGGCCCCCACTCCACGAGTGTTCTGTAAGCCAGCTCCACGTGTGGCGTCACGAGGCTCCTTCGCGGTCGCTAGCCTGTTGGCTAGTAGCCCTTAACGAAGGCCAATCTTTTCTTTACTTGGAAACCTGGTTGCTCCAGGCCTGCCCTCACTTACCCTCGCTGGGTGAGTTCACCAGACCTTGCTGGTCTGCATCATCGATGATCTACATCTCACTCGAGACTTGCCATTGCCAAGGCTTGTTGGGTCCAATCCGGTCGCCGATACCTCAGCACTCGACAGACATCGAGCACCAGCCCGAATCCTGCTCCTGGTCGCCGACAACGCCTCCCGGACCTCGTGGCTGAAGAGTCAAGACGACCATCACCGCACCTGAAGCACTCAACATCGGTGGGCATCTGTCCATCGCCTTCCTGGTCACTGGCTAGTGACCCAGACTCTGTCCCCTCTGCTTTCAGGTTCTTCAGAACTCCGATCCACTCTTGGATCCACCCGGACACTTTTCTCCTGGTCGCCAGCAGCACTTTGCAGCAGATCGCCATACGAAACGACGACGAAACCCGACCCCGAAAGGCACCTATGCACCCGGCTTCCCTGGGTGAGGTAACACGAGTACTCCGGTGCTCCCGTGGGTAGAGACTCTTCAAAGTCCTAGATCTCAAAGGGTTTTGTCCTAGTCCTCTTTTAAGTGTCCCTTTCCTCTATTTTCCCGATCCCGACTTTCTCCATAGAAGTTAACGGCGTATCGCGGTTGTGTATTTACACTGCACGCGTCTCCCGTGGGTCCCCTGTGTCACTACCTTGGGTGGTTCCTTGTGGTCCAAGCACTTCTAGAGGCTCTAGGCCTAGTGTCTAGTTCAGTCGTGGTTCGCATACCACTTTATTGGTATATGGTTTGGTACGCCCCTAGGGCCCAAACGTGTATTTGTGCTATTACTGTGATTTAAGATCTTATAACCTATGTACTTCGAACTCTAGCCTCATAAAGAGACTAGAGGGGTGTGTTTAGTAATAAATACATATATTTTGAATATATACCTGGTGTGGTGCTCTTTCATTTGGTCACTCAAGAGATTATAGACTGGTAAAACAAGCTGCTTTACATTCCTTCAAGACTTAGCCTGAAGGCTGCTCTCCATAGCTACCACTAGGATAGCTTTCAATAAGGTTGTCTTTAACCTATCTACCATAAGAGTCGATTTGGACTGGTGCAAGGTGCCCACTATAATTAGTGGACAGCATATGCCAGGCCAACTTCTCACAATGACGTCACATATTACATCACTCATGACATGGTCAGTGACATCACTCATTACATCACTGATGACATCTCAAATGACATCACTGATGACATCATCCAGTGAATGTGTGTTTTTCTGAAAATTAAATATGTTTTATATATGTATATCTCAAGGTCGATGGAAGAATAAATGGGTATATAAGTGTCTAAATGGATGATTTTTTTTGTAAAATTGATTGTATAACTGACTAAGTGTATCTTAGTGAATACATGGGTTAGTGAGAAATGTTTAAATATGAAAATATCTGTATCAGTCTCTCACTTTGTGTATAAGTGGCTGCATGGGTTGGTGAGTAGCTACATGAGTGTCTATATGGGTTATTAGTTGGTTTTTTGAGTATCAGTATGAGTGTCTGAGTGTCTGTATGGTTCGGTGGGGGTATTACTTAGTGCATAGATGCATGAATGAGTGACTCACTGTTTGTATGTGTTGAAGACAGCATGTGTGCAGGACTGTATAGGTGGATGAGTATGTGTATGGGTGTGTTAGTGAGTGAATGACTGTCTCAATAGTGTCTTTATGAATAACTACTTATGTTTTAAACTAGTATATGTGAGTATTGGTGTATATAAGTGAGTATATGTGAGAGTGAGCGATTGGAAGAGTTCCTGTACAAATAAGTAGGTGTTTCTATAAGTGATTGTTTAAGAGAGTAAGTATGTGTAAGTTTCTGTAGAAGTAAGTGTGGTAGTGTGTGTATAACTGTATATGCAAGTAAATGGATGTTTGATACTTTGTTTGCATGTGTGAGTATGTGTGTGAGTAACTCTATGGATGAGTGGCGGTGTGTAACAGGATGTATAGGTGTATGAGTACATATGATGAGTGAGTACATGTATGAGTGACTGTATAGGGACTGTTGGTGAATGAGTGGATGTGTGTGTGTAGATCTTGGAATTACTGAATAGGTGTGTTGTAACTGGTATTGGTATGTCCATTGTTTTGAAAATGTTAGCTTGTATTTTTGAGTGTGTGTATCAAAGGTTATATTAGGGTGAGAGGAGGTCTGCCACTCTATCACAAGGATGATGTCATCAGTGATGTCATCAGTGATGTCATTTGAGATGTCATCAGTGATGTAATGAGTGATGTCACTGACCATGTCATGAGTGATGTAATATGTGACGTCATCAGCAGTGCATTGGGGCGCGCGAGTTATAGTTAGCTGAACTAACTATAACGGGGGAATTTCTATGGTTTTGTACGAGTGAAATGTCCAACTAACTATAACGCCCCTGAAACCTATGGTTTTTTCAGTGAATTATCTACTGGCGGGCGCCAGTAGATAGTTATAGTTAGGACCTATTTTCCATAGGAAATCCGCGACATTCTATTTGAAATAACTCTTGCGTCGGTTGACGAATCTTCGCGAAATTTTCAAACTTTATGGCCCGCTCCGGTCCGCTCCTACCCTGAAAGTCTCAGGGTGATTCGTCAAGCGGGGGCCGAGAAAAAAGGGGGGTCCCAAAACGTGTTTTCCACATTAATTTCCCATAGGAAACTTTAGACACGGCTACAGCCCGAACTGCTGAACGGAATTACACCACATTTGGCAAAGAGGTAGTTCTTGGTTCAGAAAGAACCTTTTTTGTTAAATGGTGTAAATCTGTTCAGTAGTTGCGGAGAAATTAAAAAATAAGAGTCAAAAAATCAATTTCCCATAGGAAACTTTATGCAAGGCTACAGCCCGAACTGCTGAACGGAATTACACCAAATTTGGCAAAGAGGTAGTTCTTGGTTCAGAAAGAACCCTTTTGTTAAATGGTGTAAATCCGTTCAGTAGTTGCTGAGAAAATCAAAAGTAAAAACACATATATATCTGGGCGGAGCCTAACCACACATGTCATCGTGAGATCTGATTGGCTGTCAGCACTTCATCCTGGAATTGCTGGCAGCCATCTTGGGACCAATATAAATGATAGTACCCCATTGAAATGCATTGTAGTGAATCTAAGATTTTGAGGGTTACCAAAAGGAGAACTATAAAGGGTGATAACAGACTTTAGTTACATTAGAATTCATTTGTTGATGGTACCATACTAATTTCAGGAATTGTGGTGTGTTCTAAGGTGATTTTACCCTGTGAAAAACCTTCTGCTGGGATATCATGAATCATGTTTGAGAGAAAACTATTTTCACATGCTTGTCCCATACAGTTTTGGAAGGTGCTCCAGAAGCTAAAATGAGAGCATATTTTCTGTAAATTCACATTATCTTTCTCAGTCATGTGAGAATGAAGTCTGACATTCTCAGTAAAACATGTACATCCAACAAGGGCAGAGACTGTCAGTTGATTCCTTTGTGTTCTACTGCAGCTTCCCAGAGTGTTCTAAAGAACAACTAGAGTGCTAACAGCCTTACTTATGACAAAAGTATGGCACACCTGCAGCCATCTTGATTGGAATAAACTGGTAACACTTAAAACATTTAATTTAAAAAGGAACAAAATGATGGGGTTCATCTTGTCATAGAAATTATGGTTAGTGCTCTGGAAAGAAAAATTAGGACATGTTTCAAGTGTGATCTCAAATATCTTCCTGTTATATTTCAACAGGAGCAGCCTGTCAGTTGATGCCTTTGTGTTCTACTGCAGCTTCCCAGAGTGTTCTAAAGAACAACTAGAGCACTAACAATCTTACTTATGACAAAAGTATGGCACACCTGAAGCCATCTTAATTGGAATAAACTGGTAACACTTAAAACATTTAATTTAAAAAGGAACAAAATGATGGGGTTCATTTTGTCATAGAAATTATGGTTAGTGATGTAGAAAGAAAAATTAGGACATGTTTCAAGTGTGATCTCAAATATCTTCCTGTTATATTTCAACAGGAGCAGCCTGTCAGTTGATGCCTTTGTGTTCTACTGCAGCTTCCCAGAGTGTTCTAAAGAACAACTAGAGCGCTAACAGTCTTACTTATGACAAAAGTATGGCACACCTGAAGCCATCTTGATTGGAATAAACTGGTAACACTTAAAACATTTAATTTAAAAAGGAACAAAATGAGGGGGTTCATTTTGCCATAGAAATTATGGTTAGTGCTGTAGAAAGAAAAATGAGGACATGTTTTAAGTGAGATCTCAAATATCTTCCTGTTATATTTCAACAGGAGCAGTCTGTCAGTTGATGCCTTTGTGTTCTACTGCAGCTTCCCAGAGTGTTCTAAAGAACAATTAGAGTGCTAACAGCCTTACTTATGACAAAAGTATGGCACACCTGAAGCCATCTTGATTGGAATAAACTGGTAACACTTAAAACATTTAATTTAAAAAGGAACAAAATGAGGGGGTTCATTTTGCCATAGAAATTATGGCTAGTGCTGCAAAAAGAAAATTTAGTGTATGTTTTAAGTGAGATCTCAAATCCTCTTCTATTTCATTAGAAAATTCTGACATGCAGACTGAAACAATCACTTTCAATACCAGCAGTAGACTTCCAGTTAACTCCTTGGTGAGCAGTAGCTTTACTACAGTGATCTAATGAACAACTAGAGTGCTAACATTCTGAATTTATGGAAAATGTGTGACACATCTGAATGCCTTCTTGATGGAATCAAAGTAAAAAACTGAAAGCATTTCCTACTGAGGAGACTGCAGTAAATGAGGAAATTAGGAAACTTCATAACAAAGAAGTCTTCCAAGATGGCAACCAGTGAAAAAAGAGCCCAAATGTAGCACAAATATTACCCAGATGTAGCCCACATATAGCCCAATGACAAAAGTGTGCAAAACACTTTTTATTTTTAGTTTTTTTGCAGTTTTATGTAGTGCAGACTGGTCAGGTATTGGAGAGTTGCATCTTAAAACATGACCCCCTACCGTACAAAAACACCACTGCACTACCCTAAACCCTAAAACACTACCCCCAGCACGACCCCCTACACTACACAAGCACCACTGCACTATCCTAAACCCTAAAACACTACCCCCAGCATGACACCCTACACTACACAAACACCACTGCACTACCCTAAACCCTAAAACACTACCCCAACACCACTGCACTAACCTAAATCCTAAAACACTACCCCCAGCACGACCCCCTACACTACCCAAACACCACTGCACTACCCTAAAACATGACCCCCTACACTACACAAACACCACTGCACTACCCTAAACCCTAAAACACTACCCCCAGCACGACCCCCTACACTACACAAGCACCACTGCACTACCCTAAATCCTAAAACACTACCCCCAGCACGACCCCCTACACTACACAAACACTACTGCACTACCTTAAACCCTAAAACGCTACCCCCAGCACGACCCCCTACACTACCCAAACACCACTGCACTAACCTACATCCTAAAACACTACCCCCAGCATGACCCCCTACACTACCCAAACACCACTGCACTACCCTAAAAAATGACCCCCTACACTACACAAACACCACTGCACTACCCTAAACCCTAAAACACTACCCCCAGCACGACCCCCTACACTACACAAGCACCACTGCACTACCCTAGACCCTAAAACACTACCCCCAGCACGACCCCCTACACTGCCCGAACACCACTGCACTGCCCTAAACCCTGAAACACCAGCCCCTGCATGACCCCCTACACTGCCCGAACACCACTGCACAGCCCTAAACCCTGAAACACCAACCCTAGCACGACCCCCTACACTGCCCGAACACCACTGCACTGCCCTAAACCCTGAAACACCACCCCCTTCACGACCCCCTACACTGCCCGAACACCACTGCACTGCCCTAAACCCTGAAACACCACCCCCAGCACGCCCCCTACACTGCCCGAACACCACTGCACTGCCCTAAACCCTGAAACACTACCCCCAGCAAGACCTCCTACACTGCCCGAACACCACTGCACTGCCCTAAACCCTGAAACATCACCCCCAGCAAGACCCCATACACTGCCCGAACACCACTGCCCTAAACCCTGAAACACCACCCCCAGCACGACCCCCTACACTGCCCGAACACCACTGCACTGCCCTAAACCCTGAAACACCACCCCCAGCACGACCCCCTACACTGCCCGAACACCACTGCACTGCCCTAAACCCTGAAACACCACCCCCTGCACGACCCCCTACACTGCCCGAACACTACTGCACTGCCCTAAACCCTGAAACACCATCCCCAGCACGACCCCTTACACTGCACGAACACCACTGCACTGCCCTAAACCCTGAAACACTACCCCCAGCAAGACCCCCTACACTGCCCGAACACCACTGCACTGCCCTAAACCCTGAAACATCACCCCCAGCAAGACCCCCTACACTGCCCGAACACCACTGCCCTAAACCCTGAAACACCACCCCCAGCAAGACCCCCTACACTGCCCGAACACCACTGCACTGCCCTAAACCCTGAAACACCACCCCCAGCACGACCCCCTACACTGCCCGAACACCACTGCACTGCCCTAAACCCTGAAACATCAACCCCAGCAAGACCCCCTACACTGCCTGAACACCACTGCCCTAAACCCTGAAACACCACCCCTACACTGCACGAACACCACTGCACTGCCCTAAACCCTGAAACACCACCTCCAGCAAAACCCCCTACACTGCCTGAACACCATTGCTCTGACCTAAATCCTGAAACACTAGCCCCAGCACAACCCCCTACACTGCCCAAACACCACTGCACTGCCCTAAACCCTGAAACACCACCCCCAGCATGACCCCCTACACTGCCCGAACAACACTGCACTGCCCTAAACCCTGAAACACCAGCCCCAGCAAGACCCCCTACACTGCCCGAACACCACTGCACTGCCCTAGACTCTGAAACACCAGCCCCAGCAAGACCCCCTACACTGCCCGAACACCACTGCACTGCCCTAAACCGTTAAACACCAGCCCTAGCACGACCCCCTACACTGCCCGACACCACTGCACTGCCCTAAACCCTGAAACACCAGCCCCAGCACGACCACCTACACTGCCCGAACACCACTGCACTGCCCTAAACCCTGAAACACCAGCCCCAGCACAACCCCTACACTGCCCGAATACCACTGCACTGCCCTAAACCCTGAAACACCACCCCCTGCATGACCCCCTACACTGCCCGAACACCACTGCACTGCCCTAAACCCTGAAACACCACCCCCTGCAGCACCCCCTACACTGCCCGAACACCACAGCACTGCCCTAAACCCTGAAACACCACCCCCTGCACGCCCCCTACACTGCCCGAACACCACTGTACTGCCCTAAACCCTGAAACACCACCCCCAGCACGGCCCCCTTTACTGCTCGAACACCACTGCACTGCCCCAAACCCTGAAACACCACCCCCAGCACGACCCCCTACACTGCCCGAACACCACTGCCCTAAACCCTGAAACACCTACCCCTGCACGACCCCCTACACTGCCCGAACACCACTGCACTGCCCTAAACCCTGAAACACCACCCCCTACACTGCCCGAACACCACTGCACTGCCCTAAACCCTGACACACCACCCCCAGCACGACCCCCTACACTGCCCGAACACCACTGCACTGCCCTAAACCCTAAAACACCACCCCCAGCATTACCCCCTACACTGCCCAAACACCACTGCACTGCCCTAAACCCTAGAACACTACCCCCAGCACGACCGCCTACACTACCCGAACACCACTGCACTACCCTAAACCCTAAAATACTACCCCCAGCACAACCCCTATACTACCCAAACACGACTGCACTGCCCTAAACCCTCAAACACTCCCCCAGCACGACCCCCTACACTACCCGAACACCACTGCACTGC
Source organism: Calotriton arnoldi (assembly GCA_963921515.1). Lineage (NCBI taxonomy): Eukaryota > Metazoa > Chordata > Amphibia > Caudata > Salamandridae > Calotriton > Calotriton arnoldi. The sequence continues at coordinate 950,595 of CAWUFW010006242.1, read as the reverse complement.
CCTAAACCCTAAAACACTCCCCCAGCACGACCCCCTACACTACCCGAACACCACTGCACTGCCCTAAACCCTAAAACACTCCCCCAGCACGACCCCCTACACTACCCAAACACCACTGCACTGCACTGCCCTAAACCCTAAAACACTACCCCCGCATGACCCCCTACACTACCCAAACACCAATGCGCTACCCTAATCCCTAAAACACTACCCCCCGCATGACCCCCTACACTACCCTAAACCCTAAAACACTACCCCCGCACGACTCCCTACACTACCCAAAGACCACTGCACTACCCTAAACCCTAAAACACGACCTCCTACACTACACAAACACCACTGCACTACCCTAAACCCTAAAAACTATCCCCAGCACGAACCACTACACTACCCAAACACCACTGCACTACCCTAAACCCTAAAATACTACCCCCAGCACAACCCCCTACACTACCCGAACACCACTGCACTGCCCTAAACCCTAAAACACTCCCCCCAGCACGACCCCCTACACTACCCGAACACCACTGCACTGCCCTAAACCCTAAAACACTCCCCCCAGCACGACCCCCTACACTACCCAAACACCACTGCACTGCACTGCCCTAAACCCTAAAACACTACCCCCCGCATGACCCCCTACACTACCCAAACACCAATGCACTACCCTAATCCCTAAAACACTACCCCCCGCATGACCCCCTACACTACCCTAAACCCTAAAACACTACCCCCGCACGACTCCCTACACTATCCAAAGACCACTGCACTACCCTAAACCCTAAAACACGACCTCCTACACTACACAAACACCACTGCACAACCCTAAACCCTAAAACACTACCCCCTACACTACACAAACACCACTGCACTACCCTAAACCCTAAAAAACTACACCCAGCACGAACCACTACACTACCCAAACACCACTGCACTCCCCTAAACCCTAAAAAACTACCCCCAGCAGTATCCCTACACTACCCAAACACCACTGCACTACCCTAAACCCTAAAACACTACCCCCAGCAGTACCCCCTACACTACCCAAACACCACTGCACTACCCTAAATCACAACCCCCAGCACGACCCCCTACACTACCCAAACACCACTGCACTACCCTAAACCCTAAAACACTACTCCCAGCATGACCCCCTACACTACCCAAACACCACTGCACTACCCTAAACCCTAAAACACTACCCGCCGCATGACCCCCTACACTACCCTAAACCCTAAAACACTACCCCCGCACGACTCCCTACACTACCCAAAGACCACTGCACTACCCTAAACCCTAAAACACGACCTCCTACACTACCCAAACACCACTGCACTATCCTAAACCCTAAATCTACCCCCAGCATGACCCCCTACACTACACAAACACCACTGCACTACCCTAAACCCTAAAACACTACCCCCAGCACGACCCTCTTCACTACCTAAACACAACTGCACAATTTGTTACAGGCATTGCAACGCAGGCCTGTGGTGCTTACTGGAAGTACCTAGTGGGCTAGTTGGGCCCCAGGGACCATCAGGATTCAAGGTGATCTAATCCCCCAACTTAAAACGCACCACGGGGCGCGTTTGCACAGTGGTGAAGGGAGGGGGCGGGGCCTCAGGTGACATGTGCGCAAACACGCCCTGTGGTGCGTTTTAAGTTGGGGAATTAATTCCCTTTGAAACCTGAGGGACCCTGGGGCCAACTAGCCCACCAGGTACCTTCAGTAAGCACAACAGAGTTGCGTTGCAGAGAGGTGAAAAAGGTGCGTGGCCTCGGAACGCCTCTCTGCAACTCAGCTCTGTGGTCCTAACTGTAGGTACCTGGGGGCTAGTTGGGCCCCAGGGACCCTCAGAATTCAAGGGGACTTAATCCCGCAACTTAAAACGTGCCACGGGGTGCGTTTGCACACATGTCACCTCAGGCCCCCTCCCTTCACCACTGTGCAAACGCGCCCTGTAGCGCGTTTTAAGAGGTAGTTTTAATCCCCCTGCCCTATTATGTACTAGGGACTTGCAGAGGAGGTCATGCTAATCACAGGGGTACCCCAACGCATAGTGTTCCCTAGTGTATGTAGGTGTTTTCACTGTATTCTAAGTGTCTTTTAGCATAGCACTGGCTCTGGTTAGTCAGAGTCAGTTACCACCAGTACCCATCTGAAAAAGTTGTGGGCACAGGATGATTTTGCAACAAGGCCTCTTTCTGCTCCTCTGTTGGTTCTTTCTGCACATCTTTTGCTTCTTTCTGTGCGTTTTTTCTTCTTTCTTCACATGTCCTACCTCTGTGGGCATAGTTAGAAACTAGCATTTAAAAAAACCTTTGAAATTCACTTAAAAAATCATAGGTTTCAGGCACGTTATAGTTAGAAATTAGCATTTAAAAAACCTTTGAAATTCACTGAAAAAACCATAGGTTTCAGACACGTTATAGTTAGAAATTAGCATTTAAAAAACCTTTGAAATTCACTGAAAAAACCATAGGTTTTAGGGACAGTTATAGTTAGTTGGACATTTCACTCGTACAAAACCATAGAAATTCCCCGTTATAGTTAGTTCAGCTAACTATAACTCGCGCCCCGCAATGCACTGCTGATGACGTCACATATTACATCACTCATGACATGGTCAGTGACATCACTGATGACATCACTGATGACATCTCAAATGACATCACTGATGACATCATCCATGTGATAATTTCATGCATCTTCTCACACCCTAATATAACTTTTGATACACCCACTCTAAATTACAGACTGCCATTCTCAAAACCATAGACACTCCAACACCAAAAACTACATACCCACTCACTGATTCTTAGGTCTACACACACATCCACTCACTCACCCGTACAGTCACTCATACTTAGTCACTCAGTACAGGACTATCATATGCACTCATACACCTATATAAACACTCACACACCGCCACTCATCCATAGAGGTACTCACACACCTAGTCAGTCATGCAAAAACGTAATCACACACCCATTTACTCACCTATACAGTTATACACACACCAGCTCACTTACTCATACAAATACTAGCACATTCTTACGCTCTTATACAATCACTGATACAAGTACACACTCATCCATACAGCCACTCTCACAATCACACACTCTCACTTATAGCCATTTATATACTCCAACACACATATATACTGCCTTTCACATATGTAGTTACTCACACATGTACCACTGAGATATACATTCAATCACTAACACACCCATACACACACTCACCCACCCATACAGTCCATCACAGATGCACTCTTGAAACCATGCACCCAGTGAATCACCAACTCACACATCTATGCACAGAGTCACACACACCCCACCCACACAAACACTCAGGCACCCATGCAGATACTCAGACAATCAATCAATAACCCATGTAGACACTCATGTAGCTATTCAGAAAGCCATGCAGCCGCTTACAAACCAACAGACAGACGGATACAGACATTCACACAGTTTAGTCACTAACCCATGCATTCAGTAAGATACATTTAATCACTCACTTGTAGAGTCAGTCACTCACGTACTAAATCATCCATTCAGACACTTATACACCCACTCATTCTTCAATACGCCTTTCCCTATATATATTAAACATATTTAAACTTTACAGAAACACACAGTCACTGGATGATGTCATCAGTGATGTCATTTGAGATGTCATCAGTGATGTCATCAGTGATGTCACTGACCATGTCATGAGTGATGTAATATGTGACGTCATCAGCAGTGCATTGCGGGGCGCGAGTTATAGTTAGCTGAACTAACTATAACGGGGAATTTCTATGGTTTTGTACGAGTGAAATGTCCAACTAACTATAACTGTCCCTAAAACCTATGGTTTTTTCAGTGAATATATATATATATATATATATTATCTACTGGCAGTCGCCAGTAGATAGTTATAGTTAGGACCTATTTTCCATAGGAAATCCACAACATTCTATTTGAAATAACTTTGGCGCCGGTTGATGAATCTTTGCAAAATTTTCAAAACTTATGGCCCGCTCCTGTCCGCTCCTATCCTGAAAGTCTCGGGATGATTCGTGAAGTGGGGGCCGAGAAAAAATGGCGGTCCCAAAACGTGTTTTCCCCATGCAATTTTCCATAGGATCCTTTCATCGCAGCTCCAGCCCGAACTGCTGAACGGAATTACACCAAATTTGGCAAAAAGGTAGCCCTTGGTTCAGAGTCATGCCTTTTGGTTAAATGGTGTAAATCCGTTCAGTAGTTCCTGAGAAATTTGAAAAAGAAAACACATATATATCTGGGCGGAGCCTAACCACACATGTCATCGTGAGATCTGATTGGCTGTCAGCACTTCATCCTGGAATTGCTGGCAGCCATCTTGGGACCAATATAAATGATAGTACCCCATTGAAATGCATTGTAGTGAATCTAAGATTTTGAGGGTTACCAAAAGGAGAACTATAAAGGGTGATAACAGACTTTAGTTACATTAGAATTCATTTGTTGATGGACCATACTAATTTCAGGAATTGTGGTGTGTTCTAAGGTGATTTTACCCTGTGAAAAACCTTCTGCTGGGATATCATGAATCATGTTTGAGAGAAAACTATTTTCACATGCTTGTCCCATACAGTTTTGGAAGGTGCTCCAGAAGCTACAATGAGAGCATATTTTCTGTAAATTCACATTATCTTTCTCAGTCATGTGAGAATGAAGTCTGACATTCTCAGTAAAACATGTACATCCAACAAGGGCAGAGACTGTCCGTTGATTCCTTTGTGTTCTACTTCAGCTTCCCAGAGTGTTCTAAAGAACAACTAGAGTGCTAACAGCCTTACTTATGACAAAAGTATGGCACACCTGAAGCCATCTTGATTGGAATAAACTGGTAACACTTAAAACATTTAATTTAAAAAGGAACAAAATGATGGGGTTCATTTTGTCATAGAAATTATGGTTAGTGCTGTAGAAAGAAAAATTAGGACATGTTTCAAGTGTGATCTCAAATATCTTCCTGTTATATTTCAACAGGAGCAGCCTGTCAGTTGATGCCTTTGTGTTCTACTGCAGCTTCCTAGAGTGTTCTAAAGAACAACTAGAGAGCTAACAGTCTTACTTATGACAAAAGTATGGCACACCTGAAACCATCTTGATTGGAATAAACTGGTAACTCTTAAAACATTTAATTTAAAAAGGAACAAAATGAGGGGTTCATTTTGTCATAGAAATTATGGTTAGTGCTGTAGAAAGAAAAATTCGGACGTTTCAAGTGTGATCTCAAATATCTTCCTGTTATATTTCAACAGGAGCAGCCTGTCAGTTGATTCCTTTGTGTTCTACTGCAGCTTCCCAGAGTGTTCTAAAGAACAACTAGAGCGCTAACAGTCTTACTTATGACAAAATTATGGCACACCTGAAGCCATCTTGATTGGAATAAACTGGTAACACTTAAAACATTTAATTTAAAAAGGAACAAAATGAGGGGGTTCATTTTGTCATAGAAATTATGGTTAGTGCTGTAGAAAGAAAAATTAGGACGTTTCAAGTGTGATCTCAAGTATCTTCCTGTTATATTTCAACAGGAGCAGCCTGTCAGTTCATTCCTTTGTGTTCTACTGCAGCTTCCCAGAGTGTTCTAAAGAACAACTAGAGCGCTAACAGTCTTACTTTTGACAAAATTATGGCACACCTGAAGCCATCTTGATTGGAATAAACTGGTAACTCTTAAAACATTTAATTTAAAAAGAAACGAAATGATGGGGTTCATTTTGCCATAGAAATTATGGTTAGTGCTGCAAAAAGAAAATTTAGGGCATGTTTTAAGTGAGATCTCAAATCCTCTTCTATTTCATTAGAAAATTCTGACATGCAGACTGAAACAATCACTTTCAATACCAGCAGTAGACTTCCAGTTAACTCCCTGGTGAGCAGTAGCTTTACTACAGTGGTCTAATGAACAACTAGAGTGCTAACATTCTGAATTTATGGCAAATGTGTGACACATCTGAATGCCTTCTTGCTGGAATCAAAGTAAAAAACTGAAAGCATTTCCTACTGAGGAGACTTCAGTAAATGACGAAATTAGGAAACTTCATAACAAATAAGTCTCCCAAGATGGCCACCAGAGAAAAAAGAGCCCAAATGTAGCACAAATATCACCCAGATGTAGCCCACATATAGCCCAATGACAGAAGTGTGCGAAACACTTTTTATTTTTATTTTTTCTGCAGTTTAAATAGTGCAAACTGGTCAGGTATTGGAGCGTTACATCTTACTTGGACCCCTTATTGCGTATTTTGCACGAAGTACATGAGATTGATCTTGCGAAACATTGAACTTTACGATTCTGTTAACCTGAAGTTGCTCTGAACCGGGCTTTGTAACACCAGTTTTTACCTACTGGTTTTAATTAATTCTCACTGTATTGTATTAGGAAAGAGGATTTACTGTTTTTATGTACACTTTTATGATCTCTGTTTCTAAACCAGATCAAATAAAGTTTAATGAATTCTATGGCAGGACGGAGGCGAGGATTATGCATATCTTTCCTCACTTTATTTGCATAGCAGTTCAAAGAAAACATAACACAACAATCATTAAACAAAAGACTACACAACCCATGAACCATTAGGGGTAGTCTCCAAGGCAACTACAGTCCAATCATATCACAGTCCATCGTAAATAATATCGTGACATCCCTTCCGCTTCCTCTTTCTTCACTGCTCATCAGTTAAGTGCATTCCTTACATTCTTGGCTTAATCTGACGTTGTTGCTGTTTGTATAGCGGTTTCTTGTGCACGTTATTAGAATTATTGCCTTGGTATTGTTTCATATTCCCTGCGCAGCAGGCTCTTGCCCGAGCACGTTCTCCCCCTCGCAGTTTCTCCCGCTGTGTGCTCTGCGCGCGGTGAGATCGTGTCAGGCGCGTCTGGTCCGAGCGAGGCAGCTCCGTCGAGCGCTCCTGCTGGTCTTTACACTCGTTTGGGAATCCGGTCACTCCTTTAGTGTCCGCTTGATTCCCGACCAACCCTCGCCTAATTTTGACACCGCTACGCTGTGATTTCCCCACACGGCCACGTTAGTGACCAGCGCCACCTGGTGGTGGTAATTGGTATTGCACCTCAGTCTATTCTTATAACAGCTTCGGGGAAAGCCCAGCTGTTGGAGCACCGGCAAGGGGGCTGTCTTAAGGATTTTAAGGGCATTTGTTCTGTGCTCACACCCTCTGCTATCATGTCTTCTTCAGAAGACCATTTTTACTCCTCCTACCAGGAAGTGGAGGAGGAATGGCCCCCCAACTTCGCCCTCCAGCAGTGGACCAAGCCCTCTCTCTGGCTAATTCTAGGGCGCTGGCTCCTCTTAGGGATCAGGTTGATAAGCTGGCGAAAAGCATCCCTGGGGTGTTCAGTGACCCAGATCTGGTGGTGGCGGGTCCAAGTAGCTCCCAGATGGGGAATAAAAGGGCCGTTAAGCATAACGCGGGGCACTTGGAAGGATTTGATAAACTTACGGAGACCTTCCTCAAGAGTGCGCGAACGCTAAAACATGCACCCTGCCGGGAGGAGGAGGAGCCCAGAGAAAATTGCGACACTGTCACCACTATTGTAGACCCCGACGGCGGGTTTTCCTTAGAGGTAGAGGGTGTATCGGAGGACGATTTCTCCTCCGATGAGGATAAGGACTCGGGGCGTCCCTGGCGTCCAGAGTCCCACTCCTCTCAGTCCCCGGTTGGGGACGGGGTCCACTCGGACATGTTCGAGCCTACCCAAATTTACCATCCTAGGTCGGCAGAGTGGACACCTGACGGCAAAATGGCAGAGTATGTGGTGGGGAAAATCCATCAACCCCTTGAAAGGGAGGTCAGAAATAGGATGAGGGGAGAATGCCCCAGGCCCTCACTGAAGGGGAAGGTGGCACACACGCCTGAAATTGATGAGAAACTATGTACCTTTTTCTCCAAGTATATGAGGGATCCCAAGAAAGGAATTGATAGGTCTTGGACGTGGTAGGGCCCTTGACCCAAATTATTCAATTGACGGAGCGTTCCAAAGAGTCAGGATCCCCTTTGTCCACAGATATTGTGGCTGGTTGGGTGCACTACCCTAAACCCTAAAACACTACCCCCTCCACTACCCAAACACCACTGCACTACCCTAAACCCTAAAACACTACCCCCAGCACGACACCCTACACTACCCAAACATAACTGCACTACCCTAAACCCTAAAACACTACCACCAGCATGACTCCCTACACTACCAAAACACCACTGCGCTACCCTAAACCCTAAAACACTACCCCCAGCACAACTCCCTACACTACCCAAACACCACTGCACTACACTAAACCCTAAAACACTAACCCCAGCATGACCCCCTACACTACCCAAACACCACTGCACTACCCTATACCCTAAAACACGACCCCCTACACTACACAAACATGACTGCACTACCCTAAACCCTAAAACATACTGTTGGAAAACGAGGAAGTACCTGTGAGGCCTGCACAAATAACATGAATACATTTGTCCTTCACTGGGAACCAAACACCCAATTGTAGCACCTGACTCTCAGAGGGTAGCGTTGCAGAGCAGTCTGAGGCTTTACTCAAGGGAGGTGGTGTGGGCTAGTAATCGCCATTTGCAGGTGCGCAGAAATAACACTCAATAATTGATTGTCCAGTCTGTACTTTGCTTTATAAAAGTAAGAGTACATTTATTAAACACACACACTACTCAATACTATGCACCAATTTACAAATATACATAAGCTGTTGGAATTACTTTGTGACATTGCGTAACATCTCCACCCCTCCCAAAAGGGGGTGGGGTCTAGTACCACCACTCCCATGTATGCACATCATCTTGCCCCCTAATGCAGTGTGTTGAGCCTAACCTGGAGCGAGGGCCCTGCGCACTGGCTCCATCCCAGTGGCGACCCACCCCATTACCTCAACGCGCATTAAAAATGGGTACACCTGCCTTGGTGACACATAACCCTGACTGAGCATTTCCTACTGACCATAAAGTATGCACCTCTATATCTTAAGGGCTAGCAGTCTGGGTCTTCACCTAAGTGCAGCAGCAAGAATACATGTTTACGCACACCTTAGAATGACAGTACTCATCACCTTTGTTGGACATTAGAATGCATTGCAATTACAGCCCCTAAGGGCATCACAGATGAAATCACAGGATTACGCCTATACAGCCAGACACCCTAGCAGGAATGTCTGGCAACATAACCCCCTTTGCTTATGGCATCACCTTACACAGGTACCTCACATTACATATGTGACCTTCAGTCCCTCTAAAAAGGAATAACCGTTAGTAAATGCAGTTCTGGTGCAATTACACCTCTTCACCTCCAGGGGATGCCCTTCTCCAGACATCCCCAACTCAGCCCTTCACTCCATGAAGCACTTTGCAATACACCCTCAGCTGTAGAACAAAAGTTCCAGCCCAGAAGGTATAATAAGGCAAGCTGAGCCCTTGAGGGGTTATTCTTTTTAGCTCCCTATGACACTTAGGGAGGGACTTTTCTTCGTGCTGGGGGGAGACTGCGCTTCTTCAGCAGCTCCCCCAACACCTTTGCACAAATTTGGTGGTGACCCCGTTCTCCTGGGGCCACCACGAGCAGGGAAAACGCTGTTCTGCCCTTGCAGGCCGGTCCTGGCCTGCAAGGCATTATGGGAGTCCCCGCATATTCTAACAGCGGCTCTCCCGCTGTGCCGGGGAGAGCCGCGCATACTTCCTTGCCTCTCGGGGGCCCGGTCCCACCCGGGCCCTCCTGCATCTCTTCACTCGTTGGGGCCTCCTGCCCGTGGAAGCCGGCTCGGGGAGCCCACCCCCGGCCGCTCCGGCCGGCTACCTGTCCGGCCCGCACCTCCGTGTGCGGCCGCAGGAGCCGGCACATCACTTCTGGTCTGCCCGCTCTGGCGGGCAGACACGCCCGACAGCCGCTGGCCCAGCGAGGGTCCGGGGGAGTGCGACGGCACTCCCCCTCTTCACCGCAGCACACGGGGGCGATCTTCGCGGGAGCGCGTCGGCGCTCCCCGTCTTCCATTGTTCGCCGGGGGCCAGGGTGGGCTCCTGGCACCCCCGCCTTCCGCATCTTCGCGGGAGCGCGACAGCGCTCCCCGACTTGCTTCGGGGCCCGGGGATGGGCTCCCGGGCCCCCTTGGGCACCTCTTCGCGGGGCGCGACGGCGCTCCCCACCCCCTCCCCTGCAGCTCTTCACGGGGAGCGCGACGGCGCTCCCGGCTTTGTTTTCAGTGGGGGCCAGGGTGGGCTCCTGGCACCCCGCAGGGGCACTTTCACGGGGTGCGCGATGGCGCACCCCGACTTTCCTTCTTCTTGGGGGCAGCCCCCGGGACCTGACCCACCCCGGGGGCATCTCATGGACCGGCGGCGGAGCCCCACGTGCTTCGTCGTCGGTCTTCTTAGGGGTCAAAGGTCGCTCACCTTCCGTGGGCCATATCTCAGCCCCTGGGGGTCCGATCGGCCCCATTTTTGCGTCTGCTTGCTCCTGAAGGCGGTCCCCAGCCACTGGGAGCACTCTCCTTTGCCCTCCAGGTCTCCAAGAGGGGGCATTCTGCAGGGAGCGGTCTTCACTGGCTCCCTGCACCAGACTTTCGCCTGTCTCCCCTCCTTGGCCTCTCTTCTCCCTGCGCAGAGGCCTCTGCTTCTGCGCACTGGTCCTGGGCTCTTCTTCTGGTGCTGGCAGGCCCTGGGGGACAGTCAGGGGGTTCCTCCTTCCAACTGCCCATTGCCAGGCTCCAGCACCTTCCGCCTCCGCAGACCACACCCAAGAGAGCTTCTCTTCCTGTCCAAGCACTTTTTAAAAGTTGAGTAGGGGGCTGGCAGGAAGTCTCTGTTTGTCCTATCAAACAGCGACACATCACTTCCCTGCCCCTGCTCCCTCCTCCTGGTCCAGCCTCTGGGCTTGTTCAAAATGGCGTCGTCCAGGGTCTCTGGCCACATGGTCTCTGAAACAAGACCCTTTCCCCAGTGCTGCCTTCATCTTGGTTCAGCTTGGTGCCTGGCCCCCAGCGACAGCTGCTGATGGATTAGCCTGTAGCTCCACCTATCTCCTCTCCTGGGAGGGAAGATCTTGGCTCTGGGAAGAAGGGTCATTAATCTAACCTGCCAGGGCCAGACCCCAGCCAGGGACTCAGAGAAATATGACATTCCTGGATGACCCAAAAGCAGTACAAATATGACTTTGGACTCTGCAGAATACTTCTTTTCACATCCGCTACTGTGGACTTTAGTGTGTGTCTGGAATCTGTAGGCCTTATGGAAGTTAATCTAACACATGGGCTCCACATTCCCGTAGGGGAATAATGAAGTGAAAAACACAGTAAAGCACACTGACTTTCCCTGGCATGTTCCTTCCTAGTGTATAAGGCATATTCCGTGTCACCACCCAATTCTGCATAAGTCCTGCCACACCATTCATTTTGTAGCTGCTCCTGGACTGCGCACGCTAGGAATCTCCCCTGCGCAGCCCCTACACGTGTGCACACGCCTGTACACAGATGTCTGCATGTAATCAGCCCGGTGCCCCTTACTCCAGCTGCTGCGCAGCGGCCTAGTCAAGCTAGGGGGACACCAGTAAAATCCACATGCAGTCTCTTCCATCATGAGTTCACTGTGGATGAGTCCCAATTTACGAGGCTCTCCCACAGTAAAAGCTCAACAATTAGGTGCTCAAAAAGCGAAAAATCCGGGCGGCCCATAGTGTCAGAACCACCTTCTAACAACTACCTACAGCATGACCCCCTTCACTACACAAACACCACTGCACTGCCCTAAACCCTAAAACACTACCCCAGTACTACCCTCTACACTACCCAAACACCACTGCACTAACATAAACCCTAAAACACTACCACCAGCACAACCCCCTACACTACACAAACACCACTGCACTACCCTAAACCCTAAAACACTACCCCAGCACGACTCCCTACACTACCCAAACACCACTGCACTACCCTTAACCCTAAATCTACCCCCACCACGACCCCCTACACTACACAAACACCACTGCACTACCCTAAACTCAAAACACTACCCCCAGCATGACCCCCTACACTACACAAACACCACTGCACTACCCTAAACCCTAAAACACTACCACCAGCAAGACCCCCTACACTACTCAAACACCACTGCACTACCCTAAACCCTAAAACACTACCCCAGCACGACCCCCTACACTACCCATATACCACTGCCCTAAACCCTAAAACACTACCCCCAGCACGACCCCCTACACTACTGCACTACGCTAAACCCTAAAACACTACACCCAGCACAACCCCCTACACTACCCAAACACCACTGCACTACCCTAAACCCTAAAACACTACCCCCAGCACGACACCCTATCCCACCCAAACACCACTGCACTACCCTAAACCCTAGAAAAGAAACCCCCACCGCATGCCCAATCCCCCTTACCTCTCACTCATCATGGTTCCTCTCTCCTCGTGGTTCCTGCTTCACGTCATCTCTGAGGGGTGGTGCACGTCGTTGTGAGGCAACGGAACAGCCTCTGTTTCCTTACAATGACATGGATCGTCTACATGTTTTTTAGAACGCATGGTCATTTACCATACATACCTTTACAACAAAATTTGTTGTAAAGGCATGCGTGGTAAATGACCATGCGTTCTAAAAAAATGCATAGTAATGACTTTGTGATGTATAATGCATGCGTGGCAATGCATGCATTGTAATGGTATCGCAAAGTAAAAAAGTCGTTGTAACGGCTGTTTACCGATCGCAGCTGGCCCCTGTTCTTCAGTGAGACGTTTATTTGATTAATTAGGAGGAAGGAATGTGTTTTTTTTAACGATAAGTGCATTCCCGGCTGTTGTATTGTGAAAGTGTCCGCGTGGCCTGGTTTCACTTCCGGTGAGAGAGTGGAAGAGTCTGTTTGGATCTAAAGGAGTTCTGTTGTTGGACGAGGCCGGAGCGACATGTCATCAGAAAACATAGCTAATGGAAAGCGTCCTCCCTGAAGTGTGGAGCAGTGCATGAGAGGTCAACGAGTGTGCGTCCCACCGCAGTATGACCGTACCGCGCGACCCATGTGCCGCCTCCAGGGTACGGGAGGCAGAAGCGGCATCGCAAGTCCTCTTGAAGACCGTTGTAGCACTAATTCTACATTTTGGTACTAGGGCATTTTAACTTCGTTGTTCCTGCCAGATACAAAGAGAAGATCCTGTGTTATTCAGTGCCCTCGTTACCTTTTTTGTGGGTTGTGGTGCTTGTCACTTCGCTGCCCTGCCGGTGCACACGACTGGGCACCCCACCTCGTGTGCCATCTGCAGGGCCTCTTCCCTCGGATCACTGGTTTCGGTTTCTGGAGTGGCAACATAAACAGTTGCTCCCAAAGGACTAGCCTGAACACTTAGGTGAATATCCCCTGCACCAGCATTCCATGGAAATTCTTTCCTAGCTCTCCCACGTCAACGAGCACGGCTCTGCTCGCGACACCGTATGACGTCATCGGAGCCATAAGAGGACCTCGTCGGAGTGCTGACGTCAGTTCCACCCATTTTTTCCGTGCCACCGAGGCAAACAGGGGACCGAGACATTTTCACATGTATACATAGTATAATAAATATATATATATTCACTGAAATAACCATAGGTTTCAGGCACGTTATAGTTAGAAATTAGCATTTAAAAACCTTAGAAATTCACTGAAAAAACAATAGGTTTCAGGCACGTTATAGTTAGAAATTAGCATTTAAAAAACCTTAGAAATTCACAGAAAAAACCATAGGTTTCAGGGGCGTTATAGTTAGTTGGACATTTCACTCGTACAAAACCATAGAAATTCCCCGTTATAGTTAGTTCAGCTAACTATAACTCGCAGCGCCCGCAATGCACTGCTGATGACGTCACATATTACATCACTCATGACATGGTCAGTGACATCACTCATTACATCACTGATGACATCTCAAATGACATCACTGATGACATCATCCAGTGAATGTGTGTTTTTCTGAAAATTAAATATGTTTTATATATGTATATCTCAAGGTCGATGGAAGAATAATTGGGTATATAAGTGTCTAAATGGATGATTTTTTTTGTAAAATTGATTGTATAACTGACTAAGTGTATCTTAGTGAATACATGGGTTAGTGAGTAATGTTTAAATATGAAAATATCTGTATCAGTCTCTCACTTTGTGTATAAGTGGCTGCATGGGTTGGTGAGTAGCTACATGAGTGTCTATATGGGTTATTAGTTGGTTTTTTGAGTATCAGTATGAGTGTCTGAGTGTCTGTATGGTTCGGTGGGGGTATTACTTAATGCATAGATGCATGAATGAGTGACTCACTGTTTGTATGTGTTGAAGACAGCATGTGTGCAGGACTGTATAGGTGGATGAGTATGTGTATGGGTGTGTTAGTGAGTGAATGACTGTCTCAATAGTGTCTTTATGAGTAACTACATATGTTTTAAACTAGTATATGTGAGTATTGGTGTATATAAGTGAGTATATGTGAGAGTGAGCGATTGGAAGAGTTCCTGTACAAATAAGTAGGTGTTTCTATAAGTGATTGTTTAAGAGAGTAAGTATGTGTAAGTTTCTGTAGAAGTAAGTGTGGTAGTGTGTGTATAACTGTATATGCAAGTAAATGGATGTTTGATACTTTGTTTGCATGTGTGAGTATGTGTGTGAGTAACTCTATGGATGAGTGGCGGTGTGTAATAGGATGTATAGGTGTATGAGTACATATGATGAGTGAGTACATGTATGAGTGACTGTATAGGGACTGTTGGTGAATGAGTGGATGTGTGTGTGTAGATCTTGGAATTACTGAATAGGTGTGTTGTAACTGGTATTGGTATGTCCATTGTTTTGAAAATGTTAGCTTGTATTTTTGAGTGTGTGTATCAAAGGTTATATTAGGGTGAGAGGAGGTCTGCCACTCTATCACAAGGATGATGTCACCAGTGATGTCATCAGTGATGTCATTTGAGATGTCATCAGTGATGTAATGAGTGATGTCACTGATCATGTCATGAGTGATGTAATATGTGACGTCATCAGCAGTGCATTGCGGGCGCGCGAGTTATAGTTAGCTGAACTAACTATAACGGGGGAATTTCTATGGTTTTGTACGAGTGAAATGTCCAACTAACTATAACGCCCCTGAAACCTATGGTTTTTTCAGTGAATATATATATATATATATATATATATATTATCTACTGGCAGTCGCCAGTAGATAGGAATAGTTAGGACCTATTTTCCATAGGAAATCCACAACATTCTATTTGAAATAACTTTGGCGCTGGTTGATGAATCTTCGCGAAATTTTCAAAACTTATGGCCCGCTCCTGTCCGCTCCTATCCTGAAAGTCTCGGGGTGATTCGTGAAGTGGGGGCCGAGAAAAAATGGCGGTCCCAAAACGTGTTTTCCCCATGCAATTTTCCATAGGATCCTT
Source organism: Calotriton arnoldi (assembly GCA_963921515.1). NCBI lineage: Eukaryota > Metazoa > Chordata > Amphibia > Caudata > Salamandridae > Calotriton > Calotriton arnoldi. The sequence continues at coordinate 935,116 of CAWUFW010006242.1, read as the reverse complement.
TCATCGCAGCTCCAGCCTGAACTGCTGAACGGAATTACACCAAATTTGGCAAAAAGGTAGCCCTTGGTTCAGAGTCGTGCCTTTTGGTTAAATGGTGTAAATCCGTTCAGTAGTTCCTGAGAAATTTGAAAAAGAAAACACATATATATCTGGGCGGAGCCTAACCACACGTGTCATCGTGAGATCTGATTGGCTGTCAGCACTTCATCCTGGAATTGCTGGCAGCCATCTTGGGACCAATATAAATGATAGTACCCCATTGAAATGCATTGTAGTGAATCTAATATTTTGAGGGTTACCAAAAGGAGAACTATAAAGTGTGATAACAGACTTTAGTTACATTAGAATTCATTTGTTGATGGACCATACTAATTTCAGGAATTGTGGTGTGTTCTAAGGTGATTTTACCCTGTGAAAAACCTTCTGCTGGGATATCATGAATCATGTTTGAGAGAAAACTATTTTCACATGCTTGTCCCATACAGTTTTGGAAGGTGCTCCAGAAGCTACAATGAGAGCATATTTTCTGTAAATTCACATTATCTTTCTCAGTCATGTGAGAATGAAGTCTGACATTCTCAGTAAAACATGTACATCCAACAAGGGCAGAGACTGTCAGTTGATTCTTTTGTGTTCTACTTCAGCTTCCCAGAGTGTTCTAAAGAACAACTAGAGTGCTAACAGCCTTACTTATGACAAAAGTATGGCACACCTGAAGCCATCTTGATTGGAATAAACTGGTAACACTTAAAACATTTAATTTAAAAAGGAACAAAATGATGGGGTTCATTTTGTCATAGAAATTATGGCTAGTGCTGTAGAAAGAAAAATTAGGACATGTTTCAAGTGTGATCTCAAATATCTTCCTGTTATATTTCAACAGGAACAGCCTGTCAGTTGATGCCTTTGTGTTCTACTGCAGCTTCCCAGAGTGTTCTAAAGAACAACTAGAGCGCTAACAGTCTTACTTATGACAAAATTATGGCACACCTGAAGCCATCTTGATTGGAATAAACTGGTAACTCTTAAAACATTTAATTTAAAAAGGAACAAAATGAGGGGGTTCATTTTGTCATAGAAATTATGGTTAGTGCTGTAGAAAGAAAAATTAGGACATGTTTTAAGTGAGATCTCAAATATCTTCCTGTTATATTTCAACAGGAGCAGCCTGTCAGTTGATGCCTTTGTGTTCTACTGCAGCTTCCTAGAGTGTTCTAAAGAACAACTAGAGCGCTAACAGTCTTACTTATGACAAAATTATGGCACACCTGAAGCCATCTTGATTGGAATAAACTGGTAACTCTTAAAACATTTAATTTAAAAAGGAACAACATGAGGGGGTTCATTTTGCCATAGAAATTATGGTTAGTGCTGCAGAAAGAAAATTCAGGGCATGTTTTAAGTGAGATCTCAAATCCTCTTCTATTTCATTAGAAAATTCTGACATGCAGACTGAAACAATCACTTTCAATACCAGCAGTAGACTTCCAGTTAACTCCCTGGTGAGCAGTAGCTTTACTACAGTGATCTAATGAACAACTAGAGTGCTAACATTCTGAATTTATGGCAAATGTGTGACACATCTGAATGCCTTCTTGATGGAATCAAAGTAAAAAACTGAAAGCATTTCCTACTGAGGAGACTGCAGTAAATGACGAAATTAGGAAACTTCATAACAAATAAGTCTCCCAAGATGGCCACCAGAGAAAAAAGAGCCCAAATGTAGCACACATATCACTCAGATGTAGCCCACATATAGCCCAATGACCGAAGTGTGCAAAACACTTTTTATTTTTAGTTTTTCTGCAGTTTTATATAGTGAAAACTGGTCAGGTATTGGAGCGTTACATCTTACTTGGACCCCTTATTGCGTATTTTGCACAAAGTACTTGAGATTGATCTTGTGAAACATTGAACTTTACGATTCTGTTAACCTGAAGTTGCTCTGAACCGGGCTTTGTAACACCCGTTTTTACCTACTGGTTTTAATTAATTCTCACTGTATTGTATTAGGAAAGAGGATTTACTGTTTTTATGTACACTTTTATGATCTATGTTTCTAAATCAGATCAAATAAAGTTTAATGAATTCTATGGCAGGACGGAGGTGAGGATTATGCATATCTTTCCTCACTTTATTTGCATAGTAGTTCAAAGAAAACGTAACACAACAATCATTAAACAAAAGACTACACAACCCATGAACCATTAGGGGGTAGTCTCCAAGGCAACTATAGTCCAATCATATCACAGTCCATCGTATATAATATCGTGACGTCCCTTCCGCTTCCTCTTTCTTCACTGCTCGTCAGTTAAGTGCATTCCTTACATTCTTGGCTTAATCTGACGTTGTTGCTGTTTGTATAGCGGTTTCTTGTGTACGTTATTAGCATTATTGCCTTGGTATTGTTTCATATTCCCTGCGCAGCAGGCTCTTGCCCGAGCGCGTTTTCCCCCTCGCAGTTTCTCCCGCTGTGTGCTCTACGCGCGGCGAGATCCTGTCAGGCGCGTCTGGTCCGAGCGAGGCAGCTCCGTCGAGCGCTCCCGCTGGTCTTTATGCGCGTTTGGGAATCCGGTCACTCCTTTAGTGTCCGCTTGATTCCCGACCAACCCTCGCCTAATTTTGACACCGCTACGCGGTGATTTCCCCACACGGCCACGTTAGTGACCAGCGCCACCTGCTGGTGGTAATTGGTATTGCGCCTCAGTCTATTCTTATAACAGCTTCGGGGAAAGCCCAGCTGTTGGAGCACCGGCAAGGGGGCTGTCTTAAGGATTTTAAGGGCATTTGTTCTGTGCTCCCACCCTCTGCTATCATGTCTTCTCCAGAAGACCATTTTTACTCCTCCTACCAGGAAGTGGAGGAGGAATGGCCCCCAACTTCTCCCTCCAGCAGTGGACCAAGCCCTCTCTCTGGCTATTTCTAGGGTGCTGGCTCCTCTTAGGGATCAGGTTGATAAGCTGGCAAAAAGCATCCCTGGGGTCTTCAGTGACCCAGATCTGGTGGTGGCGGGTCCAAGTAGCTCCCAGATGGGGAATAAAAGGGCCGTTAAGCATAACGCGGGGCACTTGGAAGGATTTGATAAACTTAGGAGACCTTCCTCAAGAGTGCGCGAATGCTAAAACATGCACCCTGCCGGGAGGAGGAGCGGCCCGGAGAAAATTGCGACACTGTCACCACTATTGTAGACCCCGACGGTTGGTTTTCCTTAGAGGGAGAGGGTGTATCGGAGGACGATTTCTCCTCCGATGAGGATAAGGACTCGGGGCGTCCCTGGCGTCCAGAGTCCCACTCCTCTCAGTCCCCGGTTGGGGACGGGGTCCACTTGGACATGTTCGAGCCTACCCAAATTTACCATCCTAGGTCGGCAGAGTGGACACCTGACGCCAAAGTGGCAGAGTATGTGGTGGGGAAAATCCATCAACGCCTTGAAAGAGAGGTCAGGAATAGGATGAGGGGAGAATGCCCAGGGCCCTCACTGAAGGGGAAGGTGAAACGCACGCCTGAAATTGATGAGAAACTATGTACCTTTTTCTCCAAGTATATGAGGGATCCCAAGAAAGGAATTGATAGGTCTTGGACGTGGTAGGGCCCTTGACCCAAATTATTCAATTGACAGAGCGTTCCAAAGAGTCAGGATCCCCTTTGCGACGGATATTGTGGATGGTTGGGCGCACTACCCTAAACCCTAAATACTACCCCCTCCGCTACCCAAACACCACTGCACTACCCTAAACCCTAAAACACTACCCCAGCACGACACCCTACACTACCCAAACATAACTGCACTACCCTAAACCCTAAAACACTACCACCAGCACGACTCCCTACACTACCCAAACACCACTGCACTACCCTAAACCCTAAAACACTGCCCCAAGCATGACTCCCTACACTACCCAAACACCACTGCACTACACTAAACCCTAAATATACCCCCAGCATGACCTCCCACACTACACAAACACCACTGCACTACCCTAAACCCTAAAACACTACCCCCAGCACGACCCCCTACACTACCCAAACACCACTGCACTACCCTAAACCCTAAAACACTAACCCCAGCATGACCCCCTACACTACCCAAACACCACTGCACTACCCTATACCCTAAAACACAGACCCCCTACACTACACAAACACGACTGCACTACCCTAAACCCTAAAATACTACCCACAGCATGACCCCCTTCACTACACAAACACCACTGCACTGCCCTAAACCCTAAAACACTACCCCAGCATGACCCCATACACTACCCATATACCACTGCACTACCCTAAACCCTAAAACACTACTCCCAGCACGACCCCCTACACTACTGCACTACGCTAAACCCTAAAACACTACCCCCAGGACAACCCCCTACACTACCCAAACACGATTGCACTACCCTAAACCCTAAAACACTACCCCCAGCACGACCCCCTACCCCACCCAAACACCACTGCACTACCCTAAACCCTAGAAAAGAAACCCCCACCCCATGCCCAATCCCCCTTACCTCTCACTCATCATGGTTCCTCTCTCCTCGTGGTTCCTGCTTCACGTCATCTCTGAGCGGTGGTGCACGTCGTTGTGAGGAAACGGAACAGCCTCTGTTTCCTTACAATGACATGGATCGTCTACATGTTTTTAGAACGCATGGTCATTTACCATACATACCTTTACAACAAAATTTGTTGTAAAGGCATGCGTGGTAAATGACCATGCGTTCTAAAAAATGCATAGTAATGACTTTGTGATGTACAATGCATGCGTGGCAATGCATGCGTTGTAATGGTATCGCAAAGTAAAAAGTCGTTGTAACGGCTGTTTACCGATCGAAGCTGGCCCCTGTTCTTCAGTGAGACGTTTATTTGATTAATTAGGAGGAAGGAATGTGTTTTTTTACCGAATAAGTGCATTCCCGGCTGTTGTATTGTGAAAGTGTCCGCGTGGCCTGGTTTCACTTCCGGTGAGAGAGTGGAAGAGTCTGTTTGGATCTAAAGGAGTTCTGTTGTTGGACGGGGCCGGCGCGACATGTCATCAGAAAACATAGCTAATGGAAAGCGTCCTCCCTGAAGTGTGGAGCAGTGCCATGAGAGGTCAACGAGTGTGCGTCCCACCGCAGTATGACCGTACCGCGCGACTCATGTGCCGCCTCCAGGGTACGGGAGGCAGAAGCGGCATCGCAGGTCCTCTTGAAGACCATTGTAGCACTAATTCTACATTTTGGTACTAGGGCATTTTAACTTCGTTGTTCCTGCCAGATACAAAGAGAAGATCCTGTGTTATTCAGTGCCCTCGTTACCTTTTTTGTGGGTTGTGGTGCTTGTCACTTCGCTGCCCTGCCGGTGCACACGACTGGGCACCCCACCTCGTGTGCCATCTGCAGGGCCTCTGCCCTCGGATCACTGGTTTCGGTTTCTGGAGTGGCAACATAAACAGTTGCTCCCAAAGGACTAGCCTGAACACTTAGGTGAATATCCCCTGCACCAGCATTCCATGGAAATTCTTTCCTAGCTCTCCCACGTCAACGAGCACGGCTCCGCTCGCGACACCGTATGACGTCATCGGAGCCATAAGAGGACCTCGTCGGCGTGCTGACGTCAGTTCCACCCATTTTTCCGTGCCACCGAGGCAAACAGGGGACCGAGACATTTTCACATGTATACATAGTATAATAAATATATATATATTCACTGAAATAACCATAGGTTTCAGGCACGTTATAGTTAGAAATTAGCATTTAAAAACCTTAGAAATTCACTGAAAAAACAATAGGTTTCAGGCACGTTATAGTTAGAAATTAGCATTTAAAAAACCTTAGAAATTCACTGAAAAAACCATAGGTTTCAGGGGCGTTATAGTTAGTTGGACATTTCACTCGTACAAAACCATAGAAATTCCCCCGTTATAGTTAGTTCAGCTAACTATAACTCGCGCGCCCGTAATGCACTGCTGATGACGTCACATATTACATCACTCATGACATGGTCAGTGACATCACTCATTACATCACTGATGACATCTCAAATGACATCACTGATGACATCATCCAGTGAATGTGTGTTTTTCTGAAAATTAAATATGTTTTATATATGTATATCTCAAGGTCGATGGAAGAATAAATGGGTATATAAGTGTCTAAATGGATGATTTTTTTTGTAAAATTGATTGTATAACTGACTAAGTGTATCTTAGTGAATACATGGGTTAGTGAGTAATGTTTAAATATGAAAATATCTGTATCAGTCTCTCACTTTGTGTATAAGTGGCTGCATGGGTTGGTGAGTAGCTACATGAGTGTCTATATGGGTTATTAGTTGGTTTTTTGAGTATCAGTATGAGTGTCTGAGTGTCTGTATGGTTCGGTGGGGGGTATTACTTAGTGCATAGATGCATGAATGAGTGACTCACTGTTTGTATGTGTTGAAGACAGCATGTGTGCAGGACTGTATAGGTGGATGAGTATGTGTATGGGTGTGTTAGTGAGTGAATGACTGTCTCAATAGTGTCTTTATGAGTAACTACATATGTTTTAAACTAGTATATGTGAGTATTGGTGTATATAAGTGAGTATATGTGAGAGTGAGCGATTGGAAGAGTTCCTGTACAAATAAGTAGGTGTTTCTATAAGTGATTGTTTAAGAGAGTAAGTATGTGTAAGTTTCTGTAGAAGTAAGTGTGGTAGTGTGTGTATAACTGTATATGCAAGTAAATGGATGTTTGATACTTTGTTTGCATGTGTGACTATGTGTGTGAGTAACTCTATGGATGAGTGGCGGTGTGTAACAGGATGTATAGGTGTATGAGTACATATGATGAGTGAGTACATGTATGAGTGACTGTATAGGGACTGTTGGTGAATGAGTGGATGTGTGTGTGTAGATCTTGGAATTACTGAATAGGTGTGTTGTAACTGGTATTGGTATGTCCATTGTTTTGAAAATGTTAGTTTGTATTTTTGAGTGTGTGTATCAAAGGTTATATTAGGGTGAGAGGAGGTCTGCCACTCTATCACAAGGATGATGTCATCAGTGATGTCATCAGTGATGTCATTTGAGATGTCATCAGTGATGTCATGAGTGATGTCACTGACCATGTCATGAGTGATGTAATATGTGACGTCATCAGCAGTGCATTGCGGGCGCGCGAGTTATAGTTAGCTGAACTAACTATAACGGGGGAATTTCTATGGTTTTGTACGAGTGAAATGTCCAACTAAGTATAACGCCCCTGAAACCTATGGTTTTTTCAGTGAATATATATATATATATATATATTATCTACTGGCAGTCGCCAGTAGATAGTTATAGTTAGGACCTATTTTCCATAGGAAATCCACAACATTCTATTTGAAATAACTTTGGCGCCGTTTGATGAATCTTCGCGAAATTTTCAAAACTTATGGCCCGCTCCTGTCCGCTCCGATCCTGATAGTCTCGGGGTGATTCGTGAAGTGGGGGCCGAGAAAAAATGGGGGTCCCAAAACGTGTTTTCCCCATGAAATTTTCCATAGGAACCTTTCATCGCAGCTCCAGCCCAAACTGCTGAACTGAATTACACCAAGTTTGGCAAAAAGGTAGCCCTTGGTTCAGAGTCGTGCCTTTTGGTTAAATGGTGTAAATCCGTTCAGTAGTTCCTTAGAAATTTGAAAAAGAAAACACATATATATCTAGGCGGAGCCTAACCACACATGTCATCGTGAGATCTGATTGGCTGTCAGCACTTCATCCTGGAATTGCTGGCAGCCATCTTGGGACCAATATAAATGATAGTACCCCATTGAAATGCATTGTAGTGAATCTAAGATTTTGAGGGTTACCAAAAGGAGAACTATAAAGGGTGATAACAGACTTTAGTTACATTAGAATTCATTTGTTGATGGTACCATACTAATTTCAGGAATTGTGGTGTGTTCTAAGGTGATTTTACCCTGTGAAAAACCTTCTGCTGGGATATCATGAATCATGTTTGAGAGAAAACTATTTTCACATGCTTGTCCCATACAGTTTTGGAAGGTGCTCCAGAAGCTACAATGAGAGCATATTTTCTGTAAATTCACATTATCTTTCTCAGTCATGTGAGAATGAAGTCTGACATTCTCAGTAAAACATGTACATCCAACAAGGGCAGAGACTGTCAGTTGATTCCTTTGTGTTCTACTGCAGCTTCCCAGAGTGTTCTAAAGAACAACTAGAGTGCTAACAGCCTTACTTATGACAAAAGTATGGCACACCTGAAGCCATCTTGATTGGAATAAACTGGTAACACTTAAAACATTTAATTTAAAAAGGAACAAAATGATGGGGTTCATTTTGTCATAGAAATTATGGTTAGTGCTGTAGAAAGAAAAATTAGGACATGTTTCAAGTGTGATCTCAAATATCTTCCTGTTATATTTCAACAGGAACAGCCTGTCAGTTGATGCCTTTGTGTTCTACTGCAGCTTCCCAGAGTGTTCTAAAGAACAACTAGAGCGCTAACAGTCTTACTTATGACAAAATTATGGCACACCTGAAGCCATCTTGATTGGAATAAACTGGTAACTCTTAAAACATTTAATTTAAAAAGGAACAAAATGAGGGGGTTCATTTTGTCATAGAAATTATGGTTAGTGCTGTAGAAAGAAAAATTAGGACATGTTTTAAGTGAGATCTCAAATATCTTCCTGTTATATTTCAACAGGAGCAGCCTGTCAGTTGATGCCTTTGTGTTCTACTGCAGCTTCCCAGAGTGTTCTAAAGAACAACTAGAGCGCTAACAGTCTTACTTATGACAAAAGTATGGCACACCTGAAGCCATCTTGATTGAAATAAACTGGTAACACTTAAAACATTTAATTTAAAAAGGAACAAAATGAGGGTGTTCATTTTGTCATAGAAATTATGGTTAGTGCTGTAGAAAGAAAAATTAGGACGTTTCAAGTGTGATCTCAAATATCTTCCTGTTATATTTCAACAGGAGCAGTCTGTCAGTTGATTCCTTTGTGTTCTACTGCAGCTTCCCAGAGTGTTCTAAAGAACAACTAGAGGGCTAACAGTCTTACTTTTGACAAAATTATGGCACACCTGAAGCCATCTTGATTGGAATAAACTGGTAACTCTTAAAACATTTAATTTAAAAAGAAACAAAATGAGGGGGTTCATTTTGCCATAGAAATTATGGTTAGTGCTGCAGAAAAAAAATTCAGGGCATGTTTTAAGTGAGATCTCAAATCCTCTTCTATTTCATTAGAAAATTCTGACATGCAGACTGAAACAATCACTTTCAATACCAGCAGTAGACTTCCAGTTAACTCCCTGGTGAGCAGTAGCTTTACTACAGTGATCTAATGAACAACTAGAGTGCTAACATTCTGAATTTATGGCAAATGTGTGACACATCTGAATGCCTTCTTGATGGAATCAAAGTAAAAAACTGAAAGCATTTCCTACTGAGGAGACTGCAGTAAATGACGAAATTAGGAAACTTCATAACAAATAAGTCTCCCAAGATGGCCACCAGAGAAAAAAGAGCCCAAATGTAGCACAAATATCACCCAGATGTAGCCCACATATAGCCCAATGACCGAAGTGTGCAAAACACTTTTTATTTTTAGTTTTTCTGCAGTTTTATATAGTGCAAACTGGTCAGGTATTGGAGCGTTACATCTTACTTAGACCCCTTATTGCGTATTTTGCACAAAGTACATGAGATTGATCTTGTGAAACATTGAACTTTACGATTCTGTTAACCTGAAGTTGCTCTGAACCGGGCTTTGTAACACCCGTTTTTACCTACTGGTTTTAATTAATTCTCACTGTATTGTATTAGGAAAGAGGATTTACTGTTTTTATGTACACTTTTATGATCTATGTTTCTAAATCAGATCAAATAAAGTTTAATGAATTCTATGGCAGGACGGAGGCGAGGATTATGCATATCTTTCCTCACTTTATTTGCATAGTAGTTCAAAGAAAACGTAACACAACAATCATTAAACAAAAGACTACACAAACCATGAACCATTAGGGGGTAGTCTCCAAGGCAACTATAGTCCAATCATATCACAGTCCATCGTATATAATATCGTGACGTCCCTTCCGCTTCCTCTTTCTTCACTGCTCGTCAGTTAAGTGCATTCCTTACATTCTTGGCTTAATCTCACGTTGTTGCTGTTTGTATAGCGGTTTCTTGTGCACGATATTAGCATTATTGCCTTGGTATTGTTTCATATTCCCTGCGCAGCAGGCTCTTGCCCGAGCGCATTCTCCCCCTCGCAGTTTCTCCCGCTGTGTGCTCTGCGCGCGGCGAGATCCTGTCAGGCACGTCTGGTCCGAGCGAGGCAGCTCCGTCGAGCGCTCCCGCTGGTCTTTACGCGCGTTTGGGAATCCGGTCACTCCTTTAGTGTCCGCTTGATTCCCGACCAACCCTCGCCTAATTTTGACACCGCTACGCAGTGATTTCCCCACACGGCCACGTTAGTGACCAGCGCCACCTGCTGGTGGTAATTGGTATTGCGCCTCAGTCTATTCTTATAACAGCTTCGGGGAAAGCCCAGCTGTTGGAGCACCGGCGAGGGGGCTGTCTTAAGGATTTTAAGGGCATTTGTTCTGTGCTCACACCCTCTGCTATCATGTCTTCTCCAGAAGACCATTTTTACTCCTCCTACCAGGAAGTGGAGGAGGAATGGCCCCCAACTTCTCCCTCCAGCAGTGGACCAAGCCCTCTCTCTGGCTATTTCTAGGGCGCTGGCTCCTCTTAGGGATCAGGTTGATAAGCTGGCGAAAAGCATCCCTGGGGTGTTCAGTGACCCAGATCTGGTGGTGGCGGGTCCAAGTAGCTCCCAGATGGGGAATAAAAGGGCCGTTAAGCATAACGCGGGGCACTTGGAAGGATTTGATAAACTTACGGAGACCTTCCTCAAGAGTGCGCGAACGCTAAAACATGCACCCTGCCGGGAGGAGGAGCGGCCCGGAGAAAATTGCGACACTGTCACCACTATTGTAGACCCCGACGGCGGGTTTTCCTTAGAGGGAGAGGGTGTATCGGAGGACGATTTCTCCTCCGATGAGGATAAGGACTCGGGGCGTCCCTGGCGTCCAGAGTCCCACTCCTCTCAGTCCCCGGTTGGGGACGGGGTCCACTCGGACATGTTCGAGCCTACCCAAATTTACCATCCTGGGTCGGCAGAGTGGACACCTGACGCCAAAGTGGCAGAGTATGTGGTGGGGAAAATCCATCAACCCCTTGAAAGGGAGGTCAGGAATAGGATGAGTGGAGAATGCCCCAGGCCCTCACTGAAGGGGAAGGTGAAACACACGCCTGAAATTGATGAGAAACTATGTACCTTTTTCTCCAAGTATATGAGGGATCCCAATAAAGGAATTGATAGGTCTTGGACGTGGTAGGGCCCTTGACCCAAATTATTCAATTGACGGAGCGTTCCAAAGAGTCAGGATCCCCTTTGTCCACAGATATTGTGGCTGGTTGGGTGCACTACCCTAAACCCTAAAACACTACCCCCTCCACTACCCAAACACCACTGCACTACCCTAAACCCTAAAACACTACCCCAGCACGACACCCTACACTACCCAAACATAACTGCACTACCCTAAACCCTAAAACACTACCACCAGCACGACTCCCTACACTACCCAAACACCACTGCACTACCCTAAACCCTAAAACACTGCCCCCAGCATGACTCCCTACACTACCCAAACACCACTGCACTACACTAAACCCTAAATATACCCTCAGCATGACCTCCCACACTACACAAACACCACTGCACTACCCTAAACCCTAAAACACTACCCCCAGCACGACCCCCTACACTACCCAAACACCACTGCACTACCCTAAACCCTAAAACACTAACCCCAGCATGACCCCCTACACTACCCAAACACCACTGCACTACCCTATACCCTAAAACACGACCCCTACACTACACAAACACGACTGCACTACCCTAAACCCTAAAACACTACCCACAGCATGACCCCCTTCACTACACAAACACCACTGCACTGCCCTAAACCCTAAAACACTACCCCAGCACTACCCCCTACACTACCCAAACACCACTGCACTAACATAAAACCTAAAACACTACCCCAGCACAACCCCCTACACTACACAAACACCACTGCACTATCCTAAACCCTAAAACACTACCCCAGCACGACTCCCTACACTGCCCAAATACCACTGCACTACCCTAAACCCTAAATCTACCCCCAGCACGACCCCTACACTACCCAAACACCACTGCACTACCCTAAACCATAAAACACTACCCCCAGCATGACCCCCTACACTACACAAACACCACTGCACTACCCTAAACCCTAAAACACTACCACCAGCATGACCCCCTACATTACTCAAACACCACTGCCCTACCCTAAACCCTAAAACACTACCCCAGCACGAACCCCTACACTACCCATACACCACTGCACTACCCTAAACCCTAAAACACTACCCCCAGCACGACCCCCTACACAACTGCACTACCCTAAACCCTAAAACACTACCCCAGCACGACTCCCTACACTACCCAAACACCACTGCACTACACTAAACCCTAAATATACCCCCAGCATGACCTCCACTATACACAAACACCACTGCACTACCCTAAACCCTAAAACACTACCCAAGCATGACCCCCTACACTACCCATATGCCACTGCACTACCCTAAACCCTAAAACACTACCCCCAGCATGACCCCCTACACTACTGCACTACCCTAAACCCTAAAACACTACCCCTAGCACGACCCCCTACACTATACAAACACCACTGCACTACCCTAAACCCTAAAACACTACCCCCAGCATGACCCCCTACACTACCCAAACACCACTGCACTACCCTAAACCCTAAAACACTACCCCCAGCACGACCCCCTACACCACCCAAACACCACTGCACTACCCTAAACCCTAGAAAAGAAACCCCCATCCCATGCCCAATCCCCCTTACTTCTCACTCCTCATGGTTCCTCTCTCCTCGTGGTTCCTGCTTCACGTCATCTCTGAGGGGCAGTGCACGTCGTTGTGAGGAAACGGAACAGCCTCTGTTTCCTTACAACGACATGGATCGTCTACATGTTTTTTAGAACGCATGGTCATTTACCATACATACCTTTACAACAAAATTAGTTGTAAAGGCATGCGTGGTAAATGACCATGCGTTCTAAAAAAATGCGTAGTTATGACTTCGTGATGTACAACGCATGCGTGGTAATGCATGCGTTGTAATGGTATCGCAAAGTAAAAAGTCGTTGTAACGGCTGTTTACCGATCGAAGCTGGCCCCTGTTCTTCAGTGAGACGTTTATTTGATTAATTAGGAGGAAGGAATGTGTTTTTTTACCGAAAAGTGCATTCCCGGCTGTTGTATTGTGAAAGTGTCCGCGTGGCCTGGTTTCACTTCCGGTGAGAGAGTGGAAGAGTCTGTTTGGATCTAAAGGAGTTCTGTTGTTGGACGGGCCGGTGCGACATGTCATCAGAAAACATAGCTAATGGAAAGCGTCCTCCCTGAAGTGTGGAGCAGTGCCATGAGAGGTCAACGAGTGTGCGTCCCACCGCAGTATGACCGTACCGCGTGACCCATGTGCCGCCTCCAGGGTACGGGAGGCAGAAGTGGCATCGCAGGTCCTCTTGAAGACCGTTGTAGCACTAATTCTACATTTTGGTACTAGGGATTTTAACTTCATTGTTCCTGCCAGATACAAAGAGAATATCCTGTGTTATTCAGTGCCCTCGTTACCTTTTTTGTGGGTTGTGGTGCTTGTCACTTCGCTGCCCCGCCGGTGCACACGACTGGGCACCCCACCTCGTGTGCCATCTGCAGTGCCTCTGCCCTCGGATCACTGGTTTCGGTTTCTGGAGTGGCAACATAAACAGTTGCTCCCAAAGGACTAGCCTGAACACTTAGGTGAATATCCCCTGCACCAGCATTCCACGGAAATTCTTTCCTAGCTCTCCCACGTCAACGAGCACGGCTCCGCTCGCGACACCGTATGACGTCATTGGAGGCATAAGAGGACCTCGTCGGCGTGCTGACGTCAGTTCCACCCATTTTTTCCGTGCCACCGAGGCAAACAGGGGACCGAGACATTTTCACATGTATACATAATATAATAAATATATATATATTCACTGATAAAACCATAGGTTTCAGGCACGTTATAGTTAGAAATTAGCATTTAAAAAACCTTAGAAATTCACTGAAAAAACCATAGGTTTCAGGCACGTTATAGTCAGAAATTAGCATTTAAAAAACCTTAGAAATTCACTGAAAAAACCATAGGTTTCAGGGGCGTTATAGTTAGTTGGACATTTCACTCGTACAAAACCATAGAAATTCCCCCGTTATAGTTAGTTCAGCTAACTATAACTCGCGGCACCGCAATGCACTGCTGATGACGTCACATATTACATCACTCATGACATGGTCAGTGACATCACTCATGACATCACTGATGACATCTCAAATGACATCACTGATGACATCACTGATGACATCATCCAGTGAATGTGTGTTTTTCTGAAAATTAAATATGTTTTATATATGTATATCTCAAGGTCGATGGAAGAATAAATGGGTATATAAGTGTCTAAATGGATGATTTTTTTGTAAAATTGATTGTATAACTGACTAAGTGTATCTTAGTGAATACATGGGTTAGTGAGTAATGTTTAAATATGAAAATATCTGTATCAGTCTCTCACTTTGTGTATAAGTGGCTGCATGGGTTGGTGAGTAGCTACATGAGTGTCTATATGGGTTATTAGTTGGTTTTTTGAGTATCAGTATGAGTGTCTGAGTGTCTGTATGGTTCGGTGGGGGGTATTACTTAGTGCATAGATGCATAAATGAGTGACTCACTGTTTGTATGTGTTGAAGACAGCATGTGTGCAGGACTGTATAGGTGGATGAGTATGTGTATGGGTGTGTTAGTGAGTGAATGACTGTCTCAATAGTGTCTTTATGAGTAACTACATATGTTTTAAACTAGTATATGTGAGTATTGGTGTATATAAGTGAGTATATGTGAGAGTGAGAGATTGGAAGAGTTCCTGTACAAATAAGTAGGTGTTTCTATAAGTAATTGTTTAAGGGAGTAAGTATGTGTAAGTTTCTGTAGAAGTAAGTGTGGTAGTGTGTGTATAACTGTATATGCAAGTAAATGGATGTTTGATACTTTGCATGTGTGACTATGTGTGTGAGTAACTCTATGGATGAGTTGCGGTGTGTAACAAGATGTATAGGTGTATGAGTACATATGATGAGTGAGTACATGTATCAGTGACTGTATAGGGACTGTTGGTGAATGAGTGGATGTGTGTGTAGATCTTGGAATTACTGAATAGGTGTGTTGTAACTGGTATTGGTATGTCCATTGTTTTGAAAATGTTAGTTTGTATTTTTGAGTGTGTGTATCAAAGGTTATATTAGGGTGAGAGGAGGTCTGCCACTCTATCACAAGGATGATGTCATCAGTGATGTCATCAGTGATGTCATTTGAGATGTCATCAGTGATGTCATGAGTGATGTCACTGACCATGTCATGAGTGATGTAATATGTGACGTCATCAGCAGTGCATTGCGGATGCACGAGTTATAGTTAGCTGAACTAACTATAACGGGGAATTTCTATGGTTTTGTACGAGTGAAATGTCCAACTAACTATAACGCCCTGAAACCTATGGTTTTTTCAGTGAATATATATATATATATATCCCACGGTCGTTGCTTGTGTACACTCCTCCACTGCTCCTGAACAGAGGACGCGTCGTCTTTGCGGACCACCCAAGCACGGTCTAGCTTTAATTACCAATTTCCCTCGTATACCAAGGATGACGACGCCTTGTCTTGAACAAATATTGATGTATTTGTCGACTGTCTATATATATTCACTGAAAAAACCACAGGTGTCATCAGTGATGTCATCAGTGATGTCACTGACCATGTCATGAGTGATGTAATATGTGACGTCAGCAGCAGTGCATTGCGTGGGCGCGAGTTATAGTTAGCTCAGCTAACTATAACAGCTGAATTTTTCTAGTTTTGTACATGAGAAATGTCAGCCTACCTATAACGTCCCTGAAACCCTGTGTTTTTTCAGTGAATATCTAAGGTTTTTTAAATGCTAATTCCTAAGTATAACGTCCCTGAAAACCTATGTTTTTTTCAGTGAATTTCCAAGTTTTTTTAAATGTTAATTACTAACTATGCCTACATAGGTAGAACATGTTCAGAAAGAGGAAGAAGGGTGCAGCAAGAAGAAAGAGAAGTGCAGAAAGAGGGAAGAGAGTTGCAGAAAGAGGAAGAAAGGTGCAGAAAGAAGCAAGAAAAATGACAGTGTGTGCAAACACTGAACCCAGCAAATGATGACATCATCCTTGTGATAGAGTGGCAGACCTCCTCTTACCCTAATATAACCTTTGATACACACACTCAAAAATACAAACTAACATTTTCAAAACAATGGACATACCAATACCAGTTACAACACACCTATTCAGTAATTCCAAGATCTACACACACACATCCACTCATTCACCAACAGTCCCTATACAGTCACTCATACATGTACTCACTCATCATATGTACTCATACACCTATACATCCTGTTACACACAGCCACTCATCCTTAGAGTTACTCACACACATAGTCACACATGCAAACAAAGTATCAAACATCCATGTACTTGCATATACAGTTATACACACACTACCACACTTACTTCTACAGAAACTTACACATATTTACTCTCTTAAACAATCACTTATAGAAACACCTACTTATTTGTACAGGAACTCTTCCAATCTCTCACTCTCACATATACTCACTTATATACACCAATATAAACATATACTAGTTTAAAACATATGTAGTTACCCTAAAGACACTATTGAGACAGTCATTCACTCACTAACACACCCGTACACATACTCATCCACCTATACACTCCTGCACACATGCTGTCTTCAACACATACAAACAGTGAGTCACTCATTCATGCATCTATGCACTAAGTAATACCCCCCACCGAACCATACAGACACTCAGACACTCATACTGATACTCAAAAAACCAACAAATAACCCATATAGACACGCATGTAGCTACTCACCAACCCATGCAGCCACTTATACACAAAGTGAGAGACTGATACAGATATTTTCATATTTAAACATTACTCACTAACCCATGTATTCACAAAGATACACTTAGTCAGTTATACAATCAATTTTACAAAAAAATCATCCATTTAGACACTTATATACCCATTTATTCTTCCATCGACCTTGAGATATACATATATAAAACATATTTAATTTTCAGAAAAACACACATTCACTGGATGATGTCATCAGTGATGTCATGAGTGATGTCATGAGTGATGTCACTGACCATGTCATGAGTGATGTAATATGTGACTTCATCAGCAGTGCATTGCGGGCGCACGAGTTATAGTTAGCTGAACTAACTATAACGGGGGAATTTCTATGGTTTTGTATGAGTGAAATGTCCAACTAACTATAACGCCCGTGAAACCTATGGTTTTTTCAGTGAATTTCTAAGGTTTTTTAAATGCTAATTTCTAACTATAACGTGCCTGAAACCTATGGTTTTTTCAGTGAATATATATATATTTATTATACTATGTATACATGTGAAAATGTCTCGGTCCCCTGTTTGCCTCGGTGGCACGGAAAAAATGGGTGGAACTGACGTCAGCACGCCGACGAGGTCCTCTTATGGCTCCGATGACATCATACGGTGTCGCGAGCGGAGCCGTGCTCGTTGACGTGGGAGAGCTAGGAAAGAATTTCTGTGGAATGCTGGTGCAGGGGATATTCACCTAAGTGTTCAGGCTAGTCCTTTGGGAGCAACTCCAGAAACCGAAACCAGTGATCCGAGGGCAGAGGCCTTGCAGATGGCAAACGAGGTGGGGTGCCCAGTCGTGTGCACCGGAGGGGCAGCGAAGTGACAAGCACCACAACCCACAAAAAAGGTAACGAAGGCACTGAATAACACAGGATCTTCTCTTTGTATCTGGCAGGAACAACGAAGTTAAAATGCCCTAGTACCAAAATGTAGAATTAGTGCTACAATGGTCTTCAAGAGGACCTGCGATGCCTCTTCTGCCTCCCGTACCTGGAGGCGGTACATGGGTCACGCGGTACGGTCATACTGCGGTGGGACGCATACTCGTTGACCTCTCATGGCACTGCTCCACACTTCAGGGAGGACGCTTTCCATTAGCTATGTTTTCTGATGACATGTCGCGCCGGCCCCGTCCAACAACAGAACTCCTTTAGATCCAAACAGACTCTTCCACTCTCTCACCGGAAATGAAACCAGGCCACGCGGACACTTTCACAATACAGCAGCCGGGAATGCACTTTTCGGTAAAAAACCACATTCCTTCCTCCTAATTAATCAAATAAACGTCTCACTGAAGAACAGGGGCCAGCTTCGATCGGTAAACAGCAGTTACAACGACTTTTTACTTTGTGATACCATTACAACGCATGCATTACCACGCATGCGTTGTACATCACAAAGTCATTACTACGCATTTTTTAGAACGCATGGCCATTTACCATGCATGCCTTTACAACGAATTTTGTTGTAAAGGTATGTATGGTAAATGACCATGCGTTCTAAAAACATGTAGACGATCCATGTCGTTGTAAGGAAACAGAGGCTGTTCCGTTTCCTCACAACGACGTGCACCGCCCTCAGAGATGACGTGAAGCAGGAACCACGAGGAGAGAGGAACCATGAGGAGTGAGAGGTAAGGGGGATTGGGCATGTGGTGGGGGTTTCTTTTCTAGGGTTTAGGGTAGTGCAGTGGTGTTTGGGTGGTGTAGGGGGTCGTGCTGGGGGTAGTATTTTAGGGTTTAGGGTAGTGCAGTGGTGTTTGGGTAGTGTAGGGGTCGCGCTGGGGGTAGTGTTTTAGGGTTTAGGGTAGTGCAGTAGTGTAGGGGGTCGTGCTGGGGGTAGTGTTTTAGGGTTTAGGGTAGTGCAGTGGTGTATGGTTAGTGTAGGGGTTCATGCTGGGGTAGTGTTTTAGGGTTTAGGGTAGTGCAGTGGTGTTTGAGTAGTGTAGGGGGTCATGCTGGTGGTAGTGTTTTAGGGTTTAGGGTAGTGCAGTGGTGTTTGTGTAGTGTAGGGGGTCATGCTGGGCGTAGTGTTTTATGGTTTAGGGTAGTGCAGTGGTGTTTGGGTTGTGTAGGGGGTCGTGCTGGGGGTAGATTTAGGGTGTAGGGTAGAGCAGTGGTGTTTGGGTAGTGTAGGGAGTCCTGCTGGGGGTAGTGTTTTAGGGTTTAGGGTAGTGCAGTGGTGTTTGTGTAGTACAGGGTGTTGTGCTGGGGGTAGTGTTTTAGGGTTTATGTTAGTGCAGTGGTGTTTGGGTAGTGTAGGGGGTAGTGTTGGGGTAGTGTTTTAGGGTTTAGGGCAGTGCAGTGGTGTTTGTGTAGTGAAGGGGGTCATGCTGTGGGTAGGGTTTTAGGGTTTAGGGTAGTACAGTCGTGTTTGTGTAGTGTAGGGGGTCGTGTTTTAGGGTATAGGGTAGTGCAGTGGTGTTTGGGTAGTGTAGGGGGTCATGCTGGGGTTAGTGTTTTAGGGTTTAGGGTAGTGCAGTGGTGTTTGGGTAGTGTAGGGGGTCGTGCTGGGGTAGTGGTTTAGGGTAGTGCAGTGGTGTTTGTGTAGTGTGGGAGGTCATGCTGGGGGTATATTTAGGGTTTAGTGTAGTGCAGTGGTGTTTGGGTAGTGTAGGGAGTCGTGCTGGGGGTACTGTTTTAGGGTTTAGGGTAGTGCAGTGTTGTTTGGGTAGTGTAGGGAGTCGTGCTGGTGGTAGTGTTTTAGGGTTTAGGGTAGTGCAGTTATGTTTGGGTAGTGTAGGGTGTCGTGCTGGGGGTAGTGTTTTAGGGTTTAGGGTATTGCAGTGGTGTTTGGGTAGTGGAGGGGGTAGTGTTTTAGGGTTTAGGGTAGTGCGCCCAACCAGCCACAATATCCGTGGACAAAGGGGATGCTGACTCTTTGGAACGCTCCGTCAATTGAATAATTTGGGTCAAGGGCCATACCACGTCCAAGACCTATCAATTCCTTTCTTGGGATCCCTCATATACTTGGAGAAAAAGTTACATAGTTTCTCATCAATTTCAGGCGTGTGTGCCACCTTCCCCTTCAGTGAGGGCCTGGGGCATTCTCCCCTCATCCTATTCCTGACCTCCCTTTCAAGGGGTTGATGGATTTTCCCCACCACATACTCTGCCACTTTGGCATCAGGTGTCCACTCTGCCGACCTAGGATGGTAAATTTGGGTAGGCTCGAACATGTCCGAGTGGACCCCGTCCCCAACCGGGGACTGAGAGGAGTGGGACTCTGGACGCCAGGAACGCCCCGAGTCCTTATCCTCATCGGAGGAGAAATCGTCCTCCGATACACCCTCTCCCTCTAAGGGAAACCCGCCGTCGGGGTCTACAATAGTGGTGACAGTGTCGCAATTTTCTCCGGGCCCCTCCTCCTCCCAGCAGGGTGCATGTTTTAGCGTTCGCGCACTCTTGAGGAAGCTCTCCGTAAGTTTATCAAATCCTTCCAAGTGCCCCGCGTTATGCTTAACGGCCCTTTTATTCCCCATCTGGGAGCTACTTGGACCCGCCACCACCAGATCTGGGTCACTGAACACCCCAGGGATGCTTTTCGCCAGCTTATCAACCTGATCCCTAAGAGGAGCCAGTGCCCTAGAAATAGCCAGAGAGAGGGCTTGGACCACTGCTGGAGGGAGAAGTTGGGGGGCCATTCCTCCTCCACTTCCAGGTAGGAGGAGTAAAAATGGTCTTCTGGAGAAGACATGATAGCAGAAGGTGTGAGCACAGACAGAACAAATGCCCTTAAAATCCTTAAGACAGCCCCCTCGCCAGTGCTCCAACAGCTGGGCTTTCCCCGAAGCTGTTATAAGAATAGACTGAGGCGCAATACCAATTACCAGGTGGCGCTGGTCACTAACGTGGCTGTGTGGGGAAATCACCGCGTAGCGGTGTCAAAATTAGGCGAGGGTTGGTCGGGAATCAAGCGGACACTAAAGGAGTGACTGGATTCCCAAACGCGCGTAAAGACCAGCGGGAGAGCTCGACGGAGCTGCCTCGCTCGGACCAGACGCGCCTGACAGGATATCACCACGCGCAGAGCACACATCGGGAGAAACTGCGAGGGGGAGAATGCACTCGGGCAAGAGCCTGCTGCGCAGGGAATATGAAACAATACCAAGGCAATAATGCTAATAACGTGCACAAGAAACCACTATTCAAACAGCAACAACGTAAGATTAAGCCAAGAATGTAAGGAATGCACTTAACTGACGAGCAGTGAAGAAAGAGGAAGCGGAAGGGACGTCACGATATTATATACGATGGACTGTGATATGATTGGACTATAGTTGCCTTGGAGACTACCCCCCTAATGGTTCATGGATTGTGTAGTCTTTCGTTTAATCATTGTTGTGTTACGTTTTCTTTGAACTGCTATGCAAATAAAGTGAGGAAAGATATGCATAATCCTCGCCTCCGTCCTGCCATAGAATTCATTAAACTTTATTTGATCTGATTTAGAAACATAGATCATAAAATTGTACATAAAGACAGTAAATCCTCTTTCCTAATACAATTAATTAAAACCAGTAGGTAAAAACGGGTGTTACAAAGCCCGGTTCAGAGCAACTTCAGGTTAACAGAATCGTAAAGTTCAATGTTTCGCAAGATCAATCTCATGTACTTCGTGCAAAATACGCAATAAGGGGTCCAAGTAAGATGTAACGCTCCAATACCTGACCAGTTTGCACTATATAAAACTGCAGAAAAACTAAAAATAAAAAGTGTTTTGCACACTTCTATCATTGGGCTATATGTGGGCTACATCTGGGTGATATTTGTGCTACATTTGGGCTCTTTTTCTCTGGTGGCCATCTTGGGAGACTTATTTGTTATGAAGTTTCCTAATTTCGTCATTTACTGCAGTCTCCTCAGTAGGAAATGCTTTCAGTTTTTTACTTTGATTCCATCAAGAAGGCTTTCAGATGTGTCACACATTTGCCATAAATTCAGAATGTTAGCACTCTAGTTGTTCATTACATCACTATAGTAAAGCTACTGCTCACCAGGGAGTTAACTGGAAGTCTACTGCTGGTATTGAAAGTGATTGTTTCAGTCTACATGTCAGAATTTTCTAATGAAATAGAAGAGGATTTGAGATCTCACTTAAAACATGCCCTAAATTTTCTTTCTGCAGCACTAACCATAATTTCTATGGCAAAATGAACCCCCTCATTTTGTTCCTTTTTAAATTAAATGTTTTAAGTGTTACCAGTTTATTCCAATCAAGATGGCTTCAGGTGTGCCATACTTTTGTCAAAGTAAGACTGTTAGCGCTCTAGTTGTTCTTTAGAACACTCTGGGAAGCTGCAGTAGAACACAAAGGCATCAACTGACAGGTTGCTACTGTTGAAATATAACAGGAACATATTTGAGATCTCACTTAAAACATGTCCTAATTTTTCTTTCTACAGCACTAACCATAATTTCTATGACAAAATGAACCCCTCATTTTGTTCCTTTTTAAATTAAATGTTTTAAGTGTTACCAGTTTATTCCAATCAAGATGGCTTCAGGTGTGCCATACTTTTGTCATAAGTAAGACTGTTAGCGCTCTAGTTGTTCTTTAGAACACTCTGGGAAGCTGCAGTAGAACACAAAGGCATCAACTGACAGGCTGCTCCTGTTGAAATATAACAGGAAGATATTTGAGATCACACTTGAAACATGTCCTAATTTTTCTTTCTACAGCACTAACCATAATTTCTATGACAAAATTAACCCCCTCATTTTGTTCCTTTTTAAATTAAATGTTTTAAGTGTTACCAGTTTATTCCAATCAAGATACCTTCAGGTGTGCCATACTTTTGTCATAAGTAAGGCTGTTAGCACTCTAGTTGTTCTTTAGAACACTCTGGGAAGCTGCAGTAGAACACAAAGGAATCAACTGACAGTCTCTGCCCTTGTTGGATGTACATGCTTTACTGAGAATGTCTGACTTCATTCTCACATGACTGAGAAAGATAATGTGAATTTACAGAAAATATGCTCTCATTTTAGCTTCTGGAGCACCTTCCAAAACTGTATGGGACAAGCATGTGAAAATAGTTTTCTCTCAAACATGATTCATGATATCCCAGCAGAAGGATTTTCACAGGGTAAAATCACCTTAGAACACACCACAATTCCTGAAATTAGTATGGTACCATCAACAAATGAATTCTAATGTAACTAAAGTCTGTTATCACCCTTTATAGTTCTCCTTTTGGTAACCCTCAAAATCTTCGATTCACTACAATGCATTTCAATGGGGTACTATCATTTATATTGGTCCCAAGATGGCTGCCAGCAATTCCAGGATGAAGTGCTGACAGCCAATCAGATCTCACGATGACATGTGTGGTTAGGCTCCGCCCAGATATATATGTGTTTTCTTTTTCAAATTTCTCAGGAAATACTGAACGGATTTACACCATTTAACCAAAAGGCACAACTCTGAACCAAGGGCTACCTTTTTGTCAAATTTGGTGTAATTCCGTTCAGCAGTTCGGGCTGTAGCTGCAATGAAAGGTTCCTATGGAAAATTGCATGGGGAAAACATGTTTTGGGACCCCCCTTTTTTCTCGGCCCCCACTTGACGAATCACCCCGAGACTTTCAGGCTAGGAGCGGACCGGAGCGCCCCACGAGTTTTAAAAATTTTGCGAAGATTCGTCAACCGGCGCCAAAGTTATTTCAAATAGAATGTTGCGGATTTCCTATGGAAAATAGGTCCTAACTATAACTATCTACTGGCGACCGCCAGTAGATAATATATATATATATATATATATATATATATATATATATATATATATATATTCACTGAAAAAACCATAGGTTTCAGGCACGTTATAGTTAGAAATTATAATTTAAAAAACCATAGAAATTCACTGAAAAAACCACAGGTTTTAGGGACAGTTATAGTTAGTTGGACATTTCACTCGTACAACACCATAGAAATTCCCCATTATAGTTAGTTCAGCTAACTATAACTCGCGCCCCGCAATGCACTGCTGATGACGTCACATATTACATCACTCATGACATGGTCAGTGACATCACTGATGACATCACTGATTACATCTCAAATGACATCACTGATGACATCACTGACCACATCATCCATGTGATAATTTGATGCATCTTCTCACACCCTAATATAACTTTTGATACACCCACTCTAAATTACAGACTGCCATTGTCAAAAACATAGACACTCCAACACCAATAACTACATACACACTCACTGATTCTTAGGTCTACACACACATCCACTCACTCACCCGTACAGTCACTCATACTTACGGTCACTCAGTACAGGACTATCATATGCACTCATACACCTATATAGACACTCAAACACCGTCACTCATCCATAGAGGTACTCACACACCTAGTCAGTCATGCAAATAATTAATCACACTGCCGTTTACTCACCTATACAGTTATACACACACCAGCTCACTTACTCATAGAAATACTAGCACATTCTTACGCTCTTATACAATCACTGATACAAGTACACACTCATCCATACAGCCACTCTCACAATCACACACTCTCACTTATACCCATTTATATACTACAACACACATATATACTGCCTTTCACATATATAGTTACTCACAGATGTACCACTGAGATATACATTCACTCACTAACACACCCATACACACACTCACCCACCCATACAGTCCATCACAGATGCACTCTTGAAACCATGCACCCAGTGAATCACCCACTCACACAACTATGCACAGAGTCACACACCCCACCCACACAAACACTCAGGCACCCATACAGATACTCAGACAACCAATCAATAACCCATGTACACACACATGTAGCTATTCGCAAACCCATGCAGCCGCTCACACACCAACAAACAGACGGATACAGACATTCACACAGTTTAGTCACTAACCCATGCATTCAGTAAGATACGTTTAATCACTCACTTATAGAGTCAGTCACGCACCTACTAAATCATCCATTCAGACACATATACACCCACTCATTCTTCAATACGCCTTTCCCTATATATATTAAACATATATAAACTTTACAGAAACACACAGTCACTGGATGATGTCATCAGTGATGTCATCAGAGATGTCATTTGAGATGTCATCAGTGATGTCATCAGTGATATCACTGACCATGTCATGAGTGATGTAATATGTGACGTCATCATCAGTGCATTGCGGGGGCGCGAGTTATAGTTAGCTGAACTAACTATAACGGGGAATTTCTATGGTTTTGTATGAGTGAAATGTCCAACTAACTATAACTGTCCCTAAAACCTATGGTTTATTCAGTGAATTTCTAAGGTTTTTAAATGCTAATTTCTAACTATAACGTAACTGAAACCTATGGTTTTTCCAGTGAATTTCAAAGGTTTTTTAAATGCTAATTTCTAACTATAACGTGTCTGAAACCTATGGATTTTTCAGTGAAATTCAAAGGTTTTTTAAATGCTAATTTCTAACTATAACGTGCCTGAAACCTATGGTTTTTTAAGTGAATTTCAAAGGTTTTTAAATGCTAGTTTCTAACTATGCCTACAGAGGTAGGACATGTGAAGAAAGAAGAAAAACGCACAGAAAGAAGCAAAAGAAATGCATAAAGAAGCAACAGAAGTCCACAAAGACGAAGAAAAGAGCAGGAAGAACCAAGACATGTGCAGAAAGAACCAACAGAGGAGCAGAAAGAGGCCTTGTTGCAAAACCATCCTGTGCCCACAACTTTTTCAGACGGGTACTGGTGGTAACTGACTCGGACTAACCAGGCCTAGAGCCAGTGCTAAGCTAAAAGATACTTAGAATACAGTGAAAACACCTACATACACTAGGGAACACTATGTGTTGGGGTACCCCTGTGATTAGCATGACCTCCTCTGTAAGGCCCTAGTACATAATAGGGCAGGGGGATTAAAACTTCCTCTTAAAACGCGCCCCGGGGCGCATTTGCAGAGTGGTGAAGGGAGGGGGGGCCTGAGGTGACATGTGTGCAAACAAGCCCTGTGGCCATTTTAAGTTGGGAGATTAAGTCCCCTTGAATCCTGAGGGTCCCTGGGGTCCAACTAGCCCACTAGGTACCTCCAGTAAGCGCCACAGAGCTGCGTTGCATAGAGGTGTAAAAAGGGGCATGGCGTGGACCACCTCTCTGCAACGCAGCACCGTGGCGCTTACTGGAAGCACCTGGTGGGCTAGTTGGCCCCCAGGGACCCTCAGGATTGAAGAGGAATTAATTCCCCAACTTAAAATGCACCACAGGGCGTGTTTGCACACATGTCACCTCTGGCCCGCCCTCCCTTCACCACTGTGCAAACGCGTCCCGTGGCGCGTTTCAAGTTGGGGATTAAGTCCCTTGAATCCTGAGGGTCCCTGGGGGCCAACTAGCCCACCAGGTACCTCCAGTTAGCGCGACAGGGCTGCGTTGCAGAGAGTGGTCTGAGGCCACGCCCCTTTTACACTCTCTGCAACGCAGCCCTGTGGCGCTTACTGGCAGTACCTGGTGGGCTAGTTGGCCCCCAGGGACCCTCAGGATTGAAGGGGAATTAATTCCCCACCTTAAAATGCGCCACAAGGCCTGTTTGCACACATGTCACATCAGGCCACGCCCCCTCCCTTCTTCTACTGTGCAAACGCGCCCTGTGGCGCGTTTTAAGTTGGGGGATTAAGTCCCCTTGAATCCTGAGGGTCCCTGGGGGCCAACTAGCCCACCAGGTCCCTCCTTTAAGCGCCACAGAGCTGCGTTGCAGAGTGGTGTAAAAAGGGGCGTGGCCTGGACCCCCTCTCTGCAATGCAGCCCTGTGGTAGAACCGAGTCACAAGATGGCTGCCAACACTTCCTGGTTTGGAGTGTTGACAGCCAATTAGAATAAAGCTCGTGGTCGGGAGGGTCCGCGGATCCTCCGTGCCTCTAAATATCGAAACATTTATTTTTGATTTTCTCAGCAACTACTGAACGGATTTACAACATTTTTAAAAAGGTCGCTTTCTGAACCAAGCACTACCTTTTTGCCAAATGTGGGGTAAATCCGTTCAGTAGTTTTGGCTGTAACCGTGTCTAAAGTTTCCTATGGGAAATTGATTTTTTTACCTCTATTTTTTGGTTTTCTCCACAACTACTGAACGGATTTACACCATTTAGAAAAAAGGGCGCTTTCTGAACCAAGCACTACCTTTTTGCCAAATTTGGTGTAATTCCGTTCAGCAGTTCGGGCTGTAGCCGTGGCTAAAGTTTCCTATGGGAATTAACATGGAGAAAACACGTTTTGGGACCCCCCTTTTTTCTCGGCCCCCACCTGCCGAATCACCCCGAAACTTTCAAGACAGGAGCTGACCGGAGTGCCCCACTAGTTTTGAAAATTTCGCGATTATTCGTCATCCGTCACCAAAGTAATGGGGAAAACAAAAACCGCTTTTCCTATGGAAACTAGGTCCTAACTATAACTATCTACTGGCGACCGCCAGTAGATAATATATATATATATATATACAAAAAAGAAGCAGAGAACTGTGGGTAGTTCTCAAGTTTAGGTGGAAAGCAGCTCCTGTATAGAGCACTCTCAGCACCAGCAACACTCTAGATCTGCTCACCTCAAATGTCTGCTTTTCTATCAAAGTCTTTAAGCATAGGATTGGCACAGTGCCATCGACACCTAGATAGAAAGGGACAAAGTCCTTTGCCATTTGTACAGCAAAGACTTTAAGCATAGGACTAGCACAGGGCTGTCCATGCCGACCTGTAAATGACAAAAGCCATTTACCACTCCATGCGCAATATTACAGCTTTGAATTGGTGAAATAACAACCAAGCCAACCTGAAGCTAGTAAAAGCAACCCTTGACACAGTGCTTCGCTCTACTTAGAGCTTTTCAGAGAGGTATAGCTTTGTCCAGACACAAGGGAGCACTCAGTATAAGTCAAAACAATACACTTTCAGGCATTGAGTGACACATAAATTATGCAAAAAGAAGCAGAGAACTCTAGTTAGTTCTCAAGTTTAGGTGGAAAGCAGCTCCTGTATAGAGCACTCTCAACACCAGCAACACTCTAGAACTGCTCACCTCAAATGTCTGCATTTCTATCATAGTATTTAAGCTTAGGATTAGCACAGTGCCATCCATGCCAAGATAGAAAAGGACAAAGTCTTTTGCCATTTGTACAGCAGTCTTTAAGCATTGAACTAGCACAGTGCTGTCCATGCCGAGCTGTAAAATGACAAAAGCCATTTACCACTACAGGCACAATATTACAGCTTTGAACTGGTAAAATACAACTAAGCCAACCTGAAATGAGTAAAAGCAACCCCTGACACAGTGTTTTGCTCTACTTAGAGCTCTTCAGAGAGGGATAGCTTTGTCCGGACACAAGGGAGCACCCAGTATGCATCAAAACAATACCCTTTCAGGCATTGAATGACACATAAATTATGCAAAAAGGAGCAGAGAACTCTAGTTAGTTCTCAAGTTTAGGTGGAAAGCAACTCCTGTGTAGAGCACTCTCAACACCAGCAACACTCTAGATCTGCTCACCTCAAATGTCTGCATTTCTATCAAAGTATTTAAGCATAGGATTAGCACAGTACCATCCATGCAGAGATAGAAAGGGACAAGGTCTTTTGTTATTTGTACTGCGAAGTCTTTATGCATAGGATTAGCACAGTGCTGTCCATAGCGAGCTGTGAAATGACAAAAGCCATTTATCCCTCCAGGCACAATATTACAGCTATGAATTGGTAAAATACCAACTAAGCCAAGCCAACCCAAAATGAGTAAAAGCAACCCCTGACACAGTGTTTTGCTCTACTTAGGGCTCTTCGGAGAGGTATAGCTTTGTCCAGACGCAAGGGACCACCCAGTATAAGTCAAAACAATACACTTTCAGGCATAGAGTGAGGCATAAATTCTGCAAAAAAGAAGCAGAGAACTCTGGGTAGTTCTCAAGTTTAGGTGTAAAGCAGCTCCTGTATAGAGCACTCTCAACACCAGCAACACTCTAGTTCTGCTCACCTCAAATGTCTGCGTTTCTATCAAAGTCTTTAAGCATAGGATTAGCAGAGTGCTATCCACGCCGAGATAGAAAGGAACAAAGTCCTTTGCCATTTGTACAGCAAAGTCTTTAAGCATAAAATTAGCACAGTGCTGTCCATGCCGAGCTCTAAAATGACAAAAGCCATTTATCACTCCAGGCACAATATTACAGCTTTGAATTGGTAAAATACCAACCAAGTCAATCTGAAATGAGTAAAAGCATCCCCTGACACAGTGTTTTGCTCTATTTAGAGCTCTTCAGAGGGATCTAGCTTTGTCCCGACACAAGGGAGCACCCAGTATAAGTCAAAACAATACCCCTTCAGGCATAGAGTGACGCATAAATTATGCAAAAAAAAGCAGAGAACTCTGGGTAGTTCTCAAGTTGAGGTGAAAAGCAGCTCCTGTATAGAGCACTCTCAGCACCAGCGACACTCTAGATCTGCTCACCTCAAATGTCTGCTTTTCTATCAAAGGGTCAGATTTACAAGAAACTGACGCATCTGTATAGATGCGTCAGTTTCCCTGCGCCTGCGTGAAAAACCCTTGCGCCACCAAAGATGCGCCTTATTTACAATACAGCGACTATGGCGCAAGGATTGACAGATGCATCAGAAATTCTGACGCATCTGTTGGCGGAAAAGTCATGTATTGCTGGATTCGTGTCGCAAGCAAGACGCAACTCCAGCAATGCGTGTTGCCGCCCATTCCCAATACACCGCGTCACTCCTTACACCTGCTACAAGCAGGTGTAAGGTTTTGATACAGTGTCGTCCTAAAAGTCACGCAGTGAAATCTTGTAGATTTCACTGCATCACTTGTATGAGGCTTTCCTGCGTGGGAACGCCTACCCTGCATACATTATACCTTTCGCAGGTATAATGTCACGCAGGGCTTCACAACGTGACGCATCTCCCTAGATGCGTCACATTGTAAATGTGCCGCAATTTTTACGCCGCCGTTACATTACAAAAGTGACGCAATGGCAGCGCAAAAGTGTTGCAAGGGGCTTGTAAATCTGCCCCAAATTCTTTAAGCATAGGATTAGCACAGTGCCATCCATGCTGAGATATAAAGGGACAAAGGGGCAGATTTACAAGAAGTGACGCATCGCTGCCGCAACGCAGCGATGCATCAAAAAATTTGCGGCAACACTGCGGCAACGCAATTCCTCGATGATGCGTCAAATTTACATCTTGGTGGACCGTGGCACAACGCGGCAGCCTGCGTCAGGAGAAATGATGTAGGTGCCGCAAAACTGCCGCAAGTCAGCGGGCCGCAACTGCAGAAAAAGTCACGTAAGTCAGTTTTGCGTCACGCAACACCAGCCCGAGCACACTGCGACACTTCACACTGCGTGAAGTGGCAAAAAGGCACCCAGAAATCCAGGCAATTCACAAAAAAATCATTGGGGGACCACAGAGGAGTCTGCAATGGACCAGGAAGGACAGTGCAGTAGTCAGGAGCCTCCGGCAACCACCCGCAGCAAATGCCCAGATGCACAAGCTGAGACTGGTGCAAAGAGGAAACACAAATCAAATTTTAGTCAGGAGGAGAATGAGATACTTGTCACTGAGGTCACCAATCACCAGTACCAACTCTTTGTGAGTTCGAAGTGTCCCCTTGCCAAAAAGGAGTCGATATGGCAGAGGATTGCCAGAAGATAAATAGTGTTGGACAATCTATGAGGACTGTCATTGACTGTAAAAAACACTGGCACGACTGCAAGCGCAGAACCAAAGAAAAGCTTGCGGCAAACCGTAAGGCAACCTTACAAACTGGAGGAGGTAGCCCAGCAGAGCAGGAGGTCCTGGATGACCAGGAGGAGTGTGTGGCAGCTGTCATACCAGAGGAGATAGTAACAGGAATATCGGGACAGGACAGTGCAGCCGTAGAAAGTGAAAAGCAGACAACAGGTAAGTCACAATAAGTGCACATATGTGAGTAATGGGTCATGGTGGTGATTACAGCTAGAAATGTGCCTGTGCCACAGTCTGATGTGTGCATCTTGGTGTCCTTGGACTTATCCACAATCACAACTATTCTTAATGTAAGTAAATCACATATGACAATCACACCTTGCAAATGTCTAAACAGCACTGACATGTCCATCTCTGATGGAGCAGATATCCTGGGCCTCATTTATGGATGGCCTTGCACCACTGCTAAGTCACTTTTGGTAATGTTTAAAGTGAAGACCCATTGACGCAAGGACTCCATAAATGATGTCACAATCCTGTTCTCACATCCGAGGAATACGTTGTGTCAGGCACCAGTGCTGTACACTTGTGTGTGCTGAACAAGGACAGGTAAAGCCATCTTGTGTGTCTGAACATGTGCCTGTAAATAACAAGCTGTCAATGCTACATTTGGCATGTCAGTGGTGTGACATGTGAACCTTTGTGGATATTTTCCATGCAAAACCTGTGTCCACTGATGTATGTTCATATAAATGAACAATTCCCAATACAAAAATGCATCTGAGTGCCATGACACCCCACAGCTGGCCTACTGATGAGGAACAAGGAGGAATTCACTTATGTGCCTAGCCCATTTATTCCTGTCAAATGCACACTGCATGCATCGTAAGGTAACTCAATAACAACAGATTGTTCATGTGTGTGAAGGTGCACCATCATATACAAAAACAACCTAACCACCAAGCTGCCATCCCAGCACCAGTTGCCTGATTGGGCAACGTGCCTACAAATATATGGGGGATCAACAAGCAATTTGTCACGCATGTGTATCACCGTAAACTGGATTTAATGCACTGGTGGTTCTAGGTGCTCATAACAATAACCCTCAGTCCCTGTGCAGGATGTAAAATTACATGACACATAGGGGCATATGTACAAGGAGTTAATGCCACTGTTGCAGCACTTGTTAGAGGGTACGGCCCCGATTTCTTCATCGCCATATGTACAAGCTGCTGCTAAACTCAGTTAGCGTCCGTTTACCAGCAAAAATGTTCATTACAAAGAACCCCACTTCTGTTACTGACAGCTAACAAAAAGTAGATGCAAGGTAGCCATTTCAGTGCCAAAATGGCCCCAAAGCCCACTTTGCGATCTTTACAAGGAAATACTTTTATGGAGCAAGACCAAATAAACTGCCTCTAGCTGCAGTTAGAAGCTGTTGTTTAAGACCAGAAAATAGCTGTACTCAAAAATTGAGCAAACACTTGGGGCCTCATCTCAGCAGGTTTCTGTGCTGGGCAGCGCTGCAAGGAATGTTGCTGCGCTGCCCTGCAACAAAACTACAGGGCAGGACTGTGCACCATCAATAAGATAGTGTACATTCCTGGGCCTCATTCATGAAAAGTGTTGCAGCGCTGCAACAAGACAGCGTTGCAACACTTTTCACTACGCCCTTCTTGTGACAACATCGATGCACTGTATTCACTGGACAGACCTCCATGTCGCAAGTAATGACAGATATGTCTGGAATCCTGACGTATCTGCCAGTGCAAAAGTCATGCATTGCTGCAGTTGTGTCACAAGCATGATGCACCTCCAGCAATGCATGGGGACAGCCTACCCCTGTGGCACTGCGACACCTTTATAACTGCCATGAGGCAGGCGTAAGGTAGTGACGCAGTGGCGTCCCACAATTGTTGTAGTGAAATCTTATGGATTTCACTGTGCCACTCCTATGAGGCTTTGTCGCATGGGAACGCACACCCTGCATACATCATACTTGAAGCAGGCATAATGTGTCACAGGGCTTCACAAGGTCACGCATATGCCTGCATGGGTCACTTTGCAAATATGGTGCAACGTGGTGCTAGATTTTGCATGGTCTCTCTTGAGGGGTGCCAGTGTGTCGGCACAGTTTGATATCCATCGGTGGAGATAGCCTGCTGCGGTGTAATCATCTGTAAGTGTTGTCGGAATGTTGGTGCTGAAGGAGTTCATGAGAAGTTCTATGGTGGCCTTGATCCATCTGTCAGGTGGGGTGATGCTTGCGGTGGGGTACGGTGTGCATGGTGAAGACATGATGTATACAATGATGGTTGGTTCTGGAGAGTCTTGTGGTGTGGCTGTAGTTGAAGTTCCCGCTGGTGGTGGAGACATGCTTGACCGTGTGTCATGCTATGTGGCTTGGTGCAGTGAATAGCTGTTTGAGTCTGATGTTGGCGAGCTAACATAGGAGGGTGTGGTCTTCGGATCACTGGGGTTGTCCAGGTGGAACTACAGTTCTCCAAGTAGGATGTCGTTGGTGGATGGGAGAGCCTGGGGTGCAATGAGGTCCACAATGTTATTGGGGAATGGGGGTCCATGGCCCGGAGTGCTTGCAGATGAGGGAGACAGAGAGGATGTTGTTGTGCTTGGTACGGATCTGGAACTTGAGTTGTACCAGGGTCACCATTGTGTCATTAGAGTGTGTGGTCAGTTGGAGTGTGTTATTTGTAGGAGATGGCAATGCCTCCTCATGGATGGTCGGGTAGTCCTTGTGTGTCATTTAGTATCCGTCAGTGATGGCGATGGTGATGTCTGGTCCTGAGCAGAGGTAGGTCCAGTTTTCCGTGAAGAAGGAGATGTCTGAAGAGGTTGCTGTGAGGAGGTCCCATATCTCTGTTGTGTGTTTGTGGAGGGACCACACATTTATGAGGATGCAGTTGATCCGGTCCTGTGCACTGTTGATTGGCTGGGCGGCACGAGGCACTGGTGTGCAGATGTGGCAGAAGGTGCGTTTGTAGTGTCAACAGGTGCAGGGTCCAAGAGAATTACACTGTCAAGGCTGGGCATTTCGCTTCACCATTTCACTCCCTTGCTGGTTTAAGGTACACAAGGGTGTTTAATTACCCTTGGAATAGGCTTCACAGATACTCTTCTTAGAGATAGAGTGAGGTGGTGCAGACTAAACTTTATTATGCCATAGTTGTTAATCCAATATGGCGGACGCCAGTAGTTTTCCCCGTTTTTAGGTGAGGGTTCTAGTGTTCCAGTCCAGTGAGAAGTGTTCAGGTGTTTGCGCTCGCGCGCCTAGTGCGCGGCGCACTTCAATCGTTGTTTCTTAGGAAGAGGAGCGTTTCTGTTAGCGTGTCAACGAATTTCGCATTTTGGCAGGGTAGTAGCGTATTTATGCGTTTCTCCGCCTGCCATCTCCAGGAGTAAATACCAGCAGCGGTGTACGGTGTCTGAGTCCTGCTTGCCAGAGTGATTCAGCGCTCAGCTGTTTATCGTTTCTGAGCTCTGAAATAAGACGGAGGAAAAAAGAGAAGTCAGTAAGTCAGTTTTTTCTCTTCAATTGGCTAATTACCTTCGCGCTATCTGCATACCTTGAGAGGACCCTAGAAATACTAACACAGCCCAAGACAAATTCCTCTGCTCATTCCAGCATCAGCTTTGAGTGGAACTTTAGCAAAATATCAGTTCTTTGACTAAATTCTTTGCGCATTCCAACGCACGCTTTGTGTGGAACTGTTGCAAAAAACATTCAGTTCTAGTGACTAATTTCTCTGTGCATTCCAGTGTCAGCTTGAGAGGAACTTAAATTAAGGTTTGTGGAAAAGACAGCTTCCATTGAACATTGCGACAGAAAGATTCAGGAAAGCTGCACTGGAGTAAGCAGCTGGTATTGCAGCAATTTGATTCATTATTATCCTTGATATCTATCTACAGTAAATATTGATATATATATATATATATATATATATATATATATATATATATATATATATATATATATATATATATATATATATATATTTATACTTACCAACTATAAATCCCCTGCAGGCTGCTATCATATGGAAAAGACAAAAAAAGAATTAAACTACAGAATAAGTTTCAATATTTGCAAGTAACACAAACAGAAAAGGAGAGCAGCTAAGCCACTGCTAAAGACAGGTAATGAGGATACGTTAGGGGTGGTGCAAAGTCAGTAGCAATAGGGTAGGGAGAGGGAGGGGCTGGTGTAAAGGTATTAATTGTGTGTTTTGTGATTGCAGATGCCTAAGCAGTCACTCGCTAGGATTCCAGTGAGGAAGAGGCACAGCAGTGGAGTCTCTCTTGTTGTCCCCATCCCCTTTCCCCCTCTTTACTGTGAGTGGATTTAATTATTAACTCACAGTGGTGTTTGGGATTCGGGAAAAGTTCTTCTGCTCCTGTGGAAGCCCCAGTTTGTTCAGGTGCGTGGTACTGACAGATTGAAGTGCCATTACCCAAACTTCCACCCGAGCAGAATGGCTGAAGGATTGGATGTCAAGGCCTTAGCTAAAGTTTTGGAGGGGTTACAGAAACAGTTAAGTGAGACAATGGAAGAAAACAAGAATCTTAGAGATGAGGTTAGGAAGTCTAGTCAGGAAGCCAGTTTTCTCCGACAGAGATTTGATGACTTTGTGGGTGGTTCAAACCCTTTGTCCAAAGAACAAAAAACTCAACATTTCTCCCCGTCCCCTCCAGCGGCTGAGTTGACCACACAAGTCATACATACAATTTCCCTGACTATACCACTTGCGGCCCCAGAGAGGTTTAATGGTGACCCCCATAAAGCCCAAATTTTCCTCACGCAATGTTCTTTGCATTTCCTATGTAGACCTATTATTTTTAAGGAGGATCAATACAAGTTAGCCTTCTTATTGTCTTACCTGAGTGGAGATGCTGCAGCATGGTCCATGCCACTGGTAAATTGCAATGATCCTATTCTCTACAACTTCGAAGAATTTAATGTAGAGTTCCTTCGTATTTTTGATCGAAGAACCATTTCCCAAACCACTGATAATGAACTCTTAGATTTGAAGCAAGGAAATCGGGAGTTGGTTGCATACCTTGCACAATTTAACAAATTGATTGTGGAAACTAAGTGGCCTGGAAGCAAAAAGAGCGGCAATTTTTTATAGAGGGCTCAAAGATGAATTAAAGAATGGCCTAGCACAAATTCCGAAAAGACCCACCGATGTTTCTGAATTAACCGACCTAGTACTGCAGATCGATCAGTGTCAAAATGAAAGAAAGAGTGAGCGTCGCAAAGAAGTTTGACATTTTCCTCCTCACTTTGACAGGGTAAAACCGGAATCTGTGAAATCCAGTGAGACCGTTTCGGAAGAAGAGCCCATGCAAATTGGTACCGTGCGTGGTCCTTTGACTAAGGAAGAGAGAGAAAAACGAAGAAGTGGGAAGCTGTGCATGTACTGCGGGAATCCTGGGCATTTCGTCAAGGAGTGTCCTAAGAAGCCGAAAACCAATTCTTGGGTAAAAGACAGGCCCCACCAGTAGGAGGAGTTGCTCTGGTGGGTGCATCCGACAAGGCAACTCCTGATTCTCAATTAGTTGCAAATACCTTACAATCAGCTGCCCCTCATTTAATCATTTCCTGTTTGATCAAATTTGGAACCACCGAAGTGGATGAGGTCTCTGTCATGATAGATTCTGGAGCCACCGGAAATTTTTGTGACATTAGATTTGCTAAGTCGTTAGGTATCCAATTTATTAGGAAGGACAAACCAGAACCAGTGCGAGCAGTAGATGGGACCAACTTATCTTCGGGACCCATTACTAACGACACAGAAAAAATAACTTTGATTGGTCCAGGTCTTCATCAATGTTTTTGAGGTTCAGTCTCATCGATGCCCCTCAATTTCAGTTAATCCTGGGGCTTCCGTGGCTGACAGAACACAGTCCGAAGATAGATTTGGCCAGAAGAACCGTTGAACTGAATTCTGATTACTGCAAAGAGCATTGCTACAATTCTTGCGTTTCGAATCTTCAACCATCTCAATCTTCTTTTTTGGCTGAGCCGTCTCAAATGATTTGTGCCTTAGAGATACAAGACATTCCTAGAGAATATCACGACTTGGTGTCGGTGTTTGATGAGCAAGAGGCCAAGAAGTTGCCCCCACATCGGGAGTATGATTGTAAGATTGAGCTAGAACCTGGTGCTTCTTTGCCATGCAGCCGAATATATGGTCTCTCTGAAACGGAAAACTGTCATCTTATGGAATATTTGGATCAATATTTGGCCAATGGATTCAGCAGACTTTCACAGTCCCCGGTTTCCTCTCTGTTGTTCTTTATTCCCAAAAAAGATGGAAAACTTAGAACTTGTATTGACTATTGTGCCTTGAATCTAGTTACCAAGAAGAACCAGTACCCACTGCCACTAATTTCAGAGCTTTTAGATCAGGTGAAGGAAGCCCGAATATACACCAAACTGGATTTGAGAGGGGCCTACCATTTGGTGAGAATGGCTGAAGGAGACGAGTGGAAGACTGCGCTTTGAACTCGTTTTGGCCTGTTCAAGTATCAGATCATGCCCTTCGGCCTGTGAAACGCCCCTGCTGCTTTCCAGCATTTTGTCAACGATGTTCTCAGAGAATACTTGAATCGCTTTGCTGTAGTCTACATCGATGATATTCTAATTTTTTCTGCAAATCAAGAGGAACACGTTCAGCATGTGCGTGCAATTCTTAAGAAATTGCTCGACCATCAACTTTTTGTAAAACTGGAGAAGTGTGTTTTTCACGCCACTCGTGTAGAGTTTTTGGGGTTCAATTTGTCCCCTGAAGGAGTGTCTATGGACGATGCCAAGGTGAGAGCGATCAAGGATTGGCCACCTCCTCGTAATGTCAAAGAAATTCAAAGCTTTATTGGATTCGCAAATTCTTATAGGCGCTTTATACAAAAAGTTTCGGAAAAGGTTAGCCCTCTTACTCGCCTATTGAAGAAGAAAGAAATTCTTTTACGGAGCACTGAAACTGAGGAGGCTTTTCAGTCATTGAAGGAAACTTTTACCACAGCGCCAGTTTTGTTGCATCCAAACACGGAAGAACCCTTCTTTGTGGAAGCAGATGCCTCTAATCTGGCCATTGGAGGTATCTTATCGCAAAGACACAAGAATATGGGTCAGCTCCATCCGGTTGCTTACCGGTCCCGAAAATTGACTGTTGCAGAAATCAACTACTCCTCCATTGCAGACAAGGAACTGTTGGCGGTCAAGGATGCCTTCCAGGAGTGGAGGCATTACTTGTTAGGAGCTAAGCATGAGATCACAGTTTTTACTGATCATAGAAATTTGCAATTTTTGAAGTCGGCTCGGACCCTCACCCCACGGCAATTGAGATGGTCCCTTTTCTTTGCAGATTACAACTTTGTTCTAACTTATAAACCGGGAACAGCCAATGGAAAGGCAGATGCCTTGTCTCGACTAAATACTGGCGATCATGAAGAAATCATCAAGGAAGAACACATCATCCCAGAGGAAAAAATCATTGGAACCATTTCGTTTGCAAAATTGGAAGACAAGATCAAGAATTCCCTTTCAGAAGAAGGAATGTTAGAATGGATTAAGGAAGGTCCGGGAAGGGAGATTAAGAACAGAAAACCTTACAATCAGGGAAACCTCTATGTTCCTAGTGAAGAGTTACACAAAGAAGTGTTACAGCACTGTCATGATAATCCTTTGGCCGAACACAAGGGTGTAAAGAAAACTATCAAACTTATAAGACGTGAATTTTGGTGGCCCGACGTCGAAGCTCAGGTGAGACAATATGTGGCATCTTGTGAACAATGTGTCAAGGGAAAGGCCATCATGCCGGTGCCACAAGGTTTGCTGTTGCCTTTGCCCGTGGTTCCTTATCCATGGCATACAGTCTCCATGGATATTATTGTTGATCTACCTTCCAGTCAGGGATATTCTACCATATGGGTGCTAGTGGACCATTTTTCTAAGATGGGTCATTTTGTTCCATTAAAATCTATCCCCAACTCTGCACAACTCGCTACATTATTTACTCAACACATAGTTAAGTCTCATGGAATCCCCAAAGAGGTTATTTTAGATTGAGGTCCTCAATTCATCTCACGCTTTTGGAGGGCCTTCTTGTGTAGATTGGGAGTTGATTCTCGATTGTCAACCAGTTTCCACCCAGAGACTGATAGACAAACCGAAAGGGTCAATCAGGAGTTGGAGCAATACTTGCGCCTTTATCTGATGGATCATGAGGGTGAGTGGCCAAGTTTGATTTGGGCTGCTGAATTTGCTTATAATAATGTAGTGCACTGATCTACTGGTTATTCCCCATTCTTTTTTAATTCTGGCAGACATCCAAACATGTTAGTAGGTAAGATAGAGAGCGAAGTACCTGCAGTAGAAGAGGTAGTACGTGATTTGCAAAGGGCTTATCAGATAGCTACCAAAAATCTAGTGAAAGCTAAAGAGTCCTACAAGAAACAGGCTGACAAGAGAAGGAGAGGGAATCCAGTTTATGAGCCTGGAGATAAGGTTTGGGTTTCCACTCGGAACATGCGATTAAAAGGGAATCGGAAATTCCAGCCTCGATTTGTGGGGCCTTTTCTGGTAGAAAGAATGGTAAATCCAGTCAGTGTAAAGATCAAGCTTCCCACCAGTTTAAGAATACATTTGGTGTTCCATGTGTTCTTAATCAAAAGCAACCCATCAAATTTGAGAAAAGTACAACCATCTGCCCCAATTCAGTGTCAGTCAGATGAGGAATTTGAAGTAAAACGAATCATAGATTCCAAATTAAAGAAAGGAAAGGTATTCTATTTGGTTGATTGGAAAGGTTTTGGCCCTGAAGATAGGTCATGGGAACCCAGTTCTAATGTTCATGCCCCAAGATTGGTGTGAGAGTTTCACAAGACTCACCCTGACAAGCCCATGGAGGGAGGAGGAGGGGCTTTGGTGGGGGGTACTGTCAAGGCTGGGTATTTCCATTCACCATTTCACTCCTTTGCTGGTTTAAGGTACAAAAGGGTGTTTAATTACCCTTGGAATAGGCTTTACAGATTCTCTTCTTAGAGATAGAGTGGGGTGGTGCAGACTAAACTTTATTATGCCATAGTTGTTAATCCAATATGACGGCCGCCAGTAGTTTTCCCCATTTTTAGGTGAGGGTTCTAGTGTTCCAGTCCAGTGACAAGTGTTCAGGTGTTTGCGCTCGCGCGCCAAACGCGCAGCGCACTTCAACCGTCGTTTCTGAGAAAGAGGAGCGCTTCGTATTTCAGCAGGGGTGTAGTGTATTTATGCGTTTCTCCGCCTGCCATCTCCAGGAGTAAATACCAGCAGTGGTGAACGGTGTCTGAGTCCCGTTTGCCAGAGTGATTCAGCGCTCAGCTGTTTATCGTTTCTGAGCTCTGAAATAAGACGGATGAAAGAAGAGAAGTCAGTAAGTCAGTTTTTTCTCTTCAATTGGCTAATTACCTTCGCGCTATCTGCATACCTTGAGAGGAGCCTAGAAATACTAACACAACCTGAGACAAATTCCTCTGCTCATTCCAGCGTCAGCTTTGAGAGGAACTTTAGCAAAATATCAGTTCCTTGACTAAATTCTTTGCGCATTCCAGGGTGCGCTTTGTGTGGAACTATTGCAAAAACATTCAGTTCTAGTGACTAATTTCTGTGCGCATTCCAGTGTCAGCTTGAGAGGAACATAAATTAAGGTTTGTGGAAAAGACAGCTTCCAGTGAACATTGCGACAGAAAGATTCAGGAAAGCTGCACAGGAATAAGCAGCTGGTACTGCAGCAATTTGATTCATTATTATCCTTGACATCTATCTACAGTAAATATTGATATATATATATATATATATATATTTATACTTACCAACTATAAATCACCTGCAGGCTGCTATCATATGGAAAAGACAAAAAAAAGAATTAAACTACAGAATAAGTTTCAATATTTGCAAGTAACACAAACAGAAAAGGAGAGCAGCTAAGCCACTGCTAAAGACAGGTAATGAGGATACGTTAGGGGTGGTGCAAAGTCAGTAGCAATAGGGTAGGGAGAGGGAGGGGCTGGTGTAAATGTATTAATTGTGTGTTTTGTGATTGCAGATGCCTAAGCAGTCCCTCGCTAGGACTCCAGTGAGGAAGAGGCACAGCAGTGGAGTCTCTCTTGTTGTCCCCATTCCCTTTCCCCCTCTTTACTGTGAGCGGATTTAATTATTAACTCACAGTGGAGTTTGGGATTCGGGGAAAAGTTCTTCTGCTCCTGTGGAAGCCCCAGT
The DNA here is from genome assembly GCA_963921515.1 of Calotriton arnoldi. Classification (NCBI taxonomy): domain Eukaryota; kingdom Metazoa; phylum Chordata; class Amphibia; order Caudata; family Salamandridae; genus Calotriton; species Calotriton arnoldi. The sequence continues at coordinate 893,958 of CAWUFW010006242.1, read as the reverse complement.
TTGTTCAGGTGCGTGGTACTGAAATACACAGTGTTGCTAGATGACAGGTGGTGTTGCGTCCAGGGTTGATGCAGAGGAGGGTGCTTGCATCGTAGCGGTGGAGAGTCCAAGAGGAAGGGTCCATGTTGCTGTGCGCGGTCCAGGTACTGCTGGACGCAGACGGACTTGCCTATGGCTTGACTTGGGCATGTGAGTCATACATTACAACGCAGGCATCACATTGTAATGCCTTTACAATGCAACTTCAACAACGCAGTTGCCTTGACATTGCATGCCATTCCAACGCATAGTGCTGCCACTAATAGAGATATCAAAGTGTCAGTGTGGGAATTGGTGTTGGGGGTCAGAGAAGACTTTTTAGGGTGTGTTCATGTGTGCAAAGATGTATTTTAGGGTGTGTTTTTGGGGTCAGAGATGAATTTTAGGGAGTGTTTTGGGGGTTACAGATGAATTTTAGGGTGTGTTTTTGGGGTCAGAGATGAATTTTAGGGTGTGTTTTGGGGGTTAGAGATGAATTTTAGGGTGTGTTTTTGGGGTCAGAGATGAATTTTACGGTGTGTTTTGAGTGTTAGATATGAATTTTACGGTGCGTTTTTGGGGTCAGAGATGAATTTTAGGGTGTGTTTTGGGGGTTAGAGATGAATTTTAGGGTGTATTTTTGGGGTCAGAGATGAATTTTATGGTGTGTTTTGGGGGTCAGATATGAATTTTAAGGTGTGTTTTGGGGGTCAGAAACATGTAATTTAGGGTTCAAGATGTGTCTTGGGGTGCAAGAGTTGGTTATAGGGTTGCACTCACTGTAGTGGGAATAGTAATTTTTAATACTCCAAAACCAAGAAAATTCACTACTCTGGCAATATGCGTAGTATTAGTATGCATTGTAATGGAATGTGGTGTAATGCTATGCGTCGTAACGTCATATATTCCTCTGGGACACCATTGGTACGCACGCTGTGCCTGTCCGCACAGTGGCCGCCATTGAGAAATGATGCGGGGGGATTGGACAGCTGGGAGGTGGGAAACGCAGGATAGGACAATGGAGTGTGCATGGACGCAGTTGTGTGTGTGTGAGCGGGGGATGTAAATATTACAATAAAAGTAATCTTACACCAAGGCTGGGTCACGTGTCTTTTGTGCTCCTGCTCTCCTGAGTCTGATTCCAGGAACAGGAAGCAGGCAGCCAGACTCCCTCCCCTAAGCCAATCACAATGCTGCAATGCGGTGTTGTGATTGTTCATGAGTGCTGGAACAAGGCATTCAGACAGGGGCTGGAGGGGTGGGCATGTTCACAATGCTTGCTGTAATGCAGCCTGCATTGCAAACAGGGAAGTATGCATGACTGCTTTGTGCGGCCTTAGAGGGCCCAGAAAACAGTCAAAGGGCACTTGAGTGGGCATACCACTCAGCCCCTGCCCTGCTCCGTGAGTAGAGCAGCCCCACCCACCCTCCCACCCACAAAAGAAACATGGCATGAGTACCTCAGAAAGTTATCTTCATTGTATGTTTCCACTTCTTGCACTGCTTGAAATCAGTGGGGCAACGCTCCTCAGCCATAGCGGATGATCCGCCACTGGGGGTGTGTCACACACAGGTGCTAGTCCTGGGTCATACTGTACCCCTGGGCCTCCTCTGCTACGCGTCCCCCCTTCTCCTCATCTGGACATTGACACGGTGGCGCAATACAATGCACTCTCTCAAAATCTGTGACTCAGCCAGCATGAGGCTCAGCCAAGTGGGAAATCACAAGCCTGGGTACAGCAGTCGCTGCCAAGTCCGCTCGGAAACCTCCAGAGGCAGGTGATGCAACAGGGCTCCCTTAGGTGTGAAGTTTCAGCGCTCCCGCAACAGAAGTTCCACACAGCTCAGGGGCCTCACCATCCACAGTGACTGGCTGGCGCAACATCCTATGGCTAGATGCATAGATGCGCGGACCACCATTGGTAATATCCTCCGTGCACCCCGGTGTAGTGGTGGCGCGTGGTAGGCGATGCAGACCTCACTACGTTGGTGCGCAGGAGCGCCTCTACCATTCACAGCTACAAGGGGGACCAGGTGGTCTTCTCACACAAGTCAGCTACGTGTTTCCATGTGACCTGGCAGACTGCACCATCAGGTAAGGGCGATCACCAATGCATCAATGCCTATCCATAGTGCCTAGCAACTCCACAGCACCTCCACATCCAACTTCGGGTCCCAGACGCCAGCCCAGAGAGGCCTCCGTGCCCCGTAGATTTTCCGCACTTTCAAGGTTTTGTCTGCCATGGTGTTGCAAGGAGTGCACAATGATAAGCAATGCCTCACTGGTACAGCCCAGCGGTGCGCCTCTTTTCATCATTGTAGCCCTGAATTTAATCTTCCCCTGGGACTCTGGCTGGTCATCCTGTCTGTTGGGGGGCTTGGAGGGGTTGTTGATCTGTGATGTACTTGGCCCTGGCAGCTCCATAATGCATTATCATCCTTTTTACTCCTATTTGTCATTGGAGGTGGACTCATAGGCTATAATCCGACTTTTGAGGCAAACAAAATCATTGTTGGATGACTAACTCTCGTTTATTTGCCACTAATAGGCCTTTTGTCAGTGTTTGCTCACTAACATCAGATTTTGAAACGCCTTCAAGCTAGTGTTAGCGGAAGTTTTCATTGTGGCTACATGAAACTATTTCCATTTAGCGACGTAGTGGAAATACTTTTTGGCAATAGGCCGTGTCGAGAAAACTGCAGATAATTAGCATTAGCGTTAGTTTGAGGCATATCTTGTACATATGGCCCATAATGTCTTTGATATGCATGCCAAGATATCCATAGGATTGCTGTATGGAGTGCTGCAAAGGAGGCCAACACACTGACATCACACACTAATTGGATTCTGACATTGCAGTGTTGCCATAAAAGTGCACATAACACTAAAAGCAACATTACCAACGCAGTGTATGTCCACATGTCAGTAACTATAAATACCAACGCCCTGCACCGCACCTGTAACAATAAGTGGTGTAATGATGATGCAAGTGGGTATAAGTCTTGATCCTCAGTCTTCCTCAGAACATAGATCACTAGACTGTGACACAGACATCAGCCTTGAAAAACCACATGTGATGCCTTTGACTAAACATCACTAAGATTAAAAATGCAAGCACTACTAACACATTTCCATTTTTTTCCAGAGGATGCACCTACTACATCTCAACATGTGGATGACACACATGATTTTGAAGAGATGGATGACAATCTGCCCAGAATAGACAAAGACACTCTGGTTGACATACTGCACACCATACGGTCACCTACACCACCTCCAGAGAGTGACAACAATGTGGTAGCTGCTCCCGCAGAAAGACAACAAAGACCCAGCACAGTAACTGCCACTACACATACAACCCCTGACTTTGAGGAGAGGCAGATACAGTTCCAAAGAACAACTGTTAGTCTACAACGTGAACTACTCCAAGAGGTGCATGTGGCTGTGGAGAGTGTGGGTGGTACACTGCAGGCCATACTCCGAAGCATGAACTCTGAATCCGGAAACATGGCTCAGGACCAAGCCATCAACAAAACAACACCTGGTCTTGCACAATCGTTAGCGAACATATCGTCAATAATGAGACAGAGGCATGAACAAATGCCACCACAAAGTGGCAGCAGGGATGTTGCAAAACATCTTCAAAATATCTACGATATACTGAGAGACATGCGGCAAAAGCAGGAGATTTACATAGCAACAATGTCTGGCTTTCATAGTGAGTTGTTAACTGTCATAAAAAATCTGCAATTTTTTTTAAATGCGCTAATGGCTAACTTCTTGACACAGGATAATGTGGTACCTCACAGCTCCTCTGCCACTGCTGTCGGTATCACTACTCCAACACACCCTGCAACTACAGAGCCAACTGAGCAGCAATCTGAAGATTCTGATGAGGATGACTCTTCAGCTACACAATTTAAATGGAAGACAGGACACTAAAAGCACACAGAGCCACATATGTTGTATACCAAGAGGACTTTTTCTCCATTGATGAGAAATATTGCAAAAAGACAATCTCTACTCTAAACTGGTTACACCTGTGCCACAAATCATTAGTTTCTTCATTACTGTAGTTCAATACATTGTGCCAACAACAATGTATAAATCACCACATAAAGCAAAAATAACTTTTTTGTTTTCAATACTCACAAACATGTCAACATGAGTGCATCTTCACAACTTGTGTGTCAAGAACAATGTGCCCTTGTCTTATGTTTGATCAATGTCACCATGTCACTTTGATTGTTGTGTGTAAATAAATTTGATCACCTGTGAAAGAGTATGTAAGTTCTTGCTCAATGTCTGGTAAATATGACAATGTAATCATGACAATCCATGTTGAAATATAACAAAAAAAAACATCAATGATGCAGTGTAAATAAAACCAACATGGACAGCAAGTGAAAATATTCATACCAGTAACCAAGATGTGGGCAAAGTTGTACCTGGGTGCTACATACACCATCCGTGACACTCAACTTGTCATGCATACAGACATTTTGGTATGCAGTGTCATGAATTTGCTACTTGTAACACAATAACTAGTTGTCCATTACCATGAAATAGACCTAACAACACCTACAGTGACAAATGTGTAGTGTGTACATCCTGTCCATCTGTGCAAGAGACAACACCTATGTACCCAAAAATTATCATCAACAAACATATCTGACAATGATTCTTTATCCATACACATACAGTTGTTCTCTGTATACCCATGTCTAAACCATATCCATATGTATGTGAAGCCAAAAGAGTGTGTACACAAAACTGTTGATTCCCAGGTGATGGAATGACATGTACAAATACATCAGCATGGATCAGCAACATGCTAGATTTTGTAATGAGAATACACTCAAACACAAATCAGAGTTAACATTACAGGTGACCAATTAACACACATACAACTTTCGAACTGCTGCACATCAATCAATTATATCAAATGTTGCAATATAGCAGATTTTTATTGACATTGAAAATAAGTAAGAAATAACTGTAACAAACTACCTCTAAAACTAATACTAAAATATCTTAAAAGCTACAAATCTATCTAAAAACCTATCTATCCTATCTATGGGTAACCTACTTAACTTAACTTATCCTAAGCTAAACATGAATCTCCTTAGACCACTAGACATCATCCCCCATCCACCCTTAACACATCAATGCACAATAGACATACACATACTTATCCTATACATAAACTAAGAAAACAATGAGCAAAACACAGATAGATTTTTGGGGAATATTGTTTTTTACAAGTAACAACAAAGTAGATGACCCCCCCCTTATATAAAAAAATAGATTAATAACAAATGTGCACCTATTAAGAGTATAAAAACCTATCTAACACTACATTACATAACTATCCTACACCTACACTATGCCTAATCCTAACTACAATTACTTACAAATATATAAAAACTATATACAAAATTTTATATATATGTGGCTCATCAGATAGTCCATGCACTGCTGCATTCTGTCCATTTTCTGTAGCATTGTGGCCATCTGCAATTCAAGGCCACTGATCTTTAATTTAAAAAAATCCTCAGTTTGGGTGGACATCCCATGGCTGCAACACTGTCCAGAAATGGATGGCGAGGCAATTACGGGTCCTGGTGCTGGTGTCCGCCTACTGCTTCTCATATATCAGCGACATCCATCTGAAGCCCTTAGCCACCTCACATATGTGTGAGTATCTTGATTTTCGGATACAGAAATTCCTTTCCTCCTCTGCGGACAAGTGATCTTTTGGAAAAGAAGTACACATGTGTCAGTCAATGTGTACATAACTGACAAATGTATATGGGAAATGCATGCAATCATTTATGATGATTCCTTAATCTTATGCCAAACATATGATCACTGTGTGGGCCACCCAGAGCCAAAAACCATACTGCTTTTTTTGTTCAGCACATACTGTGCTATTAGCAAAACCTCTGTAATCAACGTAATACCTTGTTTACTATGAATGAAAAAGTATGAACACTCATAGACTTGAGAAACCAGTTAACAAACATCATGTCCTCAGACCATTTCGTAAAAAAAAGGCATTAGATGGCTCACCAGGTAACAGTCATGTAGTCACATGATCCTGAAGCTGTAATAACTGATGTGATCACACAGTGTCACAGTGTGTTAAGTATGAGGTTCATCTTTGAAAGCCATTTAACCCGCCTGTACGTTCATTTCATACATTCATAAAGTAATGCACTGTTGCTGCAAGTGTCTTTTTAAGAAGCAGATATTTGGTCTTTGTCTTAAAAATGATGCAACATCTAATTAATGACACTACTCATGCTGACTGACATGCTTCATGCAATATAGTACTAGCAGGGTGAACTACACATGGGCTTATGAATCAGGCATACATGCCCCTACATGTGAACATAGATTCATGGGATTGTGTACATTGTTAATTCTACAACACATCAACTAATTTCAACAGTTTGATTACAGCTACTTGTTCCTCATGTGAAATGGACCAAGGAATCATTTGTGCATTATGAATTCAGTCTTACACAGTCTAGACACTGCAGCCATTTTTTGAGTACAAGATGTGCCTCATTTGCGTAATGACACAATAAAATCTTGTACTTAACAATGCACTATGCTTACCCCATTCAATTACACAAGGCAGACTGACAATCTTAGAGCTCAGTTGCATACGAATGAGTATGGGCCATTATTGTATATTGAAAGTGCAGGTTTGATCATAACATGCTATTACAAGACATCAAAACTGTGAAGCATGTAAAACAAATAACGGTCAGAAGGTGCAAGAAGGTTCCCATTCCTGCACAAAAACAATCTCCCCATGACGCAGGCATCCTTGCACCATAGTGCAAGGTTGCATGCGCCAGCGCAGGGCAGATGTTTTTGCACCAGTGCAGGGGAAAGCACAGGATTGCGACATAATATTGTAAATATGGCACATTCCTGTGCTCGGAAAGTGCTGCAGCGTTGCACAGACAAAGGGCTTGCGGTGCCACTCTGCAGCACCTTCTTGAATATCTGCACCCATGTACTTCCATGGCCCAGCTGACTCTGAGCTTGCACCCACACTGCAACCCAAGAACACCAACCCGTTCAACAACTGGACACAACACCACCACTCACATGTAGTGAGGGCTGTAGTAAGACTGTCTTCCTCTCAAAACATCATCAAGCAGATGCTGCTGTCCACACTTGGCTTCTGCTACTCTGTCAAAGTTGCAATAGGCACTCCAGTGTGCATTCTGAACTGCAGGAAGGCATGTCTGACACTATCATGTTTTTTCATAGGTCCAGGCATGTCTTCACGCAGTACAACATTCACAATGTGTTACATCATGTATTTTGATCTTTCATAGCGTAAGCCAAGTTGAGACAGCAGCTGGCTGTAGTGATCTTCCTATAGTTCTCCACAGACATAGTAATTTCTTGTCCTTGCTCATCATCAACATCACAGCAAATGATGAATGATACTCACTGGTAGCGGTGGGGTCCTCAAATGTGTCTACCTCCCCTTGGGTATATGTCTGGGGTCCACCTATGAAACATGAACATATGTACAATCAGCTGTGAATGCCGGACTTATGTACAGTCTATGCATTTGGCTAGGAATATTGTCATGACACATGCATCTAATTCACAGACCATGTAACTCTTTTTACATCAAGTACAGCAATGTAGTGCCACTGAGACTTGGACAGTGTAAATGCTGGATCACTTCCACATCACAGTTCACTGAGAGTGACACAATGATGTGTAGCATCCCTGGGAGGTTGCATGTGCTTTGCCAGAATCATCATACATGCCCTCACGCAGACACAATAGCACAATGATTGAAGGATGTCTGCCTATCAGGCTTTGTTTGCACATGCACATATGAACACATTCCTGGACGTGATAAGTCACAATAGTTGTTTGACCATCTACATGTTTGCAGCATGTCAACCTCTATCTCGTACCATGATTGTATCCAGATCGTGCCTTGCTTGTCACTGTTGCACTTGTTTGGTGCCTGTCTGGTTGAAGTTTTCTCTGCCCGCTTCCCCATTCCTTTACGCCGCTGATGCACACGATGTGCTCACCCCAGCCGATTTCTGACTCACAGATGCGCCTCCACCCCACCTTCCCTATTTAATGCTGGCCGCTGCATGTCTATGCAGCAGCCGGGCACAGAGTTTTGGAAAAAGGCAAGCCCATCTGCAGCCATCCGCGACACACACAACCATCACCACTGATCCAGGATCTCAAAGATTCATCCGATATGACTCTGAAAACCTAGTTGCACTGAACCCAGACAAAAAAAGAAAACTGCAAGCTGTACACACAGAGCACCACCCATGGACAGTTATCTTGCCACCACTGCCACCAGAGCTTCACCACTGACCGCATACACACAAACACCACTCACACACCACACACCACCACCTCTGGAGCCCTGCGATGCATCCTCCTTAACCTGGGCTCCCTGCATAGACTCAAAGTGTTGATCTGGAACATCCTCAACACCCTCAAACTAGACGTCAACTTCCTCATAGAAACCTGGACGAAATACACCTCTGCCACCAACATTGACAACGCCATCACCGACGGATACCAGAACCAGAATAATGACCGCAACAACCACCCAGGATGAGGACTTGACATTGCACAAAAGAGCTACCTCAGACTCCCACCTCCAGCTCAAGCAACAGCCTGCTCACCACCAAACACCTCCACTTACAGATCCAGACCAGGCACAGAATAACCCTGAGAGGCACACTTGCATACAGACCACCCGTACATCAAACTGCATTCAACACCTCCATCGCCTACATCATTGCACAACACGCCATTGCATCCATGTAGGACATACTTATTGTATAACTCAAATGCCACCTCAACAACCTCAGTGACCCCAACTCTGCCACTCTCACGGACAACCTTGCAAACCTCAGACATGAAACAACTTGTCACCACCCCCACCCACAGGGCAGGGCACAACCTCAACACATCCACTTCAGCCACCCCACGCAACCCCCATGGCATGACCACCAATGTGTACACTTCCCCGTAGATAAACCATCGGCGCACAAACCTACTCACCGCCCTCCACAAAGAAACTTGAACAACATCACCAAAGAGCAACTCAACTCTGCCTCTGCCAAGACTGCAATGCCACAAACATCTTGACCAACACAAAACTCATAGACATAGAAATCCACAGATGGATCTCCAACTGTGCATACATAATTGCACACCTACATAACCCCAACAGACAACAGCACTGGAAGGCCACCTGGTTCCCTTTCAAAATCCTAAAAACATTACACACCTGCAGACGCCTAGAGAATAACTTGAGGAAGAGCAAATCCTCATAAGACTGCACCACCTCCAATGACACCATAAAATAATTCCACCTAGACATCATATTCACCAAACCGATCTTCATTGCAAACATGTTCCTTGCAAACTCCAGCAACAGCAAGGAACTATTCTTAATCATCCATGACTTTGACAACCCACCCCAAGCGACAAAACAGACATCTCCCCCTCCCAGGACCCCTTCAACGAGCTATGCTCCTACTTTCATCTGAAGTTCATGTGCCTCTAAGACAACTTCAACAACCAGACACCGGTCTCGGAAAGCACACAATCCTCCAGCAACACCAGCCACACCTCCATCTCATCCTGGACCACAATCACCACCAAAAACACCGCATCAACCGTGAAAGGCATCCACTCATGATCCCACACGGACCCCTGTCCCACCCCTCTTCCACAGTGCATCTGCAGACATTGCTCCATAACTGAAACTCATGATCAATGCCACCCTCAAAACTGGCATCTTTTGTGACAACTGGAAGTGCACATAAATATGCCCCCTACTCAAGAGGCCATCAGCAGACCCCATGGTCCTCTAAAAACTACCCACCCATCTCACTCATCCCATTTTGGCACAAGGTCAACAATAAGACCGTCAACATCCAGCATTTGCAAATCATTGAATGAAACAACATCCTCAAGCACTCACAATCTTGAATCTGCAATAAGCACAGCACAGAGACCGCTCTACTCACTGCCATAGTCAAAATCCTCACCCTCCTCGAACAAGGACACATCGCAGACCTGATTGTACTCGATATCTTAGCAGCCTTCAACACCATCTCCCACCACACACTCACTGCCAGACCACAAATCCAGCATTCATGTAACAACGCTCTAATGGCTCGGCTCCTTCCTCACCGTGAGATGGCAAACATTCAGACTCACACATTTCCTCTTCAACATCACCATGGCCCCCCCCTCCGCTATCGACAGACAGCACAGACTCAGCATAGTATCCTATGCCAGTGACACACATATCATCCTCAGCCTCAACAAGCACACCATCACCACCAGACTCAAGTTCCTGGAAGGAATGAAAGCTGTTGCATCCTGGTTGAGCAACAGCAGCATGACGCTTGACTCAGAGAAGACAGATCTCCTCATCCTCGGATACGCCACCTCTGCATGTGACAACTCCTGCTGGACCACACCACTCAAAACGACCCCCCCACCATGGCATCATACTTGACTCATCACTTTCCATGGCCCAACAGGTATACTCCGTCACATCCACATGCTTCAACACCCTCGGCATCGTAAAAACAGCTTCAAATTGATCCACAATGAATGAATGAAGAGCATCACCAACACACACATAACCAGCAGGCAGGACAACAGAAACACCCTCTACACCAGGTTAAACAAATCTGTCCTCCGCAAACTCAAGACCGTACCGAACACTGCAGCCAGGCCCGTCCTCGACATCATCCGACACATACACATCACCCAACACCTGCTAGACCTCCAATGGCTCCTCGTAGAGAAGAGAGTAACCGTCAACATACTCATCCAAGCCTGCAAATGCCTCCACAACAGCAGAGCCCAATACCTCAACTACAGATTCTCCTTCCACACCCCCAAGTGTAACCGCCGATCTGCCAAGCATGCACTCGCCCAACGCCTGCGCATCCACAGAGCAATAACGGTCTGAAGATCCTGCTCCTACATCGCATAAAAGACCTTGACCAATTTAACGATCAACATCATGCATGCACCCCACGCTGCACATCTTCATTAAAACTCTAATGACCTGACTCTTTGAATGCACGGATCTGCTCACCCCCTTCTCCGCGCCTTGATACCCTCATGGGTGAGTAGCGCACTCATAGGTGCTTATTCACATGACCCTTGCTTCGCCGAAGCGTCACTTTTAAAATGGGAAAAAGTGACACATCAGCGCTTCAAGGGACTTGTAGATAAGCCCCATAATTGCCTGTATTGTTTGATTGATTGATTGATGCCTCATGCTTACATGGATATTCTGACTAATGTGGAATGTGACATTTTCTCAAGATAAGGACAGATTTACATGAAAGTGCCACAGTGAGGCATCACAAGCCCTTTGTCCGTGCCATGCAGCGGCACTTTCAGAGCACTGTAATGCAACATTATCACAATGATATGTTGCATTCATGTGCTCTACCCTGCGCTTGTGCACAAACAGCTTCCATGCGCTGGTTCTCTTTCAATGCGTGCTGTAGAATACAGCAAGCATTGAAAAAGGTAAAATACTTGTTTACATGAAATAAGTTTTCCTCGTTGTGCCTCGCTACTCCATCCCTAGGGTGGTGTAGCATTCTGATGCTTTTCTATGTTTACAATTCCTCGTCAATCATGAAATGTGTCTGTTCCATGGGTGTTGCATGTGAACACCCACAGCAACACACATGTAATGCCCCTTTCACGCAAAGTGCTGCATGTAAATGGTCCATATTGACAAGGACCGGAAAGCCACACAGGGTGGCTTTTCATGTCCTTCTACATATGTGCCAGAGAAAAGCACTGTTAGTGCATCACAAAAAGTGACATACTGGTAGTGCAAGGTACTTGTTATTATGACACATAGTGCCTAGATATTTCACCCAAGTGTTGGTGTGCAGTGCAATGCCATCATAATTAATTTATTTAAAGTAACATTAATGTAAACGTATATGGTCCGTGGGTAATGAGTGTGAACACACACAGCAACATCTATGAGACATGTCTGTAGAAGTGACACACACATATGTGAATTTTTTACATGGCCAATGAATGTTACACATGTCAGCTTCATACATCACTGTTGATATGATGACACAAAAAGATAGATTGTTGCATCACACAAATGTTCCCGCCCTTAGCACTGTGTGCTTGTGTATATGCAAAGATGCCATTGATATTCAAAAAAATAATTTTTACTACATATGGGGCTGTGACCTGACCACAAGCAATTTTGTCACAGATGTCATGATGTATCTTCTCAGCGACCACTGCGACACCACTTATTCAAGTTAAATATATGGACAGAGCAATGTATGGCATTGCTATATGCCTCTTACTGAACAAGAAATTTGTTATTAGACATTTACTTACCAGTTTGTCCACCGACTTCCAGCCCAAGATGGTCGAGCAAGTAACCCTCTCGGCTGACCAGATCCTGCCATCGGTGCTTAAGCTGGTGGACTGTGCGCTCAACCTCAAATATCCTGGCCATGTGGTGCTGGACCCTGCCACACCTCTGCTTCCGTTCAGATGCTGAGTAGCCCTTGCTCACCCTGCCACCTGTGCTGATCATACGTGGCAGGAAATGGAATATGAGCCATATAAGGCCCCCAAACTGTCTGTTGGACAGGTTTTTGGATCTGCCAGACATGACAACTTGATGTTGTTGTTTAAAATTAAACTTAAGACAATTAGAAAGGAAACTTATATTCTTATAAAAAATCTAACCCACCCCTATGATTAACCTACACCTAACTACCCGAACTAAACACTCACACCCCAAGACACAACAATTTAGACCACAAAAAAGACTTTAAAATGACAAATGACGGACAAACAAATGTTAAAAGTGCACACAAAACAGACAAAACACAGTCCAAACTCCAAAAACAATGACAGCACTCCTCAACAGCCTCCTCCACCAAGCACACTCCTAGGAATACTAAGAGAAAGTGAAAGTAACTGTGTACTTCAGTATTGCTGAGGCATTGCATCATTTCCTGCAATGATGCATCACTTTTTGACGTTTTGCGTCGTATTTCTGATGATGCATCGTGTTTTCTACTCAATTGCACCTTTAGTTGACATCTGCATGCGTGACGTTTCTCTGTTTTGCTTGTGGTTCAGCCTTGATGCGTTAGGCCTCATGCGATGACAGGCATTTGCACATGCAAAGCGTCACGTTTTTCAAATATGCATCTACTTTCATGGAGATGCTACCCGTTTTTGTTTTTGCAACACTTAATGGTCCGATGCGACACGTTTCGGGTGTCTGAGTGACTCAACCCTGATTTATGATTGCTTTACGCTTTTCTTTTTGCGACACTTTACGGTCCGTTGCGACACGTTTCGGGTGTCTGAGTGATTCAACCCTGATTTATGATTGCTTTACGCTTTTCTTTTTGCGACACTTTACGGTCCATTGCGACACGTTTTGTGTGTCTGAGTGCGTCAACCCTGATTTATGATTGCTTTACGCTTTTCTTTTTGCGACACTTTACGGTCCATTGCGACACATTTCGGGTGTCTGAGTGACTCAACCCTGATTTATGATTGCTTTACGCTTTTCTTTTTGCGACACTTTACGGTCCGTTGCGACACGTTTCGGGTGTCTGAGTGACTCAACCCTGATCTGGAGATGCTTTTAACTTTGCCACACTTAACGGTCCAATGCAACATGTTTCGGGGGTTTGAGTGACTCAAACATGATTTAGTGGTGAATAGGTGGAGATGTGTGGTATTGGGCAAGGTATGTGTCACATAATGCACATGTATGTGTTCCTTTTCAACATGATGCATGATTTTAGGATGGTTTGAGTTAATTTATGTTGACAACATCCACGTTCATCATGGGATATGTGTACATACTTTTGTTAAAATTATTTTTTTGGTTTGTTTGTGGTACTTTTACGGTAGACTTGCACATCAGGTGGATTACGTTGCATCACGCATCATCAGCACTACCTGCAGGACATTTGTTACCATGTCACAGCGAGGCACCCTGTGTGTCTTCACATATGCTTGTGTCAAATACCACCTCTCACACAATCTATTAATTATATCGGTAGACATAGGTGTTGGTTTTGATTTACCATTTGACACACATGTCCACTTTTGCCTTGCAACCTTTATGTGCATGAATACATGCAACTCAGCATTCAGTTGGCACACAACTCCTGTGTTGATGTCTCAAGACACAATGAGATGAAAATTATTTGTGACACATCCATTTTCCCTATTCCAATCTGTGATTATTCACACATCACACATCTTAAGCAAGTATGTTGTATAATGTGTTTTTAGTAGTGATGGGAGGTGCCACTTTCTGCAGCTATACATGTCCTCCACACCACACAGCCATTCTTGCTCCATGGTGCTTGTCTTCCTGCACCAGCGCATGACAGCTGTTTGTGCTGCAGCACAGGGTAGTGCCCAGGAATGCAACATGTACTTGTGATTATGTTGCATTCCTGTGCTAAGAAAGTGCCACAGCAGGGCACATGCAAAGGGCTTGCCTTGGCACACTGCAGCACTTTCTTGGAAATCTGCACATATGAATTTGCATCATATGACCTGTATACAAAATGTACACAAAGGGTATGCTCTGATGTATTTTTTTATTGTGACATTAGTGCATGTTGCTAAAACTGAAGATTTGCTACATCATGTGAAGAATTGAGTGACAATGTGTGTGCGACGTCTTATCCCTGCAGCAGTGTTGAGTATGGCTAGTCCTTCTGCTTCAGCTTCGTCATCGCCAACATCCATTTGTTCAGGGGGTTGTTCCTGTTCATCCCAGGGAACATTTGTTTTGACACATATGTTGTGGAGTATTGCACATGTCATAATCATCTTGGAGACGATTTCTGGTGAATAGAGTAGCCTTCCTCCTGATAAATCTAGGCAGCGAAACCTAGACTTGAGCATTCCGAAGCTTCTTTCGATGATGTTTCTTGTTCGACAATGTGCATGGTTGTATGCCTTTTGTGGATCAGTCTGGGGATTGCCAAATGGTGTCATCAACCACTTCTGTAGGCCATATCCTTGATCGGCTGTAAGTGGAAAGTAAGATAAATGTGTTAACTTTAGTGAGAAGAAAGTATACATGTCATGTGGTGTACATCATGTTTGTACAGAATATAATGGTGATTTCTGTTGGTGATGAGATGATGTTGAGTATGACATTGAGTTTTCCATTGTTTGTGACACCTGTTACTTGACTTGCTGTCTATCAATTGACGTGCATGACAAGAGTCGGAGCTTTGCAGTGCATGTTTTTTTGACTGAAAGGTGAGTGGTGTTGCAATGTGTGAGTACCTGTGTAATGATTTGGTTTGATGCACACTTTCCCAGATTGTGCATGGCACATCTAGGCACATTTCAATATGTGAGTGCGTCAGATGTTTTGTCGGTGCAAAACAGAGTCAGTTGCAAGGCATGGTGATCCAAAACATTTTGTTGATGTTATGGTTTTATGTCTTTGCCCTTACGGTGTCACACATTTTTGTAACATGTCCCTGCACAGGCACCTTTGTCACATGGTGCACCAATACCTGCATCCTGTGTATGATATATTTGGACATGTATGTACACCTTAAGGCACGTACAGATTCTATTTGGCTGGGTAGCTATTTCCATGCATGCTTTACAATGCATTACACCTTTTGATAGTTGGTTTTAATTAGATGGGATGTGTGCATAAGTCAACAGTGTGTCTTATTGGTCTTCACAACTTTTTCTAGAATATTTACGTGCATTTCGATCTCTAATCCCTTGGCAGTTTCTGTTATCATGCTATGTATGTGTGCATCTTCAGACTGTATCAAGGAGGTGCCGCAGCATGGCACCGCAAGCCCTTTGGCTGCGCCACGCTATGGCACTTTCAGAGCACAGGAATGTGACATATTTACAATATTATGTCGCATTCCTGTGCTCTCCCCTGCACTGGCGCACAAACAGTTGCCCTGCGCCGGCACCATGGTGCAAGTATGCCTGCGTCATGGGGAGATTGTTTTTGTGCAGAAAGGGGCACCTTCCTGCACAAAAACAATCACTACAAGCATTTTCCTCTTTCAATGCATGCTGTAAAATGCAGCACGCATTGTAAGAGGAAAAAAACAATGGGAAATGCAAACATTTCTCCTCGTTGCGCCTCACTACGCCACCCCTAGGGTGGCGTAGCATACTGACGCATTTCAAGGTTTACGAATCATCGTAAATCTGGAAATGTGTCTGGTTCAATGGGTGTTGCGTGGGAACACCCACAGCAACACCCATGGAATGCCCCTTTCACGCAAAATGCTGCGTGTAAAGGGGCCGTATTTATAAGGACAGGGAAATCAACGCAGGGTGGCTTTACCTGTCCTTGTAAATATGGGGCAGAGAAATGCGCTGCCAGTGCATCACAAAAAGTGATGTACTTGCAGCGCAAGGGGCTTGTCAATCTACCCCATCATTATGTGGTCATTGTGTATATGTGGGTTGGCATTTTCACATTAACTTATTGCATCATTCTGACACAAGGGCACGTAATGTGCCAGAGGGCCAGCTATTCTTGCAGAGTATAGTTATGTGTTGATGTTATTATTATAGTTATTGTTGCTTACCTACAAGGAGACCATTGCCATATTGTCCATTTTGGAAACGGTCATTGATGATGCAGTTTCTGAAGATATATGAATCATGCACACTCCCCAGATATTTTGCCAGTACATTGATGAATAGTCCCCGATGGTCCAAAATGGCCTGGACATTGATGGAGTGTGTGTGCTTCCTGTTGCGGTATAGGGGTGAAGCTGCTGCAGGTGGTACCAGTTGAACATGCGTGCAGTCTATTGCACCAAGTACATGTGGGAAGCCAGCGATGGCATAGAAACCTTGTTTAATGTCCATCTGCTGCTGAGGTGTGTTGGGAAAATGGATGTGCTGTGGTGTGAGCTGAATGATGGCATCCAAGACAGAAGGGAGGAAGGCAGAAAAAGATGCCTGTGAGACCCCTGCCACTCGTGCTGCTGTTGCTTGAAAAGATCCTGAGGCCAACATGTGTAACACCGCCAGTAGCTTTGTCTGATGTCGGTGGAATGTTGCTGACCCTGTCGTTTGGTGTCTGTAGCCATGGTGAGATCTGACGTAGCAGGGTCAAAATTGATGCTTTTTTGAGGTGATACATTTTGATGTCTTGTTCATCAAGGAGTCCAATGAGGGTGGTCCTTTGACGTTAGATGCGCTCCCTTCTCCTGCGCTCCCTTTGTGGTGATGGTGGAGGGTGAGGTTGTGGGATTTGGTCGGGGGGGGGTTGTCGTCTTCTTGGCCAAACTCCTAGCTGCAGTATTAGTAGGTCCATGTTGGCTGATCTGCTGCAAAACTGGTCTGCTGAAGTTCAATTAAATTTATGTGGTACTTGCGTCATTTCCTGTGCTTGGGTTTAGGAGGTGTAGGCTTGCAAGCGCAATTTCAATTTTGCGTGACGCATCATAAAGATGCGTCGACGTGGTGAATTGTTGTACATATGCCTGCGTCGGAAATGCATTGGATTTAATGGAGAAACTCCTACCTTGCATATTTTAATACTTACGTGAAGCAGCAGATTCTCGCGCAGCTCCATTCCGTCGTATCTACGTTTACGTGACGCATCTTCATAGATGCGTCACCTTGTAAATTTTCCATTAAAAAAAACCACCGATGCATCACAAAAAAGTGACACATCAGTGGCGAAAGGGGCTTGTAAATCTGCCCCAAAGTCTTTAGCCATTTGTACAGCAAAGTCTTTAAGCATAGAACTAGCACAGTGCTGTCCATGCCGATCTGTAAAATGACAAAAGCCTTTTACCACTCCAGGCACAATATTCCAACTTTGAATTGGTAAAAAAAAAAAAACAATCAAACCTGAAATGAGTAAAAGCAACGCCTAACACAGTGTTTCACTCTACTTAGAGCTCTTCAGAGAGGTATAGCTTTGTCCAGACACAAGGAGCACACAGTATAAGTAAAAAAAAATACCCTTTCAGGCATAGAGCGACGCATAAATTAAGCAAAAAAGAAGGAGAGAACTCTGGGTAGTTCTCAAGTTTAGGTGGAAAGCAGCTCCTGTATAGAGCACTCTACACACCAGAGACACTCTGCATCTGCTTACCTCAAATGTCTGCTTTTCTATCAAAGTCTTCAAGCATAGGATTAGCACAGTGCCATCCACGCTGAGATGGAAAGGGACAAAGGGGCAGATTTACAAGGCCCTTGTGCCACTTTTGCGTCATTTTTAACATGGGAAAAGTGACGCAAAAGTGGCGCAAGGGCCTTGTAAGTAAGCCCCAAAGTCTTTCGCCATTTGTATAGCTAAGTCTTTAAGCATAAGACTAGCACTGTGCTCTCCATGCTGAGCTGTAAACTGACAAAAGCCATTTACCAATCCAGACACAATATTACAGCTTTGAATTGGAAAAATACCAACCAAGCCAACCTGAAATCGGTAAAAGCAACCCCTGACACAGTGTTTCGATCTACTTAGAGCTTTTCATAGAGATATAGCTTTGTCCAGACACAAGGGAGCGCCCAGTATAAGTCAAAACAATACCATTTCAGGCATAGAGTGACGCAAAAAATATGCAAAAAAGAAGCAGTTCTCAAGTTTAGGTGGAAAGGAGCGCCTGTATAGAGCACTCTCAACACCAGCGACACTCTAGATCAGCTCACCTCAAATGTCTGCTTTTTTATCAAAGTCTTTAAGCATGGAATTAGCACAGTGCCATCCATGCCAAGATAGAATGGGACACAGGGGCATATTCTCAAGGACTCATCGCCGAGTTAGCGGCACTTTATCGCAGCCAAAGTGGTGATAAATACATCGCACCATTCACAACCTGGTGCGAACAGTCGATATCACCAGTATTCCTGCGATAGCAGCCGCAAAAAACATCGCCATGGATGACACCGTCAACTAACACTAATGAGATGCAGAGTAGGCGTTCCCTTGCAAAAACCCGCGGAAACACCACTTCTCAACATTCTCAACAACCAGCCAGATCGGCGATAAGAACCCAAAACAGGCGATAAGGCGCGTTAGCAGCAGGGATTCAACACCTGCTCTCACCTGGTGTTAAGTCGGACGATAACCTGCACCACAAAAGGGAGCCCAGAGCAGAGCCACACCTGAAGAACAACAGATGCCATGGAGCCACTGATCATGCAGCTCGGAGCCCCAAGAGGGCCACAACACCCACCGCCACCACACCCAGGCCCGCAACCCCCCCTCAGGACCCCCCACTCCCTCCCCGGACTACCACAGAGGCAGCGCAGACAAAGACACCGGACCTACAGAAAATGCACCAGCCTCACAGATTTAAAGCCAGAGGAAGTCATTGCCCACTACAGGCTCAAAAGGACAACCATCCTCCGCATCATGACCCACATTGCACACAGGCTGACGGTACCAACACAGCGGACAAACAACATCCCTCCACAGACAAAGCTGCTGGCTGTGCTGTACCTGTTGGCCTCTGGTACCTTCCAACCAACAACTGCCAGAGTCGGAGGAGTCTCACAGCCAGCCCTATCCAAGTCCCTCACACCTGTCTTGGATGCCATCATCAGCTTGGTACCCCAGCACCTTCACTTCCCACACACTGCGCAGGAACAGCTAGAGACCAAGCAAGGCTTCTACGCCATAACTGGCTTACCGCACGTGTCGGGAGCAATCGACTGCACATATGTACTCCTCGTGCCCCCTGCCGCCACTGCACACAATCACCGCAACAGAGGGCACACGCAATCCAGCAATGTGCAGGCAATAGTGGACCACCTGGGACTCTTCACCAATGTCGTCGCCAACTACCCAGGCAGTGTGCATGATTCCTTCATCTTCCGACAGTCCATCATCAACCAGCACTTCCAGGATGGCACCTATGGCAATGCATTGCTCGTTGGTAAGTACAAAATGATCACACCACACACCTCAACTCCACAGTCATGCAACTCACGACTCTGGGAATGCCCACGTCACAAACACACATACAACATGCCAAACACCATGCCCACCTACCAGACACGACAGCACAACTTACTCTGGTAACCTGGGCTAGCCATGTACACAAGCCATCAACGGCATGGCACCTCAGCCACACAATAGCAGAATGGGGGGGGAGGTGGGAACCAGGCATGTGCGGAGAAGGCAAGTGACCCATGAATGGGAATGTACACAATGCCAAGTGTGGCGTTGATGTGCTGGCCAGACTGCAGTATGCAGACCACAGACATGGCCATGTCGACACATACTGCTGGTGTTTGGAGTGTAGTGGACAGTGGACGCAACCATGCCACCCCAGGCAGGGGGGAAGATCATGGAAGTGTAGCTTGTTACGTGCCCCCCCTGTAAGCGTGAGCGGAGTGGGCTGGTCCGGCGGTGTGAATAAAAAGCCTGTTGCTCGGGGTGTGGTTCTCTTCCGGAATGGCCAACGTGTCTGCCAGGGCAGTGCCTCTCAGCCCTCCACGAGGCCGACGCTGTGAGCGGCGGTGCCTGCGATCCCTTGCGCCTGCTGCAGCCCAGGCCGCTGGTCCTCAGACCCGTCTTGGCCACCCCAGCGCAACCAGGCCTCACTGCTCACCTGCTGACCCCGCGTGTGTCAAAGAGGGCCCACCACATGACGGTGCAAGCTCCAAGGCTGAGGCCCGCGACCATGGCAGCCTCCTCAGACCATCACGGCATCCGCGACACAGGCCCCCAGCACTCCTTTCTCCTTGACATACTCCACCGCTGCCTCCGGCCTACACTGCGGGCAAGTAGGTCACACATTTGGAACTGAGTCTTGATTTCATTATGGCCGAGTTCATATATTTATGGCAGAGTTTATATCACTGTACTCCCTTCGATCTGGTGCCACCAACTCTGTGCATCGCAAGCCCACGACACGTGTCTGTGGGCCCCTTCTGACTACTGCCTTCGGCCCACACTGCAGTGAATTAGGTCACACATTTGGAACTGAGTCTTGATTATGCAATGGCCGAGACCATATCATGGTACGCAAGGAGAGGAGCAAGAGGAAGACGCGGTTCAGTCCAGAGGAAAAAAGGATCATCGTCACGGAGGTGATCGAACACTACCAACAACTGCTCTGGTGCCACTAACTCTGCATCGCAAGCCAACGACACGTGGCTGTGGGCCCCTGCTGCCCGCTGCCCCCGGCCTACACTGCGGTCAATCAGGTCACACATTTGGAACTGAGTCTTGCATCTTTCATTGCAGAGTTCACACCATTGTACAGGCCTCATCGCAGATTGCATCCCCTTTCAGCTCTGGTGCCACTAACTCTGTGCCACATAATGCATGGACACTCTCAGGTTGAACTTAGTTGGCATCTGAGTCCATGGCCTGGGGGTTGTCTTCATCATCATGTAGCTGATACTGACTTTGAGTAAAGCATCATGCCCTGGAAGAACACCTTCCACTGTCCCCCGACACACTGCGCGACATTCACCTTCGACACCGACGAGGACCCGCTCAGCTCCCGTGGCCCTACCTCAGTGCACAGCAAGTCACCGTCCTGTGGCGGTGTGCCTGTGCCGGCCGCAGTGCATCCGGGGCCACTAACTCTGTGCAGCACAAGTCATGGACCCTTGCTGTTTGAACTTTGAACTTCTGATTGTCCGATCAATGTTGTAGTTGTCTCCAGCACCAACCACTTCCTGAGGGCTGGCTTACACTCACCCCACAGCCATCCAGCACAGGCGTCACTGGACATGTGGCCCTGGCAATAAAAGGGGCGGGGCGCACGTGCCCGTAGCATGTTCCACAAACTATCTAGGTGTGTCCGTGTGGTCACTATGTATGCATGAGGGCCCCGGGCCCTACCACATGACATTGTGCTGTGTACAGCGTATGCAAACATGTCACCTCAGGCAGTGGTGAAGACCTGGGACATGTAGCTGTGTCGTACCCCCCTGTAAGCGTAAGCGTACTGGGCTGACGTACGACGTAGGGGTGTGGACAATCAGCCCTGGGCTCTGGGCGTTGCCAAGTGTTGGCCTTGCCAAGGAAGTGACTAATGCGTGTGTCTCTGTTGTGGTGTCGGCGCCACACGTCCCGCAATGGACAATGTTGCGATGTAGCATGCCCCTGGAGTGCGGGCTTGGCCGAAGGAATGAATGAAGGAGCGCAAGCCCGCTCGGGGTCCGGGATCATACATGCCAACTGTTGTGTGTGTCGCTATTACCACAGCATAGGCCAAAGGTCTACCGTCAACTGCATCGCGAGTTCAGCCATCCATGAACTCTACATCTGTGTCCGCCCTATCCTTACCATAGTCCTACACACACGTGGCCGCCCACCTTCAACGCACAACATCACAGTGTCGTCGTCAGGCTTGTGGGCATGCGCAGACAGGCATGACAATGGTGTGCCGTAGAAGTGCAAGTGATGCAACCGTGCTGCGCACACTAGTAAATATGCATGGGGGAGGGAGGGGCAGCAGTGAGGCTTTGTAATACACAGTGATGCCGCTCATTTGCCACAAGCAGTACCTGTCAAAGAGGAATCACTCAGTCACACATATCACAGACCAATGAACTAGTGGTCCTGCCAACACATCATGCAGAACCAACTTTTGATTCATGTCTCTATGCACTGTCACAGGTGATCAAGGATATGCACTCTGCCCTTGGATGATGACACCCCTCCGAGCCCCGAACACACAGGCCCAGAGGCAGTACAATGCGGCCCACATACGCACCAGGGGCATCGTGGAACGCACATTTGGCGTGTTGAAGTCATGTTTCAGGTGCCTGGACAACACAGGTGGAAGGCTCCTGTACAGCCCAGGCATTGTGTGCAAGATGATCGTTGCATGTTGTGTGTTGCACAACATATGTGTGTGCACCAATGCCCCATGGCTACAAGTGCATGATGCACTGGACGATGATGAGGAAGATGAGGCAGGTGGATAAACCCCACTGCAGCAGCAGCAGGACTAGCCTGTAGGAACACCATTATTGACAATTTCTTCAGATGAGCACGTCACATTGTCATAGTCCTTGGCAATCATGGAACAGTACAAAATGACCACAGGAACAGCTTATGCAAATAAACTCATTACAACACACATTCCCTGTGTGCAGGTTACTCCTCTGTACACGCACATCACTCTGACAAGTGTGAGTGCAACATGTATTGCTAACAGTCTCACTAATTGGAAATAGGTGGTGGGTGTGTCACCTCTGTACAGGGGGGCTGTGTGGGTGTCACGTTTTTGGAATGCCATTTCTGTGTGTCACAGATAGTACGGAATCCCACTCATCAGCGTTTCACATGTGTCCCAATTCATTACATATAGGCTGTAATTTGTGACCTACAATTGTCAACAGGGCTACTTTTGGGGTCAAATATGTACCACCATGATGCAGGGATGCACCCTGTGACACAAGTCCCACAACATGAGCTACATGGCCATAAGGGGGAATCACTGCCCCTACATTCGTACAAGCTTTCATACTTGATCATTCATAGATATGACACATCTGTTTGTATCAGAATGTATTGTTCACGTTCAGTGGAGTGTTGAGTCTGTCTCAGTACTGGGCCATGCAGATAACACTTTACAGTGTTGCTCCGTGGAGGGCCAGCCTGAGTCCTTTAGGGATTGGCAAGTTACTCGGAAGGGGAAGATTTGAATCCGCAGGCTGATTGCTGTGTCATTGTTGAGCATACAAGTAATGGCAGTCCATGTCGAGGTCCAAGGTTGGTGTCGCAGAGTGTGTCGGGGGACAGTGGAAGGTGTCATTCCAGGGCATGATGCAGAGGGCAGACCCAAGCAGTAACAAGCCATTTGGCGGAGATGAATGCTACTGCTTCCTCCTTACCACTATGGCAGATTCATCCTCATCTTCGTCCTCTGACGTTTCATGTGCCTCACATGTGGGTGTTGGTGTTTGGTTTGCAGCACTGTGTGACACTGACACATCAGGGGCCGGAGATGTGGATGTAGGAGTAGCAGCAGCATTCATCTGCGCAATGTCTTGTGGCATCACTCCCATGATGAGGATCTGCAGGGCATTGAAGATCCCATCTACAGCTTTCTCGTGTGCAGCCGTGGTAGCCATTCTTTGCTCCTGCATCCGCTCCATGTTCTCCATGACCCTCCTTATGTTTCCCAAATTACAGATGACATCACTGTAGCCACTCTGACTGGACAGTTGTTGTTGTCTCCGAGTCATGACTCCAGCGACGCCAGCCATGGATTGTTGGAGGGCATGGGGTGGACTGTGGGTGTCTGTTAGGGAGTGTGAGTGGTCCCTGATGGGACTTAGACACCCACGTATGGTATCTAGTTTGGCTGCCATGAGGTCGAACCCCACCCGCACCTGTTCAGCCAGCTCCTTCTGGCAGTCTAACACACGGCGTTGGATTGCCATGTGTTCTTGGGTGAGGTGCTGGGAGCCAGACGTGGTGGTGGGTGCTTCCTGCTGTGTGGTCTGTGCAGGGGGTGGGATCACCTCGATGGTGCTGGGCTGCCCTGCTACTGGAGGTGGGGTGCGGTGGTTGTCCATGAACCATTGGTGTACGTCGTAGTCGATGTCCTGGGGGTCGTCTCCATCATCACTGACGTGTTGTAGGCTCTGCTCTGCAGGAGGTGTTTATTGTCCCTCTGCAATGTGAAGGGGAGATGCAGTTTCACAGTGTGTTCCATGTATGTTGACGCATTGGCGGAGTTTACATGCAGACTGCATGACAATGTATATTGTGACTGTTTGTGAGGAGATGCCTATTTGATGCGGGACAGTGGACATTTGTACTGCATCACGGATGTGAGGTTGTACTCGTACATTGTCATCTCACAGTTTCCTGCTATGCCCGGTGTGATTGGCCATTTTGTACACACATGCGGCACCAGTTGTGTCCTGTGTTCTGTTGTGAAAGTGTTGCAGTTTGTACCACATTGTCAACAGTGTTGAGGTGCTCTTATTCTTATGTATGTGTGCTGCATTGTGGGTGAGTCTCCCCTGCAGCTCTGATTTGGCTGCCCCTTCTCCCTTTCAGGCGGTGTGCCTTTGACTTCTGTGCTTCTACAGTGCTGAGATGTTGCGGGCTTGGGTAAATTGGGCTCTTGGTCGAGTTGTGACTCTTGGGCATGGTTGGTCCGCAGATGTGTTGTTGACGTCGGGGTTGTTTGTGCACGTGGTTGTGTCAGAGTGTGACCTGCTCCTTTCTGGATGTGGTCCACACTCAGTCACCTCAGTGTCGTGGCGTGCACCCTGTCATGGTAATTGGACTGCGGCCATGCTAATCGTCATGCAGTGTCACTTGCATTGTCAGTGTGGCTCACGGACCCGCAGCTTTGCTGGGTTCAGCACATGTGCATGGGTTTGTTGTGAGATTGGTGATGTGTGGGGAGGGCCCCTTCCTGGCACATTGTCGATGGGGGCCTACTTGCTGTTTCTATGTGTGCTGCAGTATGCCAAGGAGATCAGGGACAGGATCCAGAGTCATTGTGGGTGTGCAGTGTGCTCTACTTGTGTGCCATTGTGCCGATCTCCCCCCGTCCCCCCAGTCCCTGGTCGGTACTCACCCTGTTGATGTTGTGTCAGGTCATGTTGAGCAGTGTCCGGATTCACTTCTCCTGGCACCGAATCCCGACTGATGACTGTAGCCACCATTTTCTCCATGTCATCCAGCTCCTGGTGTGCCGCTGGACCCCCACATCCATTCTGCGTTGCTGCTTTCATGTTGGCATCGAGTTTCTTCTTGGTTTTGTCCTTCACATCATTCCGGCGCCTCTTGACCTCTTCCATTGTCCTCCTCAGCTCTGCAACTGCATTCACATGGTCCAATATAGTCTGCCATGTTTGCATCTTTATTGCCAATGACACGGAGGTGACGAACAGTTGTTGGTGGTGTTCTGTCGCCTCCGTAACGATGGTCCTGTTTTCCTGCGGACTGAACCGCGTCTTCCTCTTCCTCTTCTCCTTGGCCTTCCCCGACCCCGTGGTTCCGTGCTGGTTGTCTGTGAGGCTTGTGGGGTTCGCGTTGTCCTCTGCAGTCGGTCCCGGTGCATCCATGGTGCTACGCAGTTTGGATTGTTTTGTTTGTGTTTTTCGGTGCTTTTATAGTGCATTTTCACGCATGACGCGTGTGAATTTCAGTCCTGTCGCTGGTTATCGCTGTTTTTGGTTTTGCTACTTGGGTCATCGCACCTTTTTTCGCGTTGGTGTTTCGCATTTTTTCTGCGTCGCGTTAATTTTAACGCGGTCCTATGGCGCGTTATCGTGAGACTATCGCATTGTGCCGCCGGGTGTGTAAACCAACTTTAACACGGTGTTATTTTCCCACGATGGGCTGCGATGTGCAAAGTTGCGTTAAGCGATTTTGGCGACAGTTAACACGCCTTCTTGTGAATATCCCCCACAGTCTTTTAAAATGTGTACAGCAAAGTGTTTAAGCATTGGACTAGCACAGTGCTGTCCATGCCGAGCTGTAAAATGACAAAAGGCATAAACCTCTCCAGGCACAATATTACAGCTTTGAATTGGTAAAATACCAATCAAGGCAACCTGAAATGAGTAAACACATCTCCTGACACAGTGTTTCGCTCTACTTAGAGTGCTTCAGAGAGGTATAGCCTTGTTCAGACCCAAGGGAGCACTCAGTATAAGTCAAAACAATACCCTTTCAGACATAGAGTGACGGATAAATTATGCAAAAAAGAAGCAGAGAACTCTGGCTTGTTCTCAAATTTAGGTGGAGAGCAGCTCCTGTATAGAGCACTCTCAACACCAGCAAAACTCTAGATCTGGTCACCTCAAATGTCTGCTTTTCTATCAAAGTCTTTAAGCATAGGATTAGCAGATTGCCATCCACACCGAGATGGAAAGGGACAAAGTCTTTTGCCATTTGTACAGCAAAGTCTTTAAGCATAGGACTAGTACAGTGCTGTCTATGCAGAGCTGTAAAATGACAAAAGCCATTTACTACTCCAGGCACAATATTACAGCTTTGAATTGGTAAAATACCAGCCAAGCCATCCTGAAATGAGTTAAAGCAACCCCTGACACAGTGTTTCACTCTACTTAGAGCTCTACAGAGAGGTATAGCTTTGTCCAGACAAGCGGGAGCACCCAGTATAAGTCAAAATACTACCCTTTCAGACATAGTGTGATGCATAAATAATGCAAAAAAGAAGCAGAGTACTTTTGGTAGTTCTCAAGTTTAGGTGTAAAGCAGCTCCTGTAAAGAGCACTCTCAGTGACACTCTAGATCTGCTCACCTCAAATGTCTATTTTTCAATCAAAGTCTTTAAGCATGGAATTAGCACAGCGCCATCCACGCCCAGTCTTTTGCCATTTGTACAGCAAAGTCTTTAAGCAGAGGACTAGCACAGTGCTGTCCATGCTGAGCTGTAAAATGACAAAAGCCATTTACCATTCTAGGCAAAATACTACAGCTTTGAATTGGTAAAATACTAACCAAGCCAACTTGAAATGAGTAAAAGCAACCCCTGACACAGTGTTTCGCTCTACTTAGAGCTCTTTAGAGAGGTATAGCTTTGTCCAGACACAAGAGAGCACCCAGTATAAGTCAAAACAATATCCTTTCAGGCATAGACTGATGCATAAATTATGCAAAAAAGAAGCAGAGAACTCTGGGTAGTTCTCAAGTTTAGGTGGAAAGCAGCTCCTGTATAGAGCACTCTCAACACCAGCGACACTCTAGATCTGCTCACCTCAAATGTCTGCTTTTCCATCAAAGTGTTTAAGCATAGGATTAGCACAGTGCCATCCACGCCGAGATAGAAAGGGACAAAGTCTTTTGCCATTTGTAGAGCAAAGTTTTTAAGCAAAGGACTAGCACAGTGCTGTCCATGCCGAGCTGTAAAATGACAAAAGCCATTTATCTCTCCAAGCACAAAATTACAGCTTTGAATTGGTAAAATACCAACCAAGCCAACCTGAAATGAGTAAAAGCAACCCTTGACACAGTGCTTCGCTCTACTTAGGGCTCTTCGGAGAGGTATAGCTTTGTCCAGACACAAGCAGGCACCCAGTATAAGTCAAAATAATACCCTTTCAGGCACAGAGTAACGCATAAATTATGCAAAAAAGAAGCAGAGAACTCTGGGTAGTTCTCAAGTTTAGGTGGAAAGCAGCTTCTGTATATAGCACTTTCAACACCAGCAACACTCTAGATCTGCTCACCTCAAATATCTGCTTTTCTATCAAAGTCTTTAAGCATAGGATTAGCACAGTGCCATCCACACCGAGATAGAAAGGGACAAAGTCTTTTGCCATTTGTACAGCAAAGTCTTTAAGCTTAGGACTAGCACAGTGTTGTCCATGCCGAGCTGTAAAATTACAAAAGCCATTTACCACTGCAGGCACAATATTACAGCTTTCAATTGGTAAAATACCAACCAAGCCAATCGGCAATGAGTAAAAGCAACCCCTGACAGAGTGTTTCGCTCAATTTAGAGCTCTTCAGAGAGGTATAGCTTTGTCCAGACACAAAGGAGCACTCAGTATAAGTCAAAACAATACCCTTTCAGGCATAGAGTGATGCATAAATTATGCAACAAAGAAGCAGAGAACTCTGGGTAGTTCTTAAGTTTAGGTGGAAAACACCTCCTGTTTAGAGCATTCTCAATACCAGCGACACTATAGATCTGCTCACCTCAAATGTCTGCTTTTCTATCAAAGTCTTTAAGCATAGGATTAGCACCGTGCCATCCATGCCGAGATAGAAAGGGACAAAGTCTTTTACCATTTGTACAGCAAAGTCTTTAAGCATAGGACTAGCACAGTGCTGTCCATGCCGAGCTGTAACATGACAAAAGTCATTTATCGTTCCATGCACAATGTTACAGCTTTGAATTGGTAAAATGTATGCGTCACTCTATGCCTGAAAAGGTATTGTTTTGACTTATATTGGGTGCTTCCTCATCTCTGGACAAAGCTATACCTCACTGAAGAGTTCTAAGTGGAGTGAAACACTGTGTCAGGGGTTGCTTTTACTCATTTAGTGTTGGCTTGGTAGGTATTTTACCAGTTCAGAGCTGTAATATTGTGCCTGGAGTGGTAAATGTCTTTTGTCATTTTACAGCTCGGCATGGACAGCAATCAATCAATCAATCAATCACGGCATTTATAGAGCGCGCTACTCACCCGGGAGGGTCTCAAGGCGCTGGGGGAGGGGGTAGGTTACTGCTCGAACAGCCAGGTCTTGAGCTGCTTCCTGAAGGAGAGATGGTCCTGGGTTCGCCAAAGGTGAGTGGGGAGGGAGTTCCAGGTCTTGGCTGCCAGGTAGGAGAAGGATCTTCCTCCGGCGGTGGTTCTGGCGGATGCGTGGTACGGTGGCGAGGGCGTGGCTGGTTGATCGTAGCTGGCGTGTGGGCGTGTAGAAGGTCATGCGGTCGTTGAGGTACTTTGGGCCCAGGTCGTGGAGGGCCTTGTGTGCGTGGGTGAGGAGTCTGAACGTGATTCTCTTGCTGACGGGGAGCCAGTGCAGGTCTTTCAGGTGTCCGGTGATGTGGCTGTGTCGGGGGATGTCCAGGATGAGTCGTGCGGAGGCGTTCTGGATGCGCTGGAGTCTTTTTGAAGTTTGGCTGTGGTTCCGGCGTAGAGGGTGTTCCCATAGTCCAGTCGGCTGGTGACGAGTGCCTGGGTGACGGTCTTCCTGGTTTCAGTGGGGATCCATCTGAAGATCTTGCGGAGCATGCGCAGGGTGTTGAAGCATGAAGATGAGACGGCGTTGACTTGTCTGGTCATCGACAGGGAGGAGTCCAGGATGAAGCCCAGGTTGCGTGCGTGGTCCGTTGGCTTGGGCACGGTGCCCAGGGCCGGGGGCCACCAGGAGTCGTCCCAGGTGGAGGGAGATGAGCCCAGGATGAGGACTTCCGTCTTGTCCGAGTTCAGTTTAAGGCGGCTGTTCCTCATCCAGTCGGCGACGTCTCTCATCCCGTCGTGTAGGTTGGCTCTGGCGGTGGTGGGGTCGTTGGTGAGGGAGAGGATCAGCTGGGTGTCGTCGGCGTAGGAGATGATGTTGAGGTTGTGTTGGCGTGCGATGGCTGCGAGGGGGCTCATGTAGACGTTGAAGAGGGTTGGACTGAGTGAAGATCCTTGTGGAACGCCGCAGATGACTTCGGTGGCTTCGGATCTGAACGGGGGAGGCGGACTCTCTGGGTTCTTCCGGCGAGGAACGAGATGATCCATTCCAGTGCTTTCTCTCGGATTCCGATGTTGCTGAGGCGCTTCACTAGGGTGCGGTGGCAGACGGTGTCGAACGCCGCGGAGAGGTCCAAGAGGATGAGGGCAGCTGTTTCCCCGTTGTCGGTTAGGGTTCTGATGTCGTCGGTGGCTGCGATAAGGGCGGTCTCGGTGCTGTGGTTGGCCCGAAACCCGGACTGCGAGGGGTCGAGGGATCCATTCGTCTCGAGGAAGGCGGCAAGCTGTCTGTTGACGGTCTTCTCGATGACTTTGGCCGGAAACGGAAGGAGCGAGATGGGACGGTAGTTCTTGAGGTCGGTGGGGTCCGCCGTTGGTTTCTTCAGGAGGGCGGTAAGCTCGGCGTGCTTCCAGCTCTCCGGGAAGGTGGCGGTGTGGAAGGAGGAGTTGATGATGTCCCGGAGATGGGGTGCGATGGTGGCGTCGGCTTTGTTGAAGACGTGGTGTGGTCGGTTGGTGATCCGGAGTGGATGGAGTTCATCGTGCGGGTGGTGTCTTCGGTGCTGATCGGGGTCCTGTTGCAGAGGGTGGTGGTGGCGGGCGTTGGTTCGGCGGTAGGGTGCGTGGTTTGTGCGTCGAAGCTGTTATGTATGTCGGTGATCTTGCGGTGGAAGAACGCGGAGAGTGAGTTGCAGAGGTCTTGCGAGGGGTGATGTCGTTGTTTCCGGCGCTGGGGTTGGAGAACTCTTTGACGATGCTGAAAAGTTCCTTGCTGTCATGGGCGTTGTTGTCCAGTCGTTCTTTGAGTGCCGACTTCTTGGTGGCACGGATCAGCTGGTGGTGTTTGCGGGTGGCGTGCTTGAGGGCGGTCCTGTTGTCTGTGGTCTGGTCGAGTCGCCAGGTTTTCTCGAGAGTGCGGCAGTTCTTCTTGGATTCCTTGAGTTCGTTGGTGAACCAAGGGGTTTTCTTGCTTCCGGGTCTGCTGGGAGGGTTTTTAGTGGTGCGAGGTCGTCGGCGCAGGCGGTCAGCCACTTGGCGAGGTTGCTGGCTGCTTCGTTTGGGTCCGTTGTGTTGGTGGGTGTGTTCTGGCCGAGGGAGGCGGTGAGCTGCTCGGCGGTGATCTTGCTCCAGCTCCGGCGGGAGCCTGTTGCGGGTGGTGGTGGGTCGCAGTCTTTCTGAAGCTGAAGTGGATGCAGCTGTGGTCGGTCCAGTGGAGTCCGGTGGCGTGGCTGAAGGAGATGTGTTTGCTGGACGAGAAGACGGGGTCAAGCGTGTGGCCGGCGTAGTGGGTGGGTGTGTTCACCAGTTGCTTGAGTCCGAGGTTGGCGAGGTTGTCCAGCAGGGCGGTGGTGTTTCTGTCGTTGTTGTTCTCCAGGTGGAAGTTGAGGTCCCCTAGGAGGATGTAGTCGGCGGAGGGCATGGCGTGCGGGCTGATGAAGTCTGCGATGTCTTCGCTGAATAGTGTGCGTGGTCCCGGGGGTCTGTAGATGAGGGTGCCTCGGAGAGTGGTCTTGGGGTCAGTGTGTATCTGGAAGTGTAGGTGTTCGGCGGCGGTGAAGGTCTCGTCGGAGTTAGTCGAGATGCGGATGGTGTTCTTGTGTACGATGGCGATGCCTCCTCCCGTCTGGTTGACGCGGTCCCTCCGGGTGATCTTGTATCCGTCCGGGATGGCTATGGCGATGTCGGGCGCTGAGGAGGCGTTCATCCAGGTTTCGGTGAGGAAGGCGATGTCCGGTGCTGTTGCGTCGAGCAGGTCCCAGAGTTCCACGGCGTGCCTGTGGATGGAGCGGGTGTTCAACAGGATGCATTTCAGGTGGTTGCTGCTGGTGCTCGACTTGGCGGAGGTGGTGCACGTCCGGGGGCAGGTGAATCGGCAGGTTTGGCAGGTGAAGGGTCCGTGGGTGCGTCTCGGTGAGGCTCGGTAGCAGGCAGGGTTCCGGCCGGCATTGAGTGCGGTGAGTGTGGCGGCGTCGTAGGTCCGTCGAGTGGTGTTGCATCGGTGGGTTCCAGGGGTTCTGGCGCTGGGCGCGGTCCAGTCGCGGACGGGCGCAGACGGGCTTGCCTTAGGCGCGCCTTCGGCGCGCCAGCGCGCGCAGCCGCGCAGCGGCCGCCATTTATGGGGAGGTGGGAGGGAGGAGCAGCTGGGAGGCGGGAGGCAGGGGCAGCGAATGGGCAGTCAGGGGGCGGGGCCGCAGGGGACGCAGCGGCGGGAATGGCGAGAGGCAGCGGGGGCACAAAGGAAAATGGGGGGTGAAAACAGACAAAATGGCAAGCACAACGCTAATGGGGCAGCGAGGGGCACAGAAAGGAAAAAGGGGGTGAAAACAGACAAAATGGCAAGCACAACGCTAATGGGGCAGCGAGGGGCACAGAAAGGAAAAAGGGGGTGAAAACAGACAAAATGGCAAGCACAACGCTAATGGGGCAGCGAGGGGCACAGAAAGGAAAAAGGGGGTGAAAACAGACAAAATGGCAAGCACAACGCTAATGGGGCAGCGAGGGGCACAGAAAGGAAAAAGGGGTGAAAACAGACAAAATGGCAAGCACAACGCTAATGGGGCAGCGAGGGGCACAGAAAGGAAAAAGGGGGTGAAAACAGACAAAATGGCAAGCACAACGCTAATGGGGCAGCGAGGGGCACAGAAAGGAAAAAGGGGTGAAAACAGACAAAATGGCAAGCACAACGCTAATGGGGCAGCGAGGGCACAGAAAGGAAAAGGGAGACAAGCAGGAAATACGGACACCGGGGCCACAAGCGGAGGGCGATCTTACCTGCAGAAGCAGCGGGCAGACAACACAGGCGGAGCTGTGTGGTGGGGGAGCGACCTACCTGGCAAGGTCAAGGGTCGCTCTCCTCACCGCGCAGCGGCCGCCATTTATGGGGAGGTGGGAGGGAGGAGCAGCTGGGAGGCGGGAGGCAGGGGCAGCGAATGGGCAGTCAGGGGGGCGGGGCCGCAGGGGACGCAGCGGCGGGAATGGCGAGAGGCAGCGGGGGCACAAAAGGAAAATGGGGGGTGAAAACAGACAAAATGGCAAGCACAACGCTAATGGGGCAGCGAGGGGCACAGAAAGGAAAAAGGGGGTGAAAACAGACAAAATGGCAAGCACAACGCTAATGGGGCAGCGAGGGGCACAGAAAGGAAAAAGGGGGTGAAAACAGACAAAATGGCAAGCACAACGCTAATGGGGCAGCGAGGGGCACAGAAAGGAAAAAGGGGGTGAAAACAGACAAAATGGCAAGCACAACGCTAATGGGGCAGCGAGGGGCACAGAAAGGAAAAGGGGGTGAAAACAGACAAAATGGCAAGCACAACGCTAATGGGGCAGCGAGGGGCACAGAAAGGAAAAAGGGGGTGAAAACAGACAAAATGGCAAGCACAACGCTAATGGGGCAGCGAGGGGCACAGAAAGGAAAAAGGGGTGAAAACAGACAAAATGGCAAGCACAACGCTAATGGGGCAGCGAGGGGCACAGAAAGGAAAAAGGGGTGAAAACAGACAAAATGGCAAGCACAACGCTAATGGGGCAGCGAGGGGCACAGAAAGGAAAAAGGGGGTGAAAACAGACAAAATGGCAAGCACAACGCTAATGGGGCAGCGAGGGGCACAGAAAGGAAAAGGGGAGACAAGCAGGAAATACGGGCACCGGGGCCACAAGCGGAGGGCGATCTTACCTGCAGAAGCAGCGGGCAGACAACACAGGCGGAGCTGTGTGGTGGGGGAGCGACCTACCTGGCAAGGTCAAGGGTCGCTCCCTTGACCTTGCCAGGTAGGTCAAGGGAGCGTAGGACAAGCACTGTGCTTGTCCTATGCTTAAAGACTTTGCTGTACAAAGGGTAAAATACGTTGTCCCTTTTTATCTCGGCATGGATGGCACTGTGGTTATCCTATACAGGAGCTGCTTTCCACCTAAACTTGAGAACTACCCAGAATTCTCTGGGTTTTTTTTGCGTAATTTATGCGTCACTCAATGCCTGAAAGGGTATTGTTTATATATATATATATATTCACTGAAAAAACCATAGGTTTTAGGGACAGTTATAGTTAGTTGGACATTGCACTCGTACAAAACCCGTGAAATTCCCCCGTTATAGTTAGTTCAGCTAACTATAACTCGCGCCCCCGCAATGCACTGCTGATGACGTCACATATTACATCACTCATGACATGGTCAGTGACATCACTGATGACATCACTGATGACATCTCAAATGACATCACTGATGACATCATCCAGTGACTGTGTGTTTCTGTAAAGTTTAAATATGTTTAATATATATAGGGAAAGGCGTATTGAAGAATGAGTGGGTGTATAAGTGTCTGAATGGATGATTTAGTACGTGCGTGACTGACTCTACAAGTGAGTGATTAAACGTATCTTACTGAATGCATGGGTTAGTGACTAAACTGTGTGAATGTCTGTATCCGTCTGTTGGTGAGTAAGTGGATGCATGGATTTGCGAATAGCTACATGAGTGTCTATATGGGTTATTGATTGGTTCTATGAGTATCTGTATGGGTGCCTGAGTGTTTGTGTGGATGGGGTGTGTGCGACTGTGCATAGATGTGTGAGTGGGTGATTCACTGGGTGGATGGTTTCAAGAGTGCATCTGTGATAGACTGTATGGGTGGGTAAGTGTGTGTAAGAGTGTGTTAGTGAGTGAATGTATGTCCCAGTGGTACATGTGTGAGTAACTACATATGTGAAAGGCAGTATATATGTGTATTGGAGTATATAAATAGCTATAAGCGAGAGTGAGTGATTGTGATAGTGGATGTATGGATGAGTGTGTGCTTGTATCAGTGATTGTATAAGAGCTTAACAATGTGCTAGTATTTGTATGATTAAGTGAGCTGGTGTGTGTATAACTGTATAGGTGAGTAAATGGCAGTGTGTTTAATTATTTGCATGACTGACTAGGTGTGTGAGTACCTCTATGGATGAGTGGCGGTGTTTGAGTGTCTATATAGGAGTAAGAGTGCATATGATAGTCCTGTACTGAGTGACCATAAGTATGAGTGACTGTATGGGTGAGTGAGTGGATGTGTGTGTGTAGACCTAAGAATCAGTGAGTGGGTATGTAGTTATTGGTGTTGGAGTGTCTATGGTTTTGCGAATGGCACTCTGTAATTTAGATTGGGTGTATCAAAGGTTATATTAGGGTGTGAGGAGCTGCATCAGATTATCACGTGGATGATGTCATCAGTGATGTCATTTGAGATGTCATCAGTGATGTCATCAGTGATGTCACTGACCATGATGTAATATGTGACGTCATCAGCAGTGCATTGCGGGGGCGCGAGTTATAGTTAGCTGAACTAACTATAACGGGGGAATTTCACGGGTTTTGTACGAGTGCAATGTCCAACTAACTATAACTGTCCCTAAAACCTATGGTTTTTTCAGTGAATTTCAAAGGTTTTTTAAATGCTAATTTCTAACTATAACGTGTCTGAAACCTATGGTTTTTTCAGTGAATTTCAAAGGTTTTTAAAATGCTAATTTGTAACTATAACGTGCCTGAAACCTACGGTTTTTTCAGTGAATTTCAAAGGTTTTTTAAATGACAATTTTTAAATGTATTAATTTTTATATTAATTTTTTTCATACTGATTTACTACATTTTTAGAAACAATTTCTTTTACATATTTTATTTTTTAAATTACATTGTAATTACATTATACATTACATTACAAAAATACTTTCTCAGAATGAATTACTTTAGTTTAAATACTTTGCACATAGGCAATAGACTTTTAAGTACAGTAGTTACAGTTGTTGCAATGGGCAACACATTTTCAAACACAATGCAATATTCAGCTCAATGTGAATTTCTAGTTAAATGCAATTAGTTACTTTATGGATTACTTTTCTAACCACAGGACTGGATCCTAGATTCAGTCCTGGTACATTTCCTGTAAACAGTTGAGTAAAAGCGTTTTGGTTACAGTCGTGATTTTTAAGGAATATTATTGTATTTTAAAAGTTGACACTTAGAAACTTTTTCTCATAGAATCACCAATGTTATCCTATGGAAGGAAATTCACTTAGCAGGTAAAAACTGTTATCGTTACTTTTTCTTACTCAGTGTTGGATCCTGGATCCAGCACTGGTGCATCTCCTGTAAACAGTTGAAAGAATGCGTTTAAGTCATACAGGCGATTTTTAATGAATATTTGTAGTTTGTGAAAATCGACACTGAAACTTTTCTGCTGAAAACCAGACAAAGGATTCCTATGGAAGAAAATATAAGTTACTGGTAAGTACGGTTAAAATTACTTTTCAGGACCAGTACTGGGCTGAAAGATACAGCACTGAGGTCTCTCCTTATAACAGGTGAGTAAATCGGAATTCGTATTTCGGCTGATTTTAGAGGAATATTTGTATGTTTCAAAAATCCACACTTAGAAGAATTTCCAAGTGAAACCAGTCAATGTTAGCCTATGAAGGAAATTCAAGTTACCGGTAAGTACGGTTAAAATTACTTTTCAGGACCAGTACTGGGCTGAAAGATGCAGCACTGAGGTCTCTCCTGATAACAGGTGAGTAAATCGGAATTCGTATTTCGGCTGATTTTAGAGGAATATTTTAAAGTTCCAAAACTCCACACTTAGAAGAATTTCCAAGTGAAACCAGTCAATGTTAGCCTATGGAAGGAAATTCAAGTTACTGGTAAGTACGGTTAAAATTACTTTTCCAGGACCAGTACTGGGCTGAAAGATGCAGCACTGAGGTCTCTCCTGATAACAGGTGAGTAAATCAGAATTCGGATTTCGGCTGATTTTAGAGGAATATTTGTATGTTTCAAAAATCAACACTTAGAAACTTTTTCAGCAAAAAGCAGGCAATGATATCCTATGGAAGGAAATTCAAGTTACTGGTAAGTACGGTTAAAATTACTTTTGAGGATCAGTACTGGGCTGAAAGATGCAGCACTGAGGTCTCTCCTGATAACAGGTGAGTAAATCGGAATTCGTATTTCGGCTGATTTTAGAGGAATATTTTAAAGTTCCAAAACTCCACACTTAGAAGAATTTCCAAGTGAAACCAGTCAATGTTAGCCTATGAAGGAAATTCAAGTAACCGGTAAGTACGGTTAAAATTACTTTTCAGGACCAGTACTGGGCTGAAAGATGCAGCACTGAGGTCTCTCCTGATAACAGGTGAGTAAATCAGAATTCGTATTTCGGCTGATTTTAGAGGAATATTTGCACAATGGTGAAGGGAGGGGCGGGGCCTGAGGTGACATCTGTGCAAACGCGCCCCGTGGCGCGTTTTAAGTTGGGGGATTAAGTCCCCTTGACTCATGAGGGTCCCTACGGGCCAACTAGCCCACCAGGAACCTCCAGTATGCGCCAGGGGCTGCGTTGCAGAGACATGTACAGAGGCCACACCCCTTTTACACCTCTCTGCAACACAGATCTGTGGCGCTTTCTGGACGTACCTGTTGGGCTAGTTGGCCCCAGGGACCCTCAGGATTGAAGAGGATTTAATTCCCCATCTTAAAACGCGCCACGGGGCCTGTTTGCACACATGTCACCTGAAGCCCCGCCCCTCCCTTCACCACTGTGCAAACGCGCCCCGTGGCGCGTTTTAAGTCGGGGGATTAACTCCCCTTGAATCCTGAGGGTCCCTGGGGTGCAACTAGCCCACCATATACCTCCAAAAGCACCATAGAGCTGCGTTGCAGAGAGGTGTAAAAGGGGCATGGCCTCTGTACACCTCTCTGCAAGGCAGCTCCCTGGCGCATACTGGAGGTTCCTGGTGGGCTAGTTGGCCCCAGGGACCCCAGTACTCAAGGGGATCGTTCCCCTCTGCAAACGCGCCAGGGCGCGTTTGCAGAGTGGTGAAGGAAGGGGCGGGGCCTACGGGCCCGATCGTTTTTGTTTTTTTCCCCTGAAGGGGGGCTGTGTGGCCCCCCTTCCTTTTTCCTATTTTTAGGCCCTGGGGACCCCATCCCACAGGGTCTTACCCCTTTTTTTAAATTAAAATAAAAAATAAAAAACGGGAAGGGGGCCGCATGGCCCCCCTTCCCTGGGCCTGTATTGGCCCCGGGGACCCCATCCCCTGGGGCATGGCCTCTTTTTTTTTTATTTGGAGGGGGGCTGCGTGGCCCCCCTCCTCAGGCCATTTAAGGCCCCGGGGACCCCATCCCCTGGGCCGGCCTTGCACTTTTTTTAATTTTTTTTCCATTTTTTTACTTTGGGGAGGGGGGCTGCGTGGCCCCCCTCCATGGCCACTTATGGCCCCGGGGACCCCATCCCCTTGGGCCTGGCCTCTTGTTGGGGACTGTGGGGGTCCCCAAGCCCCCACAGTCCCGCCGGCTCCCCGTGTCCTACGGGAGCCGGCATGTGCTACACATGGGGAGCTGCTAAGATGCAGCTCCCCATGTGAAAAGCAATCGGCTTTGGATATTGGAAGAGAGAGCAGGTTTCCTGCTCTCTCTTCCAATATCCAAAGCAAGTTTGCAATGACAGGACGGGAGCCGCGAGGCTCCCGTCCTGTCATTGCAAACAGCAGTGTCCCGGGGTAGGCACCCCGGGACACTGCAGGAGCCGGCCCTGGGGGTGGCGGTCCCCAGGGCCACCACAGGCTCCAGGAGGGGGCCGCGCGGCCCCCTCCCTACATTTTGAAAGCCCCGGGGAGGTGGTGGTCCTCGGGGCTTGGGGGTCCAAACGGACCCCCATTTTAATTTTTCTTAGTGCCCCGGGGAGGTGGTGGTCCCCGGGCGTGTGGGGGCTGGAGCCCCCACACAGGTTTTTAATTTAAAAAAGAAGCCCCGGGGAGGTGGTGGTCCCCGGGGCTGCGGGAGGGCTCAGAGCCCTCCCGCACCATTATACATAAAGCCCCGGGGGGTGGTGGTCCCCGGGGCTTGGGGGGCCCTTAGAGGCCCCCCACACATAAAATTAACCCCCCCCCCCAGCATGCCCCCGGGACTTGGCCCACCCGGGGGCCAGTACTATCGAAGCGCGGAGACCGCGCTTCGATTATGCCCTCGGCAGGATTCGCGCTCCCTGAGCGCATCCTGCCGATTTAAAAAAAAAAAAATTATTTTTTGCCCAGGGGTCCTTGTGGGACCCCTGAGCAGACCTAGGGGGTCAGGGTTTTCTACCCTGCCCCCTTTGTGCGCTTTGCGCACTTGTTTCTGTCCCTCGGTTCTACCGAGGGACAAAATGGCTGCCAACACTTCCTGATTTGGAGTGTTGACAGCCAATTAACATAAAGCTCGTGCTCGGGAGGATCCGCGGCCCTAGATATATCTATCTTTTTACTTTTGATTTTCTCAGCAACTACTGAACGGATTTACACCATTTAACAAAAAGGGTTCTTTCTGAACCAAGAACTACCTCTTTGCCAAATTTGGTGTAATTCCGTTCAGCAGTTCGAGCTGTAGCCGTGTCTAAAGTTTCCTATGGAAAATTGCATGGGGAAAACGCGTTTTGGGACCCACCTTTTTCTCGGCCCCCGCTTGACGAATCCCCCGAGACTTTCAGGGTAGGAGCGGACCGGAGCGCCCCACAAAGTTTGAAAATTTTGCGAAGATACGTCAACCGGCAAGAGAGTTATTTCAAATAGAATGTCGCGGATTTCCTATGGATAATAGGTTGTAACTATAACTATCTACTGGAGACCGCCAGTAGATAATATATATATATATATATATATAGATACATACATATGCGTTTAACTTTTTTAAAGTACGTTTATTTGTTGTGTTTGTTATAATATACATTTAGTCTATTTACATTTATTATATTAATGTTAGTATTTACTATATTTAATTTTTTATATTTTAATTTATATATATTTAAAAATTGATATTTAATACAGCAATATTATTGGAAAAAACAAATTGTACTTACGGTTTTAATTATAGGTTGTCAATATTTTTGTAGTAGATATTTATGACTCGATAATTCTGTAGTTCGGTATTCTTTCAACTCGATATTTTGGCAATGAACCAATGCCAATTTAGTGGAGGAAATAGTGGCAGAGCCAGGTGGGTGATACCTGAGGATGGCAGCAAAGGATTTGAACTTTCAGGCACCTATATGAAAGATAGACATCAACAGGAGCAACACACTGGTACCAGCTGCCTAGGTCTTGCAAGGATGCCTCCGAACTTCACAAATTTAAGACAATGCTGAAAAATATTTCTTGCTCAACCATACTGGTCTGGTTGAATATTTTCAGAATGAATCATTTCCATATTCCTTTCACTTCCCTCTTTGCATGGCTACAGGGAGGGTACTTAACCATGCACACCAAAGGCATGCCACAGGCAAGACTGTCTACACTTATCCGCACTGAGCTTTTGCGCCGTGTTTGCGTCACAAAAGTGACGCAAAACGACGCAAAATCTTTTGTTTGTAATTTACTTTCCAGCGCTAAACTTGTGTAGCGCTGGTGGAAATAACGTAAAAGTAATGCAAGGCAGCGCATTGCGCTGCTTCGCGTTACTTTGCGCCATGGGGGCGTACCAAGGGTGGTGCATGGGCGTTCCCATGCAACCACCCAAGGTTTCTCACGCTAAACCCAATTTGCTAACAACAGTAAATTGGGTTTAGCGTGCGAAAACTGCGCCCTTTTCAAGTAGGCGCAAGAAAGGAGAAATGCTTTCATTTCTCCT
Source organism: Calotriton arnoldi (assembly GCA_963921515.1). NCBI lineage: Eukaryota > Metazoa > Chordata > Amphibia > Caudata > Salamandridae > Calotriton > Calotriton arnoldi. Next base: position 853,112 of record CAWUFW010006242.1, on the reverse strand, counting down.
TCCTTTTCCGACTTTGCATGCGTGCTGCACTGTGCAGCACGCATACAAAGTGGGAAAAGCTTTCCCTTGTGTCGAGCATAGTATTTTGTACAGGAAGGGTACCCTTCCTGTACAAAACCTATGCTGGACTCATGCACACACCCTAGCGCTGCGGCGCTAAGGTGTGTGCATGGCGCGCGGCAGCTGTAATCAGCGCCGGCGCAAGGGAAAGGAGATAGCCATATCTTTGAAGATATGGCGCTCTCTTGCTCCCTCCCTGCCGCGCAACGCAGCGCAGACTCGCGGGGGGCTGCGCTGCGTGACTTTTTCATAAATCTCCCCCGTAGAGTATCAGGGGTCCTCCTTTATGCTGGATCACAAATATACTTGGCCAACCAACTTCTAAACTAGAATCAGGTAAATTTGAAACCGTCAATAGATAAATGTCTATTTAAAAATGGGATCCTAAAGCTTAAAAATGCAGCCTTATATAAAGAAGAGCATTAATGCTCTTAACATAATGTATCTAAATGCTAGACGATTAAGCACAGTTTAGAAAGGTTTAAACTGTTGCACTCCAATCAACCAGACATATTCGTTTTAATGGACGTCTCAACTCCATGTCAGCTGGAGACTATCCCTGAGGCATATTATCTATAAAATGTGAATCGTCCTCATAACAAAATTGGAGGGGCAGTTGCGACTGTTATAAATCATCCTCTTGTTGCAGTTAAAATGCAAATAGAGGCGATCTTAGCTACAGATCTCTTGTTTAAATCGGAAGTTAAAAATAAGTTTTAAAATGCTTAATAGTCTACCGGCTGCCATATTATATGAACTCATTTCCTACAGTTTTTTATGATATTGATAAATTAAAATAAGTTACTGATAGTGGGAGATTTTAAGTATTGGGCACCTGAATTAGACAGAAGCCCTATAGGTCAATAGTGTATTGAGCTTGTGAACTCTCTTAATTTAATTCAGTAAATATAAGAACCCAATCATTGTAAAGGCCACATTCTTGCACATGCGAGGTCTTCCGATTACCTGATTGAGAACTGCATTATTGAACCCTGTGCATGATGGAACCTTTTTGTTATTCAGATTAATTATAAGATGCTTCTCACTTAAGCTAAGGTTACCTGCTACACGAAAAAAATCAGTGAGGCCCACAACCCACAGAGAGAAATGTTTAACATCATGTGCATCCTCTCAAATATGGATAGAAAGAGTCAGCCATTGAAACAGATATGGGAAAGATGTGATGAACGGAGCACGTTCTTCGTGGAAAAGATTAAGCTAATTAACATGCCATAATAAATAGTACTTATACTGATTGTGCTTGATTAGAGGAGCATCAGGATCATACTAAGCTAGACACCTTTAGAGATTAGATCAAGAAGTCTTACAACATTTATTAATTAAAGTAAAATCAGGTTTTCTCTGTGATCCTTGCCCTCCCAGAGTAATTCATTGGGTGGCTCCTGTTATTTTGGAACCTCTCACTGCCCTCTTAAATGCATCACTGAAGTCAGGTAAGGTTCCTGATCATTTAAAAAAAAGCTATAGTTCTACCTTTATTAATAAAATACCTGGTGACAACCGAGAGATATTAAAGAACTATAGCCCATCGCATTATTGCCTTACTGTGCTAAACTTCTTGAGGTTCAAGTAGCACATGAAGTTAGCACTCAAATGTATAATGGTAACTATTTAGACGTACATCAAGCTGGGTTTCGTGCCAGACATGACAATGAACAGTGATTTTATCAGTTATTGATGACTTAAGGACGGATTTGGATGATGGCCATACTTCAGCCCTGATCCTATTTGATTTATCTATGCCCATTGACACAGTAGGTCATAAACCTTACTCTACCGCATGCCGGTATTATGGAGACTGCCTATAACTGGTTTACCTCATTCTTGGAGAACAGGACACAGGCAGCACAGCTTACTCCATTCAGAACAGAGGAAATGAAGACTGGTTGTGGTGTCCCACAGGCATCAGTCTTCTCACTCCAGGTTTATATTCAACTGCTTACAAAGGATCTGGCTAATAGAGGATGTCAGATCTTTAACTATGCTGACGACTGCCAGATCTTACTCAGGTTGACTCCCTGGCCCCATCCCAGCTCAACTTTAAGGACGTGATGTGCTTAACCAGCAGGTGGGTGAGGAACAATCATTTAAAATTGAATGCAGAGAAAATGGAAATTGGGGTATGAAATAAAAAACCCTTGATCTGGTCCATCCATTACTGGCCCACAAAAATGGGCACTCCAACTGATTCAGAACACAGCAGCCAGATTGGCCTTTAAAGCACCTCACAGAACACAGATACACTGCTTTTGAAAAACTGGCTACTACTAAAACAACACATTCAGTTCAAAACTTGCTGTTCAATCTTCAAAACTTTACATGGCTTGGCGCTGTAGTTCATACTCAAGCGGGTGTTGAAATATGTCCTAAGGAGATTTCTCAGCTCGGCTATAGAAAATCAGCTGGTGGTGCCAAGATTCTGCAAACTGAAGTTTGGGGGATAGGTTCTCGATACTGGAACCACAGGAATGGAATGTTCTGCCAGCTAAGATTCGGTCAACTACAGAGTTAGCTTCCTTTAGGAAAAGCCTTAATGACCTGACTTTTTAAACAGGCTTTTCATCCTCTTTTACATCGACTCCTTCTATTGTTTCTATTCTAGCATACTATAGCGCAAATATACCTGAAGGTGTATGTGTGCTTTATAAGTGCCTACTAACATTACATATTACTCTCTCGCCCTTAGCCTCTTCAGTTTCCTAACCGCTGCTGCTGAGACGTTTTTATCTGCCATTATCTTATTGTAAGGTTTCTTGAAACTGGATTCCCTTCTGATATTTGTTTGCTCTTTATAAATCTTAAAACACAATACGGCTATAAAACAATACAATGAGAGATCTGACAAAGGAAACAGGTCCTAAAGTGACTGGAGTTACTGTGATTCTGTACCAGAATACCATGGCCAGAATATCGTCTGACATAAATATTGTGTCCAAAACATAATTTACAGAAAGCGCTCTATTGGAGTTAATAATAAAAAAATGTACACATAATGGGACAATATTTTTGTAAACAATATGTAGGCTACAGTATTTATGGCAGTTGATATTTTTGTCTATACCATTCTGGGTTGTATGTCAGAATACTGTCTACAGAAATATCATTTAACTTGAATCATGTGTCCTAAATATCGTTCACAAAAGTATTGTCCCCTTGGGAGTAGATCTTCTATTATTAACTTTAATGTAGCAATATTTTTATAAACGATATTTAGAACACAATGGGCCATAATATCAAGAACGGCGCAAACATTATCGCCGCTTTAGTGGCAGGAAACTGCAGATAAAGCGGCGATAAGGGGCTTGATAATATGCCCTAGAGAATTCCAATAGAAGCCCAGGTTTGATGTCCTTGACACCAGGACCTGGGCTTCTATTGGAATTCTCTAGGGCATATTATCAAGCCCCTTATCGCCGCTTTATCGGCAGTTTCCTGCCGCTAAAGCGGCGATAATGTTTGCACCGTTCTTGATAATATGGCCCAATATTTCTGTCAGGGAATATTCTGATCACGATATTCCAGTAGCATATTCTCTTCTGTTGTGCTGTCTAATTACATGAAAGATGTCAGCAAATGCAGTTATATTTCCAGCCTAAAGCAGCACATTCCTTTTATGCCACAGTGATAACTTGTTTATCAGTGCCTAAGGTGACAAAATCCCGCATATCCATCTCTTCCACTATTTAAGACAGCATCAGCCCAAAACTGTGGTACAGATCACAAAATATGTTTTCACTGGTTCTAGTTTATGCTTGTGGTGGTAATTAAGGGAAACATGTAGCAATAACGACGATTTCTGGAGTTGGTAATGTGTGACAGTCTTTCTGCGCATTGATGCATTACACTTTGATATTGATGCGTTGTACTTTTTGTGCTATTGTGTTTTTGTGCTGCATATCAATGTGATATTGCTGTGTTGCACTGTTGGTTTGGTGTTGTTGTCCGTTTTGACAGTGGTGTGCCCTGTTATATTTTGCTTTGTTACTTTGATATTGTATGTTGTTTACTTTAAAGGTCAACAAATTCTGTACATTCCCAGCCAAAATCAGCACATGTCTTTGTATTTCCTGAGACAAGCAACTATTTACCGCTGTTTAAGGTGGTAAAATATGACTGCTCCAGCTCTTCAAGTATTTAAAACACCTGTCAGTCCAAAACTGTGGCAGAAACAAATCTTAAACTAGCACTTCCAGTGCTCCCATTTTGTACAAGGCCCTTGCTGTCAAGCCACTTCAGGGCTTTGAGAATGGATCTAGAAAGGAGTTATGGGAGAAAGTGTGACTAATGTGTCCCAGGAAAGTTCCAGATTGGGATTATTGTAACATCACAATTTCATCAACACCTACCTACACCTATTTTAAAAGTGCCTTTGCAGTGAATTTTGTAATTTTTTTAAGTACGAATAAAACATATAACCCTTCAATATCCTTACTCTTACTACAATTAGCAGCGTAGTGAGCAAATGCCTTGCAAATCTCTTTATGGGAAACATAATGAAACTATTTCCACCATCAAGACCGACAATGCATCGACTGGGTTTTCAAAGAGATCGGTTTGTCAGCATATGATACTGTTACCATGTACAGATACAGGAATTGTTCTATGAAATGCACTGCATTGAAGGGTTTTTCTACAAGTGATCATTCACAAAGATTTATCAAAAAATTGTCAGTCAATTAAAATGGTATGATACATAAAACATAGAACTAAAATCGGAGTGCAGAACTTTGAAATGATGAAGTTCATAAAATTCTATATATAGAAAAACTGAAATGCTTAATTTTCACATACTATTTTTTTACAAGTAAAATTTGGGCCCATTCATAAACGTGTTTAAGAGTATAGGAAGTAGTACTACAGGAGTATTGTTCTATCCAATTCGCTATCCGAGGGTGGGGCCCCAGGGACACTGCAGCCTGGCTCAGAGGTGAGGGGTCTGAACTGGCTCTGAATGTATGAGGGGAAGTTCCTGGGAACCCCGAGGGTGCCAGTGTTTCACAGAAAGATATCAAAGGCAGCTCTGAAAGGGGGGAGGTGGGTATCCTACCCTGCGGTGAAAGGGGGTGGAGGCTTACACCCATTGATTCATGGGAGGAGAATTTAATCCAACACTAGAAGAGGGAAGCGTATAATGAGTCCAACACAGCTGTGAACGGTGGAGATGGAAGAGTCCAATCTGACTCTTAAATTGGGGTCAAGTTTCTGAACTGGGAAAAGGAGTTGCATCCCAGCTCTGAAGGAGAACGTTCTTATAGATTGCTCTAAAAGGAAGAGAGTATAAGCCATCCTTCAAAGAGAGGGGTGTAATGCAATTCTGAAGCAGTGATGGCGTATCACAATTCTGGAAGGTGCTTGTCCCAAATTTTGAAGATGGGGATGAAACCCAACTTTGGCTCATCCTAACTCCGGCAAGGTGATGGTATAACTCAAAAAACATGGGATGTATAAAAATCCAGTGCTGAAAGTGCAATGGTATGTATAATGCAACTCCGAAACGCTGACCGTAGAACCCAAATATAAAAGGATGCGAGTTTAACCAGGGAGACGGGAATTGTGCGACGAGATGGACGGTTTATGCAGCAGGGTTGACTGAATTATGTAGCAAGAACAGACAAAAATATGCAGCAAACTCAAGTATGAAAGGATGAGAGTTTAACCAGGGAGACTGGAATTGTGCGACGGGATGGGCGATTTATGCAGCAGGGTTGACTGAATTATGTAGCAAGAAGAGACAAATTATGCGGCGTAATGGAGCGCATTTTGTGTTAGTATTATTTGATTTGTTTGATATTATTACAAATGTTAACACTGTATGGGCAAAGCTTTCATTCCATTAGAGGCAAGACCTATGAGCTCCTGGTCAGAGACCTTGCTCTCCGCTCCTGCAGCTCCGCTGTGGTGCCGCTGCCGCTGCCCCTTCACCTTGCTGCTAGGTAGGTGTTCGAGGCCCTCCTCCACCCGCAGGCTCCTGCCTGCGCTTCATCCCTAGTGGTCCAGTGGGAGACCCTTGCACTTAGGCTGGTCCGCTGTTGTCTGTCTTCGTGTTCTGCCCATTTTCTGTCTTTGTCTGTCTTTTTTTGTCCTTCTGTGTTTCTATTTTCTGTTGTTTAATTTTATCTTGCCCCCTTTCTTTATTTCTGCCTCTGTTCCTGTTGTGCCCTCTGTGCCCGTTTTTCGCCACTGCTGCCCCTGCGGCTCCTCCCCCCTGCTGATTTCCCGCTCCCGCCACCCAGCTGCACTTCCCTCCCCCCTTCCCCTATTTAATGGCGGCCGCTGCGTGGACGTCTGAGCAAGTCCTCTGACCTTCTGGTCGGAGACCTAGCTCTCCGCTCCTGCAGCTCCGCTGTAGTGCCGCTGCCCCTTCACCTCGCTGCTAGGTAGGTGTTCGAGGCCCTCCTCCACCTGCAGGCTCCTGCCTGCATCTCATCCCTGGTGGTCCAGTGGAAGAGCCTTGCTCTTCTGCTGGTCCGCTGTTGGCAAGCCCGTCTGCGCCCGTCCGCGACCTGACCGTGACCAGCGTCAGGTACCCTGGATCTCCAACTACCCACCGCTATGACTCAGCTGCCCTCCTCACACTCATCCCTGGAAGGAACAACTGCCAGCTGTCGATGCCAAGCACCACCCACGGCCAGTTTTCCTGCCTACACTGCTGACATTCCTTCATCATCCTTCGGACCCCCATGGCTGCCTCACCCGCACCAGATGCCAGCACCACTGAGGCCCTGAGGTGCATCCTCCTCAACATGCGCTCCCTGCACAGACATGCCATAGAGATCGTGGAGGAGGACTTGCCATCACACACAAGAGCTCCCTTCGACTCTCCACCTCCAGCATGAGCGACTCCCCTTCCACCACCGAACACCTCCACTTCCAGATCCAGACCAGCCCCAGAACAACGGTGTGAGGCACCTTGCCTACAGACCCCCCGGACCCCGAACCTCGTTCACCACCACCATCTCTGACCTCATCGCGCCCCACGCCATCGCCTCCATGGACTACATACTCATCGGAGAACTGAACTTCCAGCTCGACAACCCCAGCGACCCCAACTCCACCGCCCTCCTGGACAACCTCGCCAACATCAGACTGAAACAGGTTGTCACCACCCCCACCCACAAGGCAGGACATACCCTCAACCCCATCTTCGCAGGAGGGAACAACAGCCGCTTCAGCCACACCACGCAGCCCCTCTGGACGGACCACCACTACGTACACTTCTCTTTCAACAATGCCACTGCACACAAACCCACTCCACGCCCACCACGAAGGAACTAGAGCAAGGTCACAGAAACTCTGCACATCTGCAGAACCAGAGGGGGTGGAAGAGCCTTCTCCTACGTCATGGCAAAGGCCTGGAACGAGCTCCCACTCAACATCAGACGCTCCCCCATGCTGCACATCTTCAGGACGAGCCTCAAGACCTGGCTCTTTGGCTGACTCGGAGCTGCACCCCCCTCCCCAGTGCCTTGAGACCCTCACGGGTGAGTAGCACGCTTTACAATTCCCTGATTGATTGATTGATTGATTGATATTATTAAAGGTGCAAACGGGGCACAATCCTTTCCATTGCAGTTGTATTGAATTCTCCGTGAATAGTCCCACTTTTGTTCCATTTTAGATGTTTAGGGAAAATTCGTAGAGGCATTTAGGAGTATGCCAAAGAGTACTGCAGGAGTATTACTTATGTACTCCAAAATTACTCCCAAGTAGCTGGTTTCTTTTGAGTAACTGCTAAGGAAGATTATTTCAATCCCTGGATGCATTGCATCAAAAGGACTACCAGCCTGACAAACGGCACTAAAGTTATGGGTTGCATTTATTGCATTTTTTCGCCAGAAACAAAGACGCTTGATTTAAACTATAACTTTGGGTGAGGGAAAAGGGAACAGAAAGGCTTATCATTTGGGATGCCCTTTGTAGCTATTGTTGGAGTCAGACTGATCCATGCTACACTGCGCACTTCTTTTTTGGTTCATACAGCATTTCAGTTGTATCTATTTGATGCTTTTGAGCTTTTGTTTCTTCTTACAAGCAATTGGTCCATGAACCTGCTTACAACGTTGGTTTGCCTAAAGCCCACAATTTTGTGGTTGTGGAGCAGAAATTGCTGCAGTGCTAAGCCATGTGCATAGGCTAAATATTATAGGAGACAACAAATTTGTGAACATGTGATGCCCATAGTACCAGTTGGGTTATCTTTTTTAAAGCGGAAGTCTTAAAATTCTAAGCCTAAAATTAGTTAGCGATTCAATTCTTTGATGTATAAATCTTCTATGCTTGACATTTTGTAGTTAAATGATTTCCACAAAAATCAGAAATATAACAAAATAGTGAGTTAATATGCCTCATGTAATACCTTTATTGCACATATTTTGCCACACATACACCAGCTTATAGGGTTATCTTTTTTTAATAAAAATATATCTTTATTGAATATTTGCACATGACACATAACAGTGTCACAGAGAAATCAATCCCTCACAATCAGGGCCAGATGTAAGAACATTGAGATTACAGAATTGCAAATTGCGATGTCAACCGAATTGCAATCTGGGAATCAGCATTCTTAAAGTATCAAAGTGACACTTCCTCAATTTGCGAATGGGTATGATTCTCATTTGCAATTTAGAGATTTCCTACTACAATTCAGTAAATTGTGAATCGGTATTTAGGATAAGTCGCATTCTGGAACAGCTTGATGATATCACATTGAGGAAATGCTTTAATACACCAACACTTCAGAGCACAGAGGAAGGGAGGTATTGATACCTAAACCAACTTTGAGGCTGTTTTTGGAGTGCTAAATTGGATTTATTCCGGATGTCCAGAGAAGAATCTGAAAAGGATGTTGGTGACAGAAAAGGAAATTGGAAGTTTAGTTGAAAGGAGCTTACAGGGGAATGTGTGGCTCACAGTAATGAGCTTTTAGGATATACTGGAAAAAAATTCTGTTGCAGTGACCCAACGCACCATCCTGGTTCCCTGAAATCCAGAAAAGGTGGTACAATTCGTAGTGAAGGGCAAACGATAAGGTCACCAATAGCCGTGGCCCGTGCAGGTAAGAGTGGTGGGGCAGGGTGGGGGTTTTCGACGGATGATGAAGAGGTAATATTAAATAAATAATTATTTTTCCCTCATCAGCTTCTGTCGAAATCCCCCCCTCCCACTCGGCCCCACCGCTCTTACCTGCACGGGCCACAGCTGGTCACCAATCTTCTTTCAGAAGTGCTGGAAACATGTGGGGGACCCTTGAGACCCTTGAGACAGCTCCACTTACTCCTTTAGAAAATCTAATTGAGTCCAGAGAGTATTCAATACATCCAACCACCAACTACATCTCAAGGTAAACTTTTATTTTAAACACAAAGTAGCATCATGATGTACTAAAATGAGAACTTATTTAAAAGTATAACATAGTAAAAAATACTCCATCACAATGGTTATATTCACCTTCCTGATGCATTATGGGAGATGTAATACAAAAAATTCAGAGTAGTATAGACTCTAAAATCTTATATTAATATTTATATTTCAGTTAAAAGCATTACTAAAATTCAAAATTGTAGGCAGTAATTGTAGATTTATTTTAAATTGATAAATGTAAAATCAAAAATGTTTTAACATTCCATATAGTAAGTTATATATGTATGTATCACAGATACACCATCCCAGAGAGAACATGAAACTGAGCAAGTGGCCACCCTAGATAGTCCCTTGTGGAGGTAGCAACTGATTTACCAGCCATACCAAGTGGACCTGTCCCATCCAGACTCAGAGCAGCAGTTACTCCTTTGCCAAATTGCCCTGTGCTTTCTGAGTAGACTTCCATACGCTGGGACACACCATCACTAATGTTGATGGGCTGACAGATGCGCCAGAGTCTTATGCAGTGTTGATGCAGTACTTCCAGGATAAGAAATGCGGGGCTTGTAACACCTGAAGATGTGGGTGAAACCTCAAACCTGTTTGGTGGCTTAGAGCCCTCAGTGCCTTCTGTGCAGCGCCTGTAAAATAAAAGCATTAAAGTTGTGAATAGACAGTAAATAGGTATGAATCGTAACATGTCACACATGTTAAAAGAACAAGAAAATTCAAGAGATACTGCAGAGAAGGGACACAGATCCATATGCGAAGAATTGGACAGGCTTACAGAGGCTTTAAGTAGTTTTGTTTTTCACAGTCATGCAGCAAGACTGTTTTCTTGCGAGGCACAGCTATAGCCAAAGTATGTCTCGTTTGGATAATTTTAGCAGGTCAGTGAACCATCTGGCAGTGGCACGTCACCACCACATGCTCATGTCATACTGTGAATATTGTGAGCGAGACGGGTCACTTTAGTAGGGATATACCACGTGGGCTAGTTTAAACAAAAACTGCCTTAGAAAGCATAAAAAATAGTAACATTGCAGGAACTTGTGATAAAGGGGTAGGGGAAAGTGAAGAAGCTTCAAGCCTTTGTAGCCTCACAGTGAAAGATGCAATACATTTTTGCCGTACACACAGACATACATCAGGGAATGGTGTGTATGCTACTCCTGAAGCTCCTACCATGGAAAAAGCAAGTGTTAGTAGATCCAGAAGAAAACAACAACATTGTGTTTTGTTATTGACTCTATTTTTCGTTTGTTTACTCAACATAACCTGAAGCAAACATGTTTTAATTTACTAAAAGCTTTAGTTCTTTCTGTGTGAATAACACAAACTTAAAAAGGATTTTTTTTTTACAATTTCATAACAACACTGTTGTCTTGAGTTTGATTTGCAAAGTTTGGTTAATCATTTCCTTAAAAGTAATGTGGTTTTGTATCTGCACGATGTATTCAACCTTCACCAGAACAAGAGGCACCTTGTGGTCTCCGTGGAAGTGCATTATTATCCTCAGGATCTGAACCAAATAAATGTAAACATTGGGTAGACCCCTCCATAGTGCAATGTTATGCAGCATAGTACGTCGCTATTACTTTGCAGCAGATGTCTGGACTTTATGTGTGAGCTCCCCAACTTTTAGAAAGACACCTGAATATTTCCCTTAAGAATTCTAAATGTCCACTCTGTTACTTTTAGCGTCTTCCCCAGCCCGGTTGCTCACCAATAACTAGGCCACACACGGAGCTTAGTATAACATGTCTTTATTCTTCTGCGTGTAACCACGAATTCAACATTCTAAACCTGAATTAATTTCACTACACTACGTCACAGTTCTATGGAGTCCATCAGAAGCCACAAGGGTTCCGTCATTACAAAACTCACACAACACAACATCTCCCCCCTTGTTAAATAAAAATAAAACATTTTTACAAATATATACATAGTTATAGCTCTTCAAAGAAACTTTGTGACACTTTGATCACACGTCCTGACTGTGTCTTTGGAAACTGGGGACAGGCAGTAGAAGTGTTCATTACCGGCATTGGTGATGTAGAAGGAGCAGCATTCAGGGGTTCTTCACATGTCCTTTCAGACCCAGACTCTGCAGTGACATCAGTGCCCGACGAGCGATGAGCCACATGTCAGAAATGTAAGGAATCTCACGTAATGGACTTCCCAGGATGTTGGACAGTCACCATGTGTCCTTTGCAGTTCACAAACAGCACGGAACGGTTCAGCATCAAACGGAGCATCAGACTTTCGTTTTCTATGCTGATGAAAAAGCACTTGATCTCCTCTAGTGAACATAACATCTTTTGCATGTCGATGCCTGACTGCATAGGCCTTCATTTTGCTCTTATGATCCAAGTCTTTCATGAAGGTTTCTTTCTCAGTATTTGATCTTCTGTTAGTCCATTGAGGTAACTTGGTCATCATGGCTCTCCCAAACAACAAGATTGCGGGGCTTTCACCTGTGGTCGAGTGAGGGGTCAAACGGTTAGCTTGAAGTATCAAATTAAAGACTTTCTTAAGGTTGAGGTTTTCTAGTACATTACGCTTGAAAGCCTTCATGAAACATTCAAGAAGGCCATTGGCCTGTGGCCAAAGAGTTGTGCTCTTTTGATTCTTCCCACTAAGATGACTGAGAAAGTCTCTGATTTCTCGACTGTTGAAAGGGTGGCGATTGTCTGATTTTAAAATTACAGGAACACCCCTTATTGCAAAGATGCCATCTAATCTCTTGATGACTCTTTCTTGAGTAATAGATAGGAGATCTTCAATCAAGGGAAAATGGAAGCATTCATCAATGATCACCATCAGGTGCTGTCCGTTGTCAAGAGGACCAAAGAAGTCAACGGCAATTGTTTCCCATGCATGTGTTGGCAACTCTGGCATGTTTAAAATGTGTTGAGTGGTTTTTGATGACAAGCAGTTGCATAGATGACAGGTCTTCAATTCTCTTTCAACTCTCTCATTGAGATTTGGAAACTAGACTCAGTCTTGTAGAGCTCGTTTGGTGGCAACAATTCCACGATGTCCTTCATGGGCCACTTCAATTATCTGCTGTTGAAGACTCTCCAGAATGACAGTTCTTGAACCTCTTGAAATAATACCTTCCTGAGTAACAGAAAGTTCATCTATCACATTTTTTATCTTTTAATACTCACTGTCACAGGTAAGAGGTCGAGGGTGCTGGTACTAAGACTGATGTGTAATTATGTCCTTCAGTTTCAGCATGTCACTCTCTTGACTCATGGCAGTGACAATTTATTCCAAGGAAATAGCAGCTGGGTTGCTGATTTTACGAGGAAATTTATGTAGGCTTCAGTTGTCTTAGAATGGGTGACAGGGCACTGTAGAGGCACTCATTAAAAGTAGTCAGCAGGGTTTTGTTCTTTGGTTGGACTATGCACAATGGTGTAGTTGCATTCTTGCAATCGCAGACCTCAACGTTCAATGCGAGGAGGCATTTTTGCCTTTGGATTGTCGAAGATAGCCAACAATGTTTGACGATCTGACACAAGCTTGAAAGGCTTTCCGTAAAAAATACATGGAAATGTTCACAAGCCCACACCACTTCTAAGCTTTGTTTCTCAGGTTGTGAATAAGCACGTTCCGTTTGGGACAAACTTTGCCTCGCATATGTCACGATACATCTTCGAGCATTTGGGTATCTGCTGTGCAAGGAAGAAGCCTAACCCAACAGGGCTAGCATCAAAAACAACCTTATTATGAAGCTTTGGATCAAAGAATGCCATTTCAGTAGTGTTCTCAATAGCTTGTTTGATTTTCTGAAAGCTTTGCTCACATTCATGTGAATAGAGAACAGAAACATTCTTTTTCGTCAAGTCTACTAATGGTGCACTGACAGTGGCAAAGTCTTGTATGTATCTAGAGCAATAGCTGGCCATGCCAAGGAATTAACTTAGCATGAAAAACATCTGTGGGGAACTGGCAGTTGACACCCCATCAGAGAAGATATGGCCAGAGAATTTTAACTTTGTCTTATGTAACTCAGAGTTAAACCAGCATCAGAGAGCAACCAACACACTTGCGTGAGAGCTTTGAGTGCTCCTTCTGTGTAGCTCCGAAAACTAATGTCACCACTATAATTGAAAGCATTCATGACAGACTGCATGATATGTCAAATTACATCTTGAAATAGCTTGCAGCTGATGACACACCAAAACTTAGTCAATTCAATATCAGGCTTTATTTCAGCAATAAGGCCATAAAGAGCATACAAATAAAAATTGCATTGGCAATGAAATCACATTTATCGATATAAAACATTCTTTTTATTAATTACAATCTAAAAACATAAAATACATATCAGTAATACCACTGTAAAATCATGCAAAATTCATAACAGTCGCATAAATAGATTAGCTTGCATGTTTGTATGTGGAGTGAAGTCACTACTGCAGATTTTGTACAATATATACAGCAGTTCAGCCTTGGATCTCTTGGGGAGGTACACAGTTTTTGTCTAGCTTTCCATAATGACATCAAATATCAGGAGAGTATGAAAACCATCAGTTGACTGGAGTCAGATTTCGTAATTCTCAAGACCACCTTATGTTCTTTGACACCCAGATTGTGGCACAAAGGTAGTATACTGATAGGACAGACAGAAAATGTTAACATGCTCAAGTGTTTCTTTAGGATTGGCACAAGATGGGCACCCTCCACCCTGGTGCCGTGCGCTCATTTGGAAGTAAGTTAATGGATGGGCAAAGTCCCATTGCAGAACTGCAAAAACAGCCTTCTAGCTGATGCCGGCTCTATCTCATCCAAAACATAATCTTTAAGAAAGGAGTCCTTGGCCATAAGGAAAGCAACACAAAGAGAGTCAGGCTTAATCTGGGAATAAACTATTTCATCTATATGTTGGCAATAGTTGAACTTGATGAGCGTCTTCAAAATAACACTGGCCTTCTCTGGATTGCTCAAGAGACTCTCGCACACAATCTTTGCGAGAGACGTTTTTTTCATATCTCAGCCAGGGTATATGGTGTGAACCAGGGATGAACAATATTTCTTCTAGAGCAGGCAGTATCAGCACAATTCAGGGGTGGCCCAGATCTAATCCCAGAAGGTAATATGTCTTAACCTGATCTTCTCTGTAATGGGCCTAAGCCCAAGGTCCAGTCAAAGGAGGAGTAAGAGGGTGGTGATAGGCAACCCTGTCAGCTAGTGCATAAATTGTTTTTCGGTGTTTAGTAGTGAATTTGCATCCCTATATCCCCATAATTCTGCGCCATAAAGAGCTGAGCCTAGGGCCTAATGATTGTAGATCTGAATGGCCAGTTAAATAGAAAGAATCTGGGATCCTTGAGATATTTTTACACTACTCCCGGCCACTTGTTCCAGTTTGAGTCTGCGATGGGTTACATGGGTGCGCCAGCCTAACTGTTCCATAAGTGTGATCCCCAAATAGTCAAAAGTGCACACAGGCTCCAGAGGTGTTCCAATTAGCATAGGATTGGGTCTGTTTGAGTGACAAGGGTTCAGGATCATGAAGTTGGTTTTGTTTTTCAAACAACTTTGCCTGCAGAAACCTTTGAAACAGTGCTGTAGTCTTTGGCGGCCCATATGAGATTTGGAGGGAAGCAATGTGTCATCAGTGATGCAGCAGAAGCTCTTTTCTGTTTTCTAGCAGTGGGCCCATACATTTATTATACTAACTTAGTTACTTCAGTGAGATTATATACTTCACTCACAGAGGCATTGGTCCTCTGATGGGCCTTTCTTTGTTTGAGTGAGGGGTGAGAAATCAGGGTGTCAAACTGTTGGCCACCCAATGAGGACCAATAATGGGTAGCCAACTTACAAGTATTGCAATTGGAAGACCCAACCTTCTAAAGAAGTTCAATCTAACAAGAATTATACAAACCAGAAGCTGTGCTGTGGCTAGACAGAACAAGAGCAAAATAACCTGATGTTTTGAAAATAACCTATGACACTCTCTATCATGCATTTAGAAATCAAATATTTGTAAGCACAGTTTCTGTGGGAAGAACATTAAGACACAATAAAAGACTCAGACAAATGTAGATAATTTGGTTATTGTATTAAAGATCCAAAATCAATGCATATAAGTAACATTTTCAGTAACTCTGTCATGAGTCTTACAGCTCGCAGTATAAAACCAAACATTTAATCAGAGTAAATCTATTGCTAAATAAATGAATCCATAAAGAGGATGGTTAAGGTTAGAATTCCTTCCACCAACAAAGGCAGGAAAGGTCCTTGGGCATGGGCAAGGGAAATGGAGCAATAATCAGGAAAGTTCAGGTCTGGTCTCTCATCAGACAGCTCCATATCGTCCAGGATGTAAGTGCTTCAGCAAAGGGAAAAAAGGCAAGGGGCATGTAAAGATAGTCTGGCAGGCAGTCGGCAATGGAGGAAAAGGGGCTCCCCGTCCTTCTCAGAGAGTCACTTTTTATATCCCAAATCGTCCATTTGTGACATCAGTTGTCACTATACAATAGTCTCACTGTCATGTTACCATTCTTCTGTTCACCAGGTACAAAATTGATACTCCAACATATTTTCCCATGTTGCTCATAGGTTAGTTGATAAAGAGCTTATTTACCCTGTAATCTCTTCTGAAGCAGGGTTTCAATCGAGTCACTTGGAACACCAGCTGGACCACCTGAGTGGCACATGTGTCATCCAAATTGCTAACCTCAGATTTCTAACTGACGACCCTGTAGAGACCACTCCAATAATCCTCCAAAGTTTCAGGTTAAATTGGCTTGTGCATCATTGCACCCTAATCCTCTTGGTACCAACTCTGCATCACCTTCTGGTCATATCACTCATTCCTCAGCTAACCAGAATGTTTTTCTTCACTTTGTTCATCAGTTGAGCCATCAGCTTCCTGAGGCTCAAAACTGTTCTCCAACTCATGTCATGGGGACACAGCCATACCTTCCCAGCTCTCTCTGACAAAAGTCAGTGGACTACAGCTGAAATGCTCAAACTGAAATTTATGGGGCTAAACTCTACCCCTTCTGTGGTATTTTCCTGTAGTTGAATAAGAGACATATAGGAAGAGATAGGAAATAGCCTTTCCAATGAAACCGGAACCCCACATGCCTTTACCACAAAAGCTTTACAACGCATGGAACACTACCAAGCCATTACCATGAATGTCTTTACAATGGATATGCCTTTACCATGCATGCCATTACAACAAATCCTCTTGGTACCAACTCTGCATCACCTTCTGGTCATATCACTCATTCCTCAGCTAACCAGAATGTTTTTCTTCACTTTGTTCATCAGTTGAGCCATCAGCTTCCTGAGGCTCAAAACTGTTCTCCAACTCATGTCATGGGGACTCAGCCATACCTTCCCAGCTCTCTCTGACAAAAGTCAGTGGACTACAGCTGAAATGCTCAAACTGAAATTTATGGGGCTAAACTCTACCCCTTCTGTGGTATTTTCCTGTAGTTGAATAAGAGACATATAGGAAGAGATAGGAAATAGCCTTTCCAATGAAACCGGAACCCCACATGCCTTTACCACAAAAGCTTTACAACGCATGGAACACTACCAAGCCATTACCATGAATGTCTTTACAATGGATATGCCTTTACCATGCATGCCATTACAACAAATTTCGTTGTAAAGGCATATGCGTGGAAAATGTTTTCAAGGTAAGTACAGGTAAGTACTTTGGGCCTAATTACGATGTCGGTCGGAGTTGCCTCCAACCGACACCGTTGAGGTGGAGGAACCTCCCGACCATAGGTGAGTGGTTCCGCACACCAAATTACGATCCGACCAATCCTCAATGGGAGCTTGTGCAGCGGGTGGAAACAGCCCACAGCACTAGCACCCATTGTGAAATGGGAGTTTGTGAACATCCCTGCACCGTGTGGCCACCAAAAACCTCTTAGCACACCCACTGTGTGGGACTTACTGGAGGTAACAGGAGGGGTAGTTGGCCCCCAAAGGCCCTTCACAGCAAAGGTGAATTCACCCCCCCCTACTAGTAGTGCACCCGGAGGACCGTTTGCAGAATGGTGGAGAAAGGCGGCGTGGCCTCCGACAACCTCTAAGCAATCCTGCTGTGTGGGACTTACTGGAGGTAATAGGAGGGGTAGTTGGCCCACAAGGGCATCCTTGGGGCCAACTACCCCTGCTGTTTAAGTTTACGTCTGGGCGGTGAACTCCGCTCTGCTTGCGGAGTTTGCAGAGTTTTCCGTACTCCGCATTACGCGGAGCTCGCGGAGTTCTGAAAAACTCCGCTTCGCAGAGCAGAGTTTTTTTCCTCGCTCGCGTTCGTCAATGTCAAGTTGGCGAGCGCGGAAAATCCACCTCCCAATGAGATTTTTCCTCGTTCGCAATCGTCAACATCAAGTTGGCGAGCGCAAGCGTGGAAAATCAACCTCCTGGTGAGATTTCTCAACGCGGGTGGTCAGATTTCTCTTTGCGAGTGGTTGCATATGCTTGTGACCGCTCGCGTTCAGAAACTGTCCGTTCATGTTAAGTAAGCTACCGCTCAAGTAAAAATCTACTCAAGTGGCAGAAAGGAGGCAGCGCCCGCTTGCGCTGTGCATGGTGCCATTCGCGATGATTGCAGAGTGCGGACAAGCACCTGGCACTGAAAATCACAGCGAACAGCATTTATCTAATGCACTCCACTGCTTGCGGAGCTCCACATAGCACAGCGGAGTTTTATTTGCACTTTGTGGAGTTCCGCATAGCGGAACTCCACCCAGGCTTACTCCTGTTACCTCCAGTAAGACACATACAGCTAAGAGGTCTTTGGAGCCAATGCCCCCTTTCTCCACCACTCTGCAAATATGCCTCCTGGTGCACTAATGGTTGGGAGATGAAGTCCACTTTACTCCTGAGGGACCTTTGGGGCCAAGAAGCCCTCCTGGTACCTCCTGTAAGTCCTACACAGTGGGATTCCTGAAGGCTGGTCAGAGGCTCAGACCCCTTTCTCCACCACTCTGCAAACGTGACTAAAACAAAAAAATCATAGAAATACACTGAAAAACCAAAGGTTACAGGGACGTTATAGTTAGGAATTAGCATTTGAAAAAACCTTGGAAATTCACTGAAAAAACCAAAGGTTAGAAGGACGTTATAGTAAGAATTAGCATTTTAAAAACCTTAGAAATTCACACCAAAAACCAAAGGTTACAGGTATTTTATAGTTAGGCTCAGGTTTCACACGTACCAAACCGGTGAAATTCAGCTGTTATAGTTAGTGAGCTAACTATAACCTGCACCCTCACATTGCACTGTTTATGGCCTAACATATTATATCACTTATGACATGGTCAGTGGCATCACTGATGGAATCACTGATGACATGTCAAATGACACCACTGCAATGTTGTGTACTTGTACACAACTTCCTCGATCATCAAAGGTGATAGACACATCCATTGGCTGTTGTAAGTTGCTTTCATACATGTTAGCCTATGGCTGGGCCCGTTGCAGAGTTTCAAACTCATATGCGGTCAACTTCCGCTCCGGACGTCTAATTCCAAATTTCATGACAGCGAGATCAAGCGCTGGGCATTTTAGATTTTTAGATGTAGAAATAGTGTGTTTGTCAATGTTAAGTACACCACCACCACTCAAAATGATGGCTAGTTTTTTTACCTATACAAAATGATAATGTTACTCATGTATGTATGTATAATGTAAAGTTACTGTGGTTAAATGTGGTAGTTAACAGATGCTTTGATGGCAACATGTTTTCTAAAATGTATAAATAATACATTTAGTATGTATTATTTACACATTAAATTTTTTTTATAACACATGTAACATTTTTATCTTACGGTGATTGAATGGAAGTTGTTAATATTGCATTGGACTTGTTTTCATTCCAGTGTTGCCACCAAGGCCCACATTTTGTAGGCCACCCAAAGCATACTAATCTCCCTTCACATAGGCTAAATCCACAATTTGTGTTAACTGTGTGTAGCTGTTGATGTGTCTAATCATTGAAAGGAGAACTTCTTGTAGCACATCACTTAAAGTTGGTTGTGACATTCCACCAGATACTGCAACAGTGAATTGGAATCATCCTGTAGCCACAAAAGGGAGTGCGGCCATTCTTTTCACTAATTATATTAAAGATGTGTGTTTCCTATTGTGAGGCCCAAGATCTGGCTCGAGCTGATGACATCCATCAATCAGAGTTTGCCTATTTGATCTTTTTTTTCGATTATCTCTTGTTCTTCCATGGTGGCAAGGTCTGGAATTGTCAATTGGCATGAATGTTTGGGCTTATGCATAAGTTATGATGTATTAGTATACAATTATGAAACATTTCTTCATTACAATTAAATTGTATCTATGGGCCATATGTAGGTAATTTTTATTTACCGATTCCTAAATACCGAATTTTACCGATTCGGTATTTAAGAATCGGTAAATAGAATGTAGGTAAAAATTCGGTAAATTTTACCGATTCGGTAATATTCGGTATTACCGATTCGGTATTTACCAAATCGGTAATAAGGAATACCTTCCCATTCATTCCTATGGGTCTGGAGGCCCATAGGAATGAATGGGAAGCCATTCACTATTACCGATTCGGTAAATACCGAATCGGTAATAGGGGGAGCATATTCAAGGGTGGCAGAGTGTCAAATTGACACCCTGTTGCACCCCTGAATCGTGCATGTGTGCACATGTGGTGCACATACATGCCCTAAGGGCATGTTTGTATGCCACATGGCACTTTTAAAAAAGCACAAAATTGCTTTTTAAAAGCTATTCAGTATTTACCACCAACTTGTAGTTGGTGGTAAATAACAAATCCTGAAACCAAAAATGCACTCACTTGAGTCCTCCCTACATAGGATTTAAGGAATCGGTAATTTACCGATTCCTTAAAATAACGAATCGGTAAATTACCTATTCCTTAAATCCGGCCTCCTACATCTCGATTGCTTAAATACCGGTCGGTAACGGGAGATTTACCGAATTTCGGCCGTTACCGACCGGTATTTAGCTACCTACATATGGCCCTTAGTTTCTGAATTGTGTTTTTTGTCTATTTGTATCCACTTTTTAAAGAAGTAAAAACATTTACCTGAATGGAATTCATATTTGAATAAGGACTCTTTTCTATATAACCTTTTGAAAATTTATGATGGGAGTAAAAAAGTTTGCAAATAGAGAAAAAAAATACAACACCAGTCTTTAATGTTGTTATTTTTATTATTCTACAAAACAAAATCAACTTAAAAAGGATGAAAATAAAAAAGCAAACACAAATTTGCATTATTAATCATGGTGAATAAAATTATTGTTGAAAAGCCAAAATTGTTTGAAGGCCAATGTCCAAGATACAACTGGCATCAGAAAGTTAAATGTGTCTAGAAAATAGCCCACAAAGTGATTGGTAGTCACACACTGGAGGAAGTTAGGTTCTGTGTCTCTTCATGGTGGTGGTGGAGGTCTTGCCACCCTCTCCTGCTGGTACAGATGAACGTGTACACCTGTGGGGGGCTGATGGATCCACAGTTGCAGGGACTGAGGTGGGTGCAGGTGTTTTCTCTTGTGGCAGGGCTTCCCTTTCTGTGGCTGAAGCAGATGTAGTTGGGGCAGATATAGTAGGACCACAGAAAGGGGAATATGTTGCTGGAAAAGCCCTACACATTTGGGTGAAAATATCATGCAGCACCCCAGTCAGGGAGTCAAAATTGGAGTTCATATTCTCCATCTGTACATTGTGCTCCCATTGCAACTACTTATCTCATGGAGCTCTGTCAGGACCTGGCCCATCATGTCTTGGGACCGATGGTGGGATCCCAAGAGTTGGTTGATGGTGGCCTGGATGACAGTGAACCCAGTGGTCTCACTTTGCAGGCCCACAGATTCCCTCACATGACCCCTACACCCACTACCCTGTGCCCTTGACCCAGTGTGGGCCATCCCACTGGTTCCTATCTGAACTGGAGGTAGTAGTGGTGGTGTTTCAACAGCAAGCAGGACTGTGGGGCACAAGATTGGGGTGATGTTGGTTGGACACAGGAAGTGGAGGTATCCATTGGCCGAGGTGTGGTAACAAGTGGGGTGGGAGGTAGTGAGACTCACTTTAGCTGTCTTCCCAGGCAGACCAGATGGACCAGACTTGCAGAAGTGTAGTCCTCACTGAAGGCTTGATTCTGGTCTCGAGTGGAGGTATCCTCAATGGTAGATTGTTGTCCAATTACTCTGGCTGTTGCACCTATTATGAAATAATGACAAATACAAATGTTTCTAGTCTGGATTAGAACATCAAAATAGTTTGAAGCTACAATATGAAGCAACCTAAAAGTAAAAAGCTAAAGATTATGATGATTGTACCTTGCAGTGGTATGATAATAGGTTACACAAACAGTTTAAATGACCCACAAAACTACTTCACAACAGCAGGTGAAAAGATGTCTTGAAATGCAAGAGGATGATTAGAACTCATACGTAATATATAGCAAACATTTCACACAACAAAATAGAGAGGCGAAATGTGAAATAAACAATTCCAGGGCCTAGTAGCTAATATTCTGACATTTACACAACTCAGAAGGATATGCAGCATTACTGATCCCATGAACAATGCAGAGTACATTTTTACAGAAATGGCCACTTAGATTCAGCATACCAAATTACATACCTTAACATTTTGAGTAAATACACTTCGATTTGTGAAACAAAATACATCAATTTCATCAAATAACAGAGATAGGACAACATACAACATTCAACCCCCAAAAAGTTCAAAACATTGCATTGAATAGAGATTGATAAATACCTGACACTTTGACATATGGGAAATGTGCTAGGAAAGAATGTATGAGCCAGATAGCATTGCAATATTATTTTTACAAAACGAAAACAAGGCATCATGGTAGTTGTAGTCATTTCAATTAAACATTAACAACACTTTCAAATTTTAAACATACCTAGTGAAATTATGCTGTAAAAAAGGCCAGACATTTACAATGTTAAAAAAAATGCAATCTATTATGTGGTGTAAAAACAATTACAAGCTACATTACATCATATGAAATGTTAATGAGATTGAAACCTGTAACCTTATTAACTCCAAACTTACTTTCAAACAAGGAAACAGGACCACAGGACAATTGATAAAAAATGCATATATGTTTGTATATTTCAAGAAGGTGCAAAACACATTAGCAACAGCTAAATGTAAATAAAAAACAAGCTTTAGGTTTAGTGACACTTTGAAAAGTGTAACTTACCATTATCCACTCCACCAGGGATTCCTGGCAAGCCTTCAGGATGTAGGATCTGTAGGAACTTCTCTTCTGGGGCAATAGTTATAAAGGGGGGCTGGGAGAACCACCACCAGTCCTCTGGGCCCCCAGGTGACGCTTGGAGGCCAGGGAACGCACTCTTCCCTGCAGGTCATTCCACCTCTTCCTAATTTCCTCCTGTGTGTGCAGGTTGTTTGCTACAGAATTCACTTTGCCAACTATTCTGGTCCACATTTGCCTTTTCTGAGATATGGCTGTATTTTGTACTTGGGCTCCAAAACATTGTGGCTCTACTCTAATAATTTCATCCGCCATGACTGACAATTCTCCCTCTGTAAAACGGGGATTGCTCCTCCCTGCTATTATCAATAAACAAAAATTAAATAAATGTGGTGATCCACAAAAATATGAATGAAAGAAGAAAGGATACAAAAAAGAGAAAGCTACAAAATGACCCTGAGTTAACTGGCATAAACTCAGCTTGCAAATGCTGTGGTTCAGTGGAATGGCAAAGGATCATGTTATGAAATACAGTGTGTCTTATAGTGTGGTATGCAGGTGAACATAATTAGTCAACACACATCAGGTGTGTGATGCTAGCATCCATCATACAGCCACAGGACTAGTCCAATGTTGATCGTGTCACTCAACAGTATCACTCAATAGGCAATCCAACGCTAGAACACCGCCAGCACACCTGTTATATCTAAATAGGCTTGGCACAATCCTGCCATCCTGAAAGCAACAGAGTAATGTTAACCAGCAGAGGAGTCCACCATGTCGACAGCGGTGAACCATATGTGCGACGGATAACACTCTGCTGCCGCAGGCAGCGGTTCAGCCAGCACACATCAAAATACGGCGGTCTCGAGTCCATCAGCTTGCCAGAGTACTTGTAAACTCCACTTCTGAGGGAAGACGGGAGTCCTGCCAAGATCTAAATCAAGCTCCAAGTTTTTAATTCTTTTCTAAATCTCATGAAAGTCAGTAAGGCAAAGGGCAGGAGGGAGAGAGCTCCAAAAAGTTGGCGCTAGTACCAAAAACCTAATACCACCCATCTTTTATTTTTAAAAGCTGGGATAGTCAGCAAGTTGGATGAAGAGGTACATAAGAGTGACTAAGAGTATAACTCCTGATAATGGTTTGAATAAATTGGGTGCGTAGATTATAAAGGGCCTTAAAGGTAATGCAAAATACCTTATTTATTATCCTCTGTTCTACAGGAAGCCAGTGAAGGCCTAGTAAGAATGGAGTGAAATGACAATATCTAGATTGATTAGAAATAAGTGTAGCAGCCTGATTCTGTATAATCTGCAGTCTACTCACTTGGGCTTTAGGAATGCTCAAATAAAGAGAGTTAGCATAATGCAAGTGGGACATGATTAAAGCATAGCCACCATGATCGGGGCCTCTTTGGTTAGGAACCTAGCTATCTTCTTAATGTTCCAGAGCATAAAAACACAATAAGTGATTACTTATACTATCTGGGATTTTAAAGACAGCTCATTGTTTATAATAACTCCCAGGCTTCTTGCAGATGTTTTGGGTAATGGAGGAACCCCCATTGCTGGTGGCCAGATGGAAGAAATCCATAGGTCTGCTTTGTTGTTCACTAAAACAATTTCCTTTTTGTCTGCATTAAGTTTTGAAAAGTTACTACCCATCCAGTCACAGATAAAACACATTATAGATTGAAAATTCCTTTGGGAGACAAGGGAGCCATCAAGCCTAATATTAAGCTGAGACTCATCAGCGTAATTGGAGATGCTACAGTTCAAAATATCCAAATCCTAAATAGATGGTCTAATGTAAATTTTAAACAACTGGGGAGAAAGAGAAGAGCCAGTGACTCTGGGGCTTTAAAAGGACCCAGATGAATGGATTTCATGCAGTCACTCAGGAAGATTTTATTCAAACAAAGGCACCCTACAAAAAAAACACAATTCCTGGTTGACGGCATCAAAAGCTGCAGACAGATCTAACAGCACCAAGGCAGATGGTAGACTCTCAACAATCATTAGTGCATGATGAGGCTTTCATGATATCTCACTAATACTAAGTGCATGCTCCTATTTGCACACTCATTCAATAATACTGCCACATTACTTTTGCAACATTAGCATAGAAAAGCGGCATTTTTGCATGTTAATGGACTATATTTACACAGGTAACACTATGTACCTATCAATCCTTCCTTATCAGTGATTTATTTATTGGTTCTTTTCTGCTTAAGCAAACAGCTATATAAAAATACAGCCTTACAAGTAGCTCCTCTGAAATGAGAACAAAGAGTGTAGTTCCTAGGTTGTTACCGGATGTCCTTTTAAACCCAGCCAAAATGGTGCAGTTTCCCAGGTCATTATTAGAGTTCCCTATAAAGTAAGCAGAAAGTATTAGTGCAGGTAGATACTGGAGTTCTTCCTGAAACCATCAGAAACTGTGCAGTACATCAGGTTATTATAGTCAGCAGAATGGATTAGTACCAGATAGCACGTACATTCAGAAGCCTCCCAAACACCACATCAGGAAAAATAATGATGTGCTTTTTTTTGTTTCCTATTTTGTAAATTTTAAGATAGCCTTGTATCACGAAACAATGCTTAAAAGAAAAATAAGCTGTGTGTTTTATATTCTTCACCAGTGTCGTCATTGAACTATTTAATAAAAGATCAGATAATTTTCTAATGGGAATGAAAAAGTTAAGAGCTAGCAGGATCCAGAGTGACTGGCAGAGGGATGATCAATGAGGAAGTTGGCCCGAAATGTCCCACATCTAGAGTTTTCAGGCCCTTGCACTGTGCTTCATGGCATTTCCATAATATTCACTCCAGTGCTCTACAAGCTATATTCATGCCCAAGAAAGACCAGATACATGAGCCCACATGCAGTATGAGAACCTGTGTCAGCAAGAACACATGCCCAATCAAAGAAACTTGGGCTTAGATATACCATAATACTTTTTGACGTATCACATTTCCAATTGAAAAAAAACTTGGAGAACCCTGATTCTGAACAGAGAGAGAGTGGTAGATGTGAGTGAAGAAAAGCATAACCAGAAATGAATAACCTCATACCTACACTTCTTTCTTTGAAATCGGCATACTCAAAATCCATTATGAAGCCTTCAGGTTCGTTTTTATTAGGTCTCGTCTAGCGGTGCAGCGCATGCGCTGCTCGCTTTGCGAGGCATGCAGTATACACTATAGGTGAGGGAAGCCCCGCCCACTCCCCCGCCCACTTTTTCATTGGCTTGTGGCTTTTTCCTTTCTAAATGCTGCCTTCTGATTGGTTTAGAGGCTGCTAGTCCCGCCTTATGACGGCCAGGTCTCCTTCCACGGCTATTGGCCCCTTTACTGCATGTTTCCTGAGCACTACTTTGTTCCCGTGCCACCCCTGCCGCTGTCCGAGACTTCTCTCCCGCCCCCACCACTTCCATTGTTCGTGCCTTATTAACGCCCGCCCACCCGCACTCCCGTTTGCAATGCAATAGGTCTCGTGTAAATACGAGTCTTCTTGCATTGCAAATGCTTGTCTTGTTTTAAAATGGTTGCATTGGTTTCGCGAGCTAGAACTCAACAACAGCGCACTGGTGAAACGGCTGCTCGGTTCCAGCGCTGCTGCTGCCGCTGTGGATGTCCGTCTTCTATGCCCGTGCTGGCTGCGGTGGATGTCCGTCCTCTATGCCCATGCCGGCTGCGGTGGATGTCCGTCTTCTATGCCCGTGCCGGCAGCGGTGGATGTCCGTCTTCCATGTCCACGCCGGTCCCGCCGCACAGAGCCCGTCTCCCGCTCCTTCACGCTCTCAGCTTGTGACAGCCCCGGGCTCAGCTGAGGCACTCTCCCCCAGCAGTCGTCCGTTCCCTGGCGTGCCCCTTTCCCGGGGCAGGTCCGTAGGCCTCAGCCATGAAGGTCGAGGAGGTGAAGAGCACCACGAAGACCCAGCGCATCGCTGCGCACAGCCACGTGAAGGGTCTGGGGCTGGACTCGGACAGTGGCCTGGCCAAGCCTGCCGCCGCGGGGCTGGTGGGCAGGAGACCGCTCGAGAGGTGAGGGGAGATGTGTAGCTGCGGCAGGGGCAGCGCAAAATTATGGGATCTACCTGCATACTGTTTTGATGGGCCCCTGAGATGTCACAGGCATTCCTAGCCCTGAAGCTCAATGAGGGCCCCTGGAGGGTGGGGACCCCATTGACCGTAAGAATCTGAGTTACGCCCCCCGGAGTGAGGACGGAGCTGTCTCCGTGCTGAATGACCTGCCCGCATGCTTTTCGTGTCCTTCCTTCCTCCTGCATCTCAGCATATCCTCACTTGGAGGATGTTACTCCAACCAAATGCCTTTCAGAAATTTGTATTGGCACACCCTCCTTAAAACATGCATCAACCTTCCAAACATGAGCCATTTTCTATTAACTTCACTTTTGAATATTATGTTATTTGGCACTTGTATAGTGCACATCTGTCAATAGTACGGCAATGTGGCGCTCTTAACTGTTTGGAGCAAATACAGACATACCTGTGTTTTTTGTTGGAGTGCTCTGTCCTTGTACTGCTGGGCAGCTCATTGAGATCAACGTTCATTGCTGAAATATATGATAATCCGCACGTCAAAAGTTTGAATTCTGACATGGCCGACTCAGCCTTCCATCCTTCCGATGTCAGTAAATTGAGTACTGTTAAATTGGGTTTTACTAGCGCCTGTTATCTACAATGCTTTGAACTATTCAAACTATTATTATTCTTTGTTATTTTTAATATGGTCTGTATGAGAAGATTTAGACGAGGCATGTGAACACTGGACTTGCACGGATGGTTGATTTTAGTAGGTGCAGTGTTGCATAGCAGTATGTGAGCGAATTAAAGAGTGCTTCATGCAGAAATTGTTATGTCTACCTGTTAACGGGGCTAGGGCATGATCGGTGTGTTATCTAGCTCTCATGTTAGTCGAGAGGCCATGAGTGAGTATAGTAATGCAGCTTTATATTTGGTTATAGTGTATGTATAGATGCCCTGATGATGCAACCAAAGAAGAAAACCATAGATACCTAAGTTAAGGTTCTGTGGTCCACCCATAAGCATTGAAGGCTCAGCAATTTCAGTGTGTTAAATTGGGATCTGAGATTGAGAATGCATTGATCTGTTTCCCACGGGTAGAAAGTAGGTCGGTGTCAGGTAGGGGTTCTGGCTCCGGAACAACAATATTGACACAGGCTACTGTCCAGACACCACAGAACCCCAAATAAAAGGCCTCCCACACTAATTACTCCTATTGATGTTAGCGTATCTTACAGGGCTGATGAATTCTTATCACCTGATGCCTAGGACATATTGTTCGGTGCTAGGGGCAACACATTTTCACGTTTACATTGTTCAGCGGACAAGCAGGCCCAATTCTCTGAAGCACAAACCTCTTGGCTGCAGGTTTACATTACCAATCTGTGTAAGGATTGCCTGCTACTAAACCAAGATGTGTATATGGTCTTTGAGTCACTGATACAAAGCCTTTATTATTACGGCCAGTGCTGTAAGGAATGGCAGTGAGGCCAGCCTCACTTACTTTCAGTGGTTCTAGTACAAAAATGTACATGTTTGTAAAAGTTAACGATTTGAGGCTACGTAGAATGCTCCCAAAATGCTTTCTAATTGCATGCAGAAGCCTGAATGTAAGACTGGTGTTTATTTATTTATTAGTATTTTTTAATTTCAAAATAAAATGTGCACCAAAACTTTAGATACAGTTTCTACAATACATCTTTTGGTAAAATGTGTTTAAAAATATACCGAAATTAATTGAGGGCAAATCAGTGTAAAACTATTATGGGAAACATGTAAATATTATAAGTGCCCAGTTCTTAAAGAAAGACACAAAAGTGTACCCACAGATATGCCTTTGCGCAGATTTACATTACCGCGAGTTTAAGCTATTGGCATTGTAAATGACAAGGCCTTTTATTTACGTTTTAAAAACCAAAACATAAATAAAAGTAATTGTCATTTACAATGCCAATAGCTCAAACTCGCGTAAATGCGAGACCTATTGCATTGCAAATGCTTGTTAGACTAGAGGTAACTCGTTGTTGGTTGTTCTTCTAGATAGTCTTTGTAAAGTGTTATTTACTATAAAAATTGGCATATTAGTTGGAGGGGTTGGAAATCCCTTCCATTAATAACCACAGTCCTTGTCAGTGTGATCCAATAATGTCCCTAAAAATACCTGTACTTAACATTAAGTAGCTTGGCACAAAGCAGTTCAATCCAAAATCAATACAGAAAAGAGAGAATATTTTAATAAGTACAATGATACCAAAACAATAAAAATAAAATAAGTAGAACCAGAGATATGATTTTTTTAAAGTTTTGTCTCAGTGGAAGGTTTACCTTTTGACTTAGAAACATTTATGGAGAAATAGTGGACTTTGACGGGTCATCAGTGGTGCAAGCTGACAACAGCGGGTTGCTGAAGAGCAGGGTCCTGGTGCAGTCATTGACAAAATCAGAAAAGTTCTGAGTGGACGAAGTCTGCGCCATTTATCAGATGCTGCTCGGCGTTGGTCCCGGTGAAGCACTCTACATTTGGACTTTAAAAAAAATCTGAAATTCAGATATCTTTCAGCGGGGCAAACCAGCAAGTTGAGGCCGACTGGCAGATTCGAAGACTGCTGTGACTATGGCAGATAACCCAGTCCCCAACAATTCTCCAGGTAGAAAGTTGCCAAAACATTATAAAGTCCCACTTCTTGCAGTATGGGTGACAGGAGGAGTACACTCCAACACCAGCCAAGGATCCAAGACCGGGAGGTCATCACTTTGGGGTTAGGATTCACTCCAGCAGAGGCCAGTATCAGGGTCCGGCGCATGACCATTTGGAACTGGTCGACTGATCAGTTGCAGGGTAAGGAGCCTCTCAAAGCTTGTTGTGCCCCTGTAGCTCAAATAGAAGGGCATCCAACTGACCCCTGGAGTCACAACTGGGTTCAAAGCAAGCAGCTTCACTCTTTCTGCAGGTTCTTCAGGCATCAGGGCAGTCCTTCTTCTGAGTCTCCACAGGTCCGGGAGTGTTCTGAAAAGAGGTCTGTGGTGTCCACCTTTATGCCCAGTGCCAGCCTGTGTGGAAGGCAACCCCCCTAAACCAGTTCTTGTGAGTTTCACCCAGCTTACTGGGTATGGAACCAACTGGACTAGAGAGACATAATGGAAGCAATCCTTGGTGAGAGTTTCATTTGCTAGTAAAAAGATAAGCATCCTCTGACGCTGAGGAAGCTGCTGGGCACAGGCCCCAGGCCATCCACTCAAGGAAGGTGTCCCTCTCCCCATACCCATAGCCCTTTGTCCACTGTCCGGGAGCAACACATATCTCATTACAGTTGTCAGGTGATATCTGGACACTGACAGGAATGCCTTTTGGTTTTAGGCAGAAAAATGACAACTTTCTAAAAGTATAATTTCTAAAATATTAATATAAAATCTGACTTGACTATTAAGTTGGATTTTAAATTACTAATAAAATTAGTCCTTGAACCCATTTTTATAGCTGTTCTCAAGCTAGATTTAGCACGTATTTAAGGTAATAGTGCAAACCAGTGTTTAACCTATGGGAGAGCCAGACTTGCCTCAGTGAAAAACGACTCTGAAGTTTTTTTACTTTCAGGACATACACTACTTAAAACCATGCACTTTTCCCAATGGACTTCTAAGGCCTACCTTAGGGCTGACTTATAAGTATTAACAAATAAGGTTTAAGCTTGGCTTAAAAGGTTTATTTTAACTATAATAGTCAAGAACTACTAGTGTCTTGGTCTCAGTCAGCACTGCTAAAGGACGTTATCATTCAATCTAATACAATATCAGCTCAATTCTCAAAATTATAACTTTAATGTAATTGTTCATGATTGTATTTTTTAACCTTGTTTCTCAAAATAATAACACACAGTTCCTACTCTAATACAGAGACCGAACCTGTTTCTTCCTTTATTACTTCCATTACATGACTTGTTTTTACTACAATATATACATAACACAACACTAGTTATTTTTTGTTAATTTCCAGTTAAATGGCGATCTGCCTTGCCCAATGCATTTTGGGAATTGATGTCTTCTTCAGGGGATTATTATTCCTGTTATTATCAAGATAACATCTGATAAACAAAACTGTAATGCACTGTAAACAAATGGTAATCTCAATACACCGTGGAGAGACTGGTTTTC
This sequence comes from Calotriton arnoldi, assembly GCA_963921515.1. NCBI lineage: Eukaryota > Metazoa > Chordata > Amphibia > Caudata > Salamandridae > Calotriton > Calotriton arnoldi. The sequence continues at coordinate 822,211 of CAWUFW010006242.1, read as the reverse complement.
AAATCGTGTTTGCCTTACTGCAACTGACTATTAATCCAGCTTCCTTCAGCAGAATCCTTAGTTTCCCTCACCATTTGCCGCCCGTTTCTGTGTTTCCGACAATCGGGCAGATGCACTTACAAGAAAAGGATTCCCACTAACAAATTGGGGATATTTATGTATGGTGGGTGGTCCTTGGCTAGGATAGCGAGTATCTCTGCTAATCCGGCAGGCTGTAGGGCCATTCACCAGTCTTTAATTGATCCTCTAACGAGGGAAATTCATCTTCGCAATGAGCATAAATGAGAACTAGGGGCCTGATTACGATGACGGTGGGACTGCCACCGACAGCCCTTCAGTAGCGGTCCCACCGCCATCGTAATGCTGATTCCTGCCCGCCACATTAGGATGGTGGCAGATGGCTGGCGTTCAGAGAGACCGACCGCCATGGATCTGACGGGCTCAAGGAGCCCGTAGTTCCATCTGACGGACTTGTATTCCCTACAATAGTGGTGGTGCCTGCCAGGCACCGCCATAGGAATTACAATCTCCCTTCCTGCCGGCCATTCCATGGCAGTTTACCCACCATGAAATGGCAGGGGGAAAGGGACATTGGGGGCCTGTAGCGGGCCCCCCCTTCCTCCCTGGCCCTCTAACATGGCCACTGTGCCCCCCAACATATCACTCACCATGTGGCAGGCACCGCATGGTGCCTGCCACATAGTGTAGGGATATGCAAAAACTGTATTTTTTTAACTGCTGCGTGTGCTGCAGCCCGCAGCACACACCGAGATGCAAAAAATACACTTTGGGACCGCATTGAAGGAGGTCACATTCTAATTCCAATGGCGGGACCGCCGACATCAAGTCCCCGATATGATGTCCGACCGCCATCATAATGAGGCTCTCTGAACCTATGATAGTCACATGTGATGACTCAGTAATAGCTTCATGGACATTCAGAACCTGCATAAGCATGATTAAGAAAATTTGCTACACAATATAAGCCTAAGTATGAGTACACATTTGCACCAGTGGGCACAATTTCCGTGATATGCCAGATGGGTTGTCTACAGGCCCAGGTGAATCCAGAGCTTTCCCTCACTAAAGTTCTCCATTGGTGTGCCTCAACGATGCAGAGATTGCCATTATGGCATTTTGGGTTCAGAAATCAGTGCAACTATCTCTCCAAAATCATAAATCACTAGAAAAGGTGTTTGGGAAAGCTGCTTTACTTCAGGAAGCTATTTACTAAGATTCCTGAACCCGCTATGTTTCGTTTTCTGTCCTCTAGTTTTAAGAAGAGGGGGAGCTGGACTATAGTGTCAGTCTCAATCCAATATGGTGGGTGCAGTGGATTTCTATGGCTGCTTCCCAAACTAAGATAGTTCCAGTAGAATCCTGAGATATCACTTCCTTCTTGCTGAGCTCTTCCATTTTCTATAGTTCTCCATGAAACGAGGAGCTGGAATATATAATTATTTTTACAAAACCAAGGTAGTGGGCGCGTTGCAGTCCTCCGCTGCTTCTCAATCTTCAAGTTGGTGCTTTAATTCCTGTGATGTTACTTCCTGTCTCTTTAGTCTAAAGGGCAGCTGAACTCAAGGGATGATGTTATGTTATGTTATGTTAAATGCACTTGTATAGAGCGTAGCTGCCCCAGCAATAGGGCTTCCCAGCACTGAACCCAAGACCATAGGAGCCAAAATTACATGCATCAAAGAAGGGGACAAAAAGGCCTAGTTGAAGAAGAGCCAGGTCTTAAGGGATGTCCTAAAGTGCAAATGGTTCTGGGTGTTCCTGAGAGAGAGAGGCAATTTGTTCCATAAGGACAGGGCCAAAGCTCGCAAGGGGCGGCCTACCACCCTTGCTCTCCTAACTCGAGGAACAATGGCCAGCTTAAGATTGGCCAAACGCAGATGTCATGATGGCAGGTTAGGTAATTTTAAATTTTCAATAATAGGGCCCCCCTGGGAGTGTAGGTTTTTGTGGGCGATGCACACGCTCTTGAAGTGTATACGCTTGTCCACAGGGAGGCAGTGCAGCATAGACAATATCATTTTATTGTCATGGTCTTCACCGCTTTCTTACATTTTTATCCCAATGATTTTTCTCAGGATTTTCCCTGGACTTCAAAATCTTCTGCAGGTCCTTCCAGTCAGCCTCTGTATTCCTTTTCCTTCAACACAGTGTTTAGGAAGCTGTAGCCTTATACTCATCTTTGAACTTCGTCTTCATTAGCCTCTGAAGGTTTGAGGATATTCCTATTGGGTTTTTCCCTCCCTTGAAATTGTTCATTGGGTTCATCTGCTTATAAGCATGTGTACTCTACCTAGGTGGTTCCGGGACTAGTAGAAGGAATCAGAAGCCTTAGTCCAGACCGAAACCCAACCTCCATCCACACTCTAATATGGTTTTAAAAAGAAACAACGCTGGTTTTGTGTTTCACTGACTTTGCAATCTTTGTGAATACATTGATATGATTGTGGCCAACAAAGTGGTAATACTCATTTACCCTTCATTTACTAGTCCTTTACTAACAGGTATAGCCTCATAACTACGCTAAATTCAAGAAAAAACTGAGGATTTAGCTCTCTAGCAAGTCTGTTGCTGAGCTTATGAGGTTCTAGTTTTTCCCTTTCTTTAGTGAACTACACTAATATCTAGATAACACTTATGTAAGGGACCCCACCCAAGCAATCCACTGGATGCATGTAGTGACATAAATTAAATTTTTGTGCCACTACATTATTTACATTAAAATGCTTGTAATCATATTTTGCCCTGCCTCTTTCACATCCTACATCAATTCCCTTCAAACCAATTTCAACACATTACTGGAAAACCATGTGAACACTCATACTTTAACCCAAAAACGATTGGCACCACCCAAAAACTTTAACTCTGTGATGCTCCAAAATACCCGGCCAGCAACAAATGCTCCCTTTCCCTATAGGAAATAAAATAGGAGCAAACCAGACATCCACACATTACTGCTGAAGCCTTCACTCTATATGCAGATAACCTATCACATCAAAAACAATCCAGCAGTGCTTCAGCCCCCAGCTGGACCCTCCAATTGCACAATTCACACACAAGGGCAATGCCCTCAACCTCTTATTCAATGACAAAATTAAGATCCATCAGCACATTGTCAATATCAAGACTGTTCCTCCTCTGACACACACTCTCTGCACTTCATTTGCACACCACAACGGTCAGCCTTCAAGCCCCTGTCCTTTCAAACTTTCAAATCACAGATCTAGCAGACATCTGCAGTTCACTCAAAGCCATCTTGTATGACGATGTTTTATGCTCATCTTTCACCAAAACTCATTCAGAGAAGCTCTCTCAGCTCTGCCCGCCATTGTCAACACTTTCCTCTAACAATGTGTCTTCAAAGAAGCTCCTCTCAAGAGAGGACACATCCTCCCACTCTTTAAGAAACCCCACTTTGCCCTGCTGATCCATCACTCCCCTACCCTTCATTGGCAAGATCAAAATAAAAGGAGTATATACACAACACAAGAATAACATCAACGCCAACTATCTCCTACATGACTGCCAATCTGAATTCAGAACACAACACTGCATGGAAATACCTATGTTAAAAATAATAGTTATTTCTCTTCTGGCCACAGATAAAGGTTGTTAAACCTGACATCCTTGATGTGGTATTCTCTCTAACTTTTTGTCTTCTCCCCCTGTTTTTACTGAAATAACTTTTGTTGGCATTAGGACTCTGTACACTTCCCCCCTGCTAACCAGTTGCACAGTGCTAGTGCTTTCTCCCTCAAACATGCTAAAATTGGTATACACTTAATTGGAACATTTAATGTACTTAAAAGTCCCTAGTATATGATACTACATCTAACCAGGGCTAGAGGGAAGCAGCACCCATTGTGCCACTCACTAAAGTAGCCCTTTAAAGCATGTCTCAGGCCTGCCACTGTAAACTGTAGAACAGTTTTAAACTTCTATTTCGACCTGGCAAAATAAACCTTTTGCCATGCCTAAACCTTCCTTTTTAAACAAGTCACTCCTAAGGTAGGGCCTAACAGCTCCTAGGGCAGGATGCTTAGTATTTAAAAAGCGGGACATGTGGGTTTAAGTTTTACATGTCCTGCCAGTGAAAAACTTCCAAAATCGTTTTCATTGTTGCTGGCAAGCTACTCCCAAAGATTAACACTGGGTTGCCTAATTACATTTATTAAGTGCTAACTATAGTTTGGGAGCAGATAGTAAAATACTATTTACACTCATATGAACTGTAATTTAAAATCCTCTTGTTAGACCTGGCATCCTTGGCTGCATTGAGGATGAATGAGGTGCCTGAAAAGAACTGGGGGGCGGGCCTATAGAAACACTTTGAGGCTTCTGGGAGGGCGGTTTTACCACCTTTAGAGAAGGAGGGTGCCCTGACCTACGCCAATATGAAGGAGGCCTTATGCCTGAAGTATGGGCTCACCCCAGAACAGTACAGAGTGAGGTTCAGGAACTTCAAGAAGCATGATTCAGACACTTGGGTTGAATGTGTGAGGGTGTACACGCGTGCACTGGAAGGTTGGATAAAGGGAAGCAAAGTTACTGATTACGAGGGGTTGTGACATCTAATTAGTTGGGAGCACTTGAGCAGTCTATGTGTTCCAGAGCTGCGCCAGCATCTTTTGGACAGTAAGTTAACTGATCCCAGTGAGCTTGCTAAGGAGGCGGACCGCTGGACCAGCACCAGGGTCCACAAGAGGATTGTGGGTACCACAGCCAAAGGTGGGCAGGGTCCCCAGCAGAAGAGTGGGGGGGACAAATGTAATCAAAAGGAGTTCTCTAAAGGGCCCCAAAACAGTTCAGAGGGAAAGGAGTCCCAGCCCCCCCAGCCTAAGATGTTGCAGCCCCCTAAGGGCGGGCATCCCATGCAGGGTCCCCCCAGGTGTTACTCATGTGGTGAGAGAGGCCACATTTCCCCTAAGTGCCCCAAGAAATCCCAAGCACCCACTGATGCTCAGTCACCGGGTTTAGTGAGTGTAGCTTTGGGGGAGGAATTAGTTTCCAGTGAAGGGGAGGAGCAAGCAGTTTTGACCCTTGTCTCTTTAGGAGACAGAGAGATGGTCCAGGAGACCTACCTGCCTGAGAACACTAAAAAATACAGGCAGTGGGTGACCATCAATGGGAGGAGGGTGGAGGCTCTGAGAGACACAGGAGCCAGCGTGACATCTGCTAGGTGTCAGTGGGTGTCTGAGGAGCAGGTCATTCCCAATGCACTTCACCCTGTAGTTGCAGCGGACAACTCCGTGTGCCTCTGCAAAGTGGCGCTAGTTCCCTTTGAGTGGGGGGAGGTCTCAGGTTCCTTGAAGGTCCTTGTTAGTCCATCCATGCCTGTAGACTGTCTGCTGAGAAATGACCTGGAGAGTTCCCCATGGAGGGAGGTGGAACGCCAGGCTCATTTGGAGATGTTGGGTCTGCCTGAGTGGGTTTGTGTGACCACTCGGTCAATGGCAGCCAGCGGGGGTAATCAAGCGGACCTGGAGCCTGAAACAGTGGCCCACGGGCCTGCCAGGAAGAGGAAGGGCAGGGGGTGTGGGAAACCAGCCCCCACAATTCCCACGGTCCAGGAGGAGGCAGAACCTGAGGGGGATGCCCTGGAACCTACAGGGGAACAGGTAGCCGAACTGGGAGACCTGCCTGAGCTGACCCATTGGAAGCAGGAAGGAGGTCCCTCCAGGTAGGAGTTCTGCAAGGCACAGATGGAATGCCCTTCTCTCAGTGGTATGCGGCAACAGGCTGCAGACCAGGCGGCAGGTGGCGAGGCCAAGACTCATCTCATTTACTGGGAAGAGGGATTACTCTATAGTGAGCCTAAGGTCGCTGAGCCCAGTGCAGCCCTTGTGCTGGTAGTACCCGAGCACTTCAGGACCTTCCTACTGGAGCTGGCTCATGACGTGCCTCTCGCAGAACATTTGGTGTGCGACAAGACCATTCAGAGGCTTGCCACCCACTTTTTCCGGGCCCAAATGAGGAAGCACGTCAGTACACACTGCAGGATTTGCCAAACTTGCCAGGCAAGTGGCAAGAGTGGAGGGAAGTGTAAGGCTCCCCTCCAACCCTTTCCCGTGGTGAGCACCCCTTTCGAGTGGGTAGGCATTGATATTGTGGGGCCCCTGGAACCCAAGACAGCCGTAGGCAACAAGTTTGTCTTGGTCTTGGTGGACCATGCCACCAGGTACCCGGAAGCTGTCCCTCTCCGGACAATCACAGCCCCCGTGGTGGGCCATGCATTGATGGGGATCTTTTCCCATGTGGGGTTCCCCAGAGAGGTGGTCTCCGACTGGGGTACCAACTTCATCTTGAAGTACATGAAGTATTTGTGGGAGGAGCGTGGGGTAACTTACAAGTTCACCACTCCTTACCATCCTCAAGGGAATGGGTTGATTGAGAGATTCAACCAAACCCTGAAAGGCATGATAATGGGCCTTGCAAAGCCCATGAGACGGAAGTGGGACGTCTTTTTGCAATGCCTGTTGTTTGCCTACAGGGAGGTACCCCAGAAGTCCCTAGGGTTCAGTCCCTTTGAACTCCTGTACGGTCACCCTGTGAGAGGACCTCTGAGTCTGGTGAAGGAGGGTTGGGAAAAGTCCCCTGGTAAGACCCCCCAGGATGTGTTCAGCTATGTGCTGGCCTTCAGGAACCAGACTCAATGCTTCAGGAAACTCGCTCAGGCGAACCTGGAAGCTAGCCAGGAAGAAATGGAAAGATGATACGACCAAAATGTCAAATTGCTTTATTTCGATAACAAATATCATAAAAGCATCGAACAAGCCTCTTAAAAAAGGGTATATACAATTAAAAGGTAGCGTGGAAAATCATATCAAGTACATGGTAATGGATGAATCAGAACATAATAACATATCATTTTGTCATGCTAAGACATCTTATTTTGGATAAGAACATGATTTAAAAGAATTTATGATTGAAGAAAGAAATTAAAACCCGATGTACATTATATAAACGGCAGTGCCTAAATGTTCATTCAAGGTATATTTAATAAACTGTCTTGTGCAATAGTATGTTATCCATAGGGCTAGTAAAGTGCAATTAGATCACCCTTCGTAAGGCTTTATGCTTGACTATCCAGGCGCAACTCAGGAATTTGGCCACTCCGCAAACAAAAAGGGTTCTCGCATCAGATTTTAAAATGCGTAATGCGGTGCGATGGTCAAGAGTACCTAATTGCTTGCAGATTGGCGTCAACCATCTTGACCTTGCCCTTTCGTACGCCGGACAAGCAAACATGAGATGGGTAATACTCTCCTTCGGGGCCCTACAACAAGGACAACCTTCAGATGTCTGTTTCGAAGGGCGCCATTTAGCAGTCGGACCGGGAGCGACCCAAATCTGAATTGACAGTTGAGCGCCCTGTCTCTTGGTATCTGGATAACATCCACATATGGTTCAAGGCTTCTACATTGTTTATATTGAAGCAATTATTCGGTTAGCCTCCCCATATTTGGATTGCTAAGATCCCTCGTGTCCACCCAATCCCAATAGATGCGTTTGAGTTCAACCTTACTTGGGGGTTTTGATTGTCCCAGCAAACCTTAAGGCCAAGGGACGTCATTAATTTCTTAACATTGGTTATCCACTTGACCCCATTGTTAGCATCTAGATTCATAACTTCTGTAAGCCCTTTTGCATAAGCCGTGAGTTCCATGGTCCGCCTAAGGCGGGCCCAAAAGAGCAGCGGGCGTAGTTTGGCGATGTCGTCAAACGAACATCTGCCCATATCATGCATTAGGGGGATTAATGGAACATTCCGGGGTAACATGGCCAAATCCCTCAAGAACTTGTGCTCTGACTTGCAGATCTCATCCACATTATCAAATCCCCATAGCTCGGCACCATATAGTGCCGAGCTAACTGCCTTTGCATCATAAACCGTGAGTGCTGGGGCAATTGGCTTGCTTTGTGAAGAGCGATGTTGTTTGCTTAGTGCCCCGACTGCACGTTTATGGTTCAAGAGCATTTTATCCAGATGGGACCTCCACTGCATTTTTTCCAATAAGCGGATGCCGAGATAGTCGAACATGCTGACTCTCTCCAGGTGTATCCCATCTAGAGTGAGATTGTTTTTGAAAGATTTATGGGGATTTAGTGTCATGAACTTGGTCTTGGAGGTATTTATAACCAACCCCCGGGAATTACAGAAAGAATGATACCTATTCAGCAGTTTCTGTAGCCCAACTGGGGTCTTGGAGATCAGGAGTGTGTCATCTGCAAACAGGAGAGTCGGTACCTTATCACCCGCCAGGGCTGGGGCATCGGCTGGATCTTCTTGTAAAAAGCTAACCACCCCGTTCACGTATAAGGAGAACAGGGTGGGTGCCATCAAACAGCCCTGGCGTACTCCCCTGTTTACTGGAATCCTTTCTGTCATGTTTGCTTGTGACCCCCATCTCACTTGTGCATAATTGCCCTCATGGAGACGGATCAGTAAGTTGAGGATTGGTGGAGGAATGCCCAGATCTCCTAATATTTGCCACAACTTCTTCCTGGGGACTAGGTCAAAGGCAGTCCTTAAATCTATAAAAGCAAGATAAAGACTGCCTCTGCCGATCACAACAACCTTCCAGTATATCAGGAGAAGCCTGAAAACCTGATCCACCATTCCTGTGTTAGCCCTAAACCCCGCTTGGTACTGGGAGAGGATGTTTCCGTCCTCAGCCCAAGATTGGATCCTCTGCAGCAGGGCCCTGCCGACTACCTTCTGGATTGCATCAATCAAACTGATTGGCCTGTAGTTGGCAGGGTCCTCTCTGGCTCCCTTCTTTTAGATCGGAACCACCTCCGCCCCCTTCCATGATTCTGGTACTGGGCAGCCGTTGGATATGGAATTAATTAAAAGTGAGATATAACATGCCCAGTTTCGAGGGTCTGCCAGGAACATGTCTCCAGGGAGACTATCTGGCCCAGGTGCTTTGGCCAGGACTATCTTGCCTATAGCAGTTTCTATTTCTGCCAGCGTGAAGGGATCACTATTGCTGTCGTCAGCGGGAACAAGGGGGTAATCACACAGATCTTCTAGGTAACCGTCTTCGGGACCAGAGTAGAGTCTCCCGAAGTGATCAAACCAATCTTGGGGCGAGATATGATTCGGAATGTGATCTGAGTCCCCCTTACCTACCCGTCTAACCAGATTCCAAAAAAGAGTGGTATCCCTAGCTATGCTAGCGTCCTTTAGATCCTGCCAACGGTTCTCATCCCAATTCAGCTTTGCTTGAAGCAAGGCTGCTCTATAATCTTTTCTTGCAATTTTGACTAGGGGCAGTTCTTGCTTCTAATAGCTGAGGCCAATGCCTGTCTTTTTAACCTGCAGTCCTTGGTGAACCATGTCTGACTACTATTTTTCGAGGACCAGGTTTAGTGTGATTACTAGTCACTTGAAAATATGCACTAATCTGTTCAATTGTGTTCAGATAGATTCTAGGGACATTTGTAAGACCGTCAGGGCTTGTCGTTGCCTCCTGTAGATCTACAATATTCTTGTTTAGTACTTGCCTAATACCATCTATTTTTAGATCTTGTGCAGCAACCTTTGGCCATTTAAGGAATCTTCTGCAGTTTGAGGGAATCACCTCTTTAGTCAATAGCGGCTTTTCAGTGCTTGCTGGAGGACAAGAGGGGGCCCATGGAGTCTTCATTGTCACACAAAGAGGGTTTTGATCACTGTCTGTTGTATTCCCCACTACCATGTCAATGTCGAACCCGCATAATCTAACATCTAGTAAAACATAATCAATGCAGGAAGGGCAACTAGGTCTGTTATAGGTGTTAGCCCCCTTAGCATCAGATGTAGTTCTTCCGTTTGTCGCCCTTAGGTTAAATTCTAGGGTAAGTGCATTTAGTTGTATAGCTATCTGCGACCATCTTTTGAGAGGCGGTAGACTTAATGGGGGGACAGACCATCTCCTGTCATCTTCCTCTACCCCAAGCATGTCTTCTATACTAAGGGGCTCGAAAGTGCAATTGAAGTCTCCCGCGACCACGACCCTAGAGTGTGACATACAGCTAGATAGGCCTTGTTCCAGTAGTGTGATGATAGGTGAAGGTTTGCCCCCTGAAGTCCCCCTTACATAAACATTAAATAGATCAAGTACTTCGCCCCCCTTCGGACCCTTTATAGTGAGCCTCAAGATGTCGGGGCTCCCACTATGCTGTTCGACAATTCTGCAACCCAAGGCGATGTCAACCCAAACAATCAACCCTCCCGAAGGGCGTCCTTTCCCTGCGGTGATAGCTGGTGAATAAAAACAACTATAGCCTGATTTGTGTAAGGGACCTAAACTCCAAGGTTCTTGAAAAACACAGCTGTCAAAGCCCTCTATCAGATCATTCCAATGGGGCAATGCCAATTTTTTACTAAGCCCGGCAACATTCCAGGAGATGATCTTTAGTTGATGTAGAGGGGCTAAGTCATGAGTTGGGTCTCTACTAGGGATGTAATGGTTGAGATCGACCAAAACTAGGTGCGAGACGGGGGGCTCAGGTGCTGTTGAGGGGTTAACCTCGTGAGCCCTTCTAGGTTCCAATTGCTGAAGATTTTGGGGAATAGGTCCTAAGCTATTTGTAGCTAATTCTGGGCTACTACAAGGGGGAAGATTGTTTTGGATGCTGTGTTTAGCTATGAGGCTGGTGGCGGGCAAACCCTGATGTAAGTGTAAATCATTTTGTAGTCAATCGATGGCTTCCAATGAGGATCCTCTATTCGGGGCCCTCGTTTGATGCATGTCATATGACCTGGCTGTTAGTGTAGTAGGGAATCTCCTAAATTGTATAGCTGAAAGGCCCGGAGGGCATGTGCGATATTCTAGTGAAAGGAGGTTTTCAGCCAGTTCGGTCTTAGCTAGGGTAAGCTCAATATAGTCCAAGGATTGCACAGGGGACATGTATCTCCGAGCCCTAACAATGTCTTCTCGTATAATTGAGCGGCAGCCTCTAACATGTCGAATCCAGTGTATGGATTTGTTAATCAGAGAGTCTTCGTTTTCATAGCCTCCCACTAGACCCAATTTGTGGACATTGACCATGAAGATCTTTTGCGCTAGCTGGAAGGGGGGAGTTACCAAAGGGCTTCTCTGTTCCTTTGTGTGCAAGCGACTAACTAATGGTAAAATGGGAGGTCTATTAATGTTTATAGGGGCCTGGGGGGGGACCTGGTTTTGAGGATTGTTTTTAAAGTTCTCAGCCAGTTTCGGCTTGATGGATGAGGGAACCTGCTTGAGTGTTATAGTGGTGGTCAAAGAAGGTCCGTTTCCCGTTGGGGCTCTTTCTTTATGAGGAGATGAGCAATATCGGAGGGCCTGTGGGCGTTGTTTTAGCGGGGAATGTACTGGCAACTTGTAGTTCTGTGAAGTGGCCTTAGGGGAAAGGAGTCTGACTGTGGTAATGAGCTCTTCAATCTTGTTCTTCATAGCTCCAATTTCTGCCTTTAGGGAACTGACAAGCTGGAATATGTCATGAGGAGGTTGCTTTACCTCTTCACTGATCTCCCTTAAAGTTGTAGAGAGTGATTGCTGCAGTTCTTCCCCGGGAGCATCAGGCATATCTGCCAGGACAGTGAATCTATTCGTGCAAATAATGGGGGGGACCAGATTGGCTCTCACCAACATTTGTGAAACGATTGTTTGGTTGGAAAGATGGAACCTCGGAGGAGTGATCAATCACCTGTACTACTTCAGGAGCTAGTGCTGTTTCTCTATTGTGCGTTAATGCACCATTTCGGGAAGACTTGCGAAACATTGAGGGAATAGTAGTCTGTCGGGGAGTACTAGGGCTTTTGGGGGGCAATTGGGTGTTGGTGCGTGGGCTTGTTGGCTCGGCTTCTAGAATGCCCTCACATTCCTGTATGAGGGTGTCAATTCTATCCATCACGCAATTATTAACGGTATGTTTATAGGCTGTATTTGCCTGTTTCCCCTTTCGTGCACCCGCATTTGGGCCATTTCCCGCCCCCTCCATTGTTTTCCTTTTACCCATCCCCTAGGCCCTAGTAAGATTGCGTGGCACTATATGTTCAAAGACCCCCGGAATAGTGATAGCCAAAATGCCTAAAGTCAAGTGTTTGGTTTGGCTAGGCTTTGCGCAGTCCAAAGGCACGGGTCAAAGTTTATAGTAGTGGTCCCCTACTGATGTTTTCTATCAGCAAACAATCCCTGGTGCATTCGTAGTTCGTAACAGTACCTTTTTCCGTTGCAAGTGGTTGTATTTCACGGCTCAGAAGCTGGATAAAAGGGACATGACCCAGCCCAGCCTCTTCCTGCCTCTGACGGGTGCGGATGGGCCCGCCCTTGGCCCGGGCTTTGCCCGGGCGCGGCCCGTGCGCATCCCACGCCGCAGGGGGAGAGGCAGTGCTTTACGCGCGATGGAGATTGGAGCGCCTCCCCCTCACTCACGGCACCTGTGAGCTGAGCATTGCATTCTGGGAGATGTAGTCTCCTACCAGGGTGGTGGCGGTGGCAGTGGCGAGGTGACCTTCAGGGGCCCAGGGACTCCTGTCCCACCAGTGATACAAGCGGCAAGGCAGCAGGGAACAACCGGGCAAGTCCAGATGCAGAGCAGGCACAACAGGCTTCCGCGCCACAGGGGGAGAGGTAGCGCTTTACGCGCGATGGAGATTGGAGCACCTCCCCCTCACTCGCAGCACCTGTGAGCTGAGCGTTGCACCCTGGGAGATGTAGTCTCCTACCAGGGTGGTGGCGGTGGCGGTGGCGAGGTGACCTTCAGGGGCCCTGGGACTCCTGTCCCACCAGGGATACAAGCGGCAAGGCAGCAGGCAGCAGGGAACAACCGGGCAAGTCCAGATGCAGAGCAGGCACAACAGGCTCCCGCGCCGCGGGGGGAGAGGCAGCGCTTTATGCGCGATGGAGATTGGAGTGCCTCCCCCTCACTCGTGGCACCTGTGAGCTGAGCGTTGCACCCTGGGAGATGTAGTCTCCTACCAGGGTGGTGGCGGTGGCGAGGTGACCTTCAGGGGCCCTGGGACTCCTGTCCCACCAGGGATACAAGCGGCAAGGCAGCAGGTAACAACCGGGCAAGTCCAGATGCAGAGCAGGCACAACAGGCTCCAGAATGCCACTCTCGTTGAATTTCAACCTGGGCAGAAGGTGTGGGTGATGGCACCAGTGGAGCCCTGTGTGCTCCAAGACAAGTGGACTGGGCCATATGAGGTGGTCGAGCGCAAGAGCGATGTAACCTATCTGGTTGACTTGCAGTCTCCCAGGAACCCTTTGAGGGTCCTACATGTGAACCGCCTCAAGCCACCTTTGAGAGGTCTGATGTGACAATGCTCCTTCCTACAGATGATGGAATGGAGGAGGAGAGTGACCCTCTTCCTGACCTCCTGTCAGCCCAGGAGCAAGATGGGTCAGTGGATGGGGTAAACCTCTCGCCTACCCTGACCCCAGAGCTGCAGAGGGACTGTCGCCATGTGTTGGGTCAGTTCGCCTCCCTGTTCTCCCTGATGCCAGGAGTCACTGATTGGTGTGTCCATGATGTGGACACTGGGGTCAGTCTACCTGTGAAACAGAAATTCTACAGAGTAGCTGACAAGGTCAGGGCCATCATCAAGGAAGAAGTTTCCAAGATGTTGGCGCTAGGGGTAATTGAGCCCTCCAGCAGCCCGTGGGCTAGCCCAGTGGTCTTATTACCAAAAGCTGCTGCACCCGGTGCCACTCCACAACTCCGGTTTTGTGTGGACTACCGTGGGCTCAATACGGTCACCAAGACAGACGTACACCCCATCCCCAGAGCTGATGAGCTTGTGGATCGGCTGGGCGCTGCCCAGTCCCTCAGTACGTTTGATTTAACATCTGGGTACTGGCAGATTGCCTTAACTGAGGGGGCCAAAGAGAGGTCAGCGTTTTCAACACCAGAGGGGCACTTCCAGTTCCGGGTCATGCCCTTTGGGTTGAAAAACGCCCCTGCCACCTTCCAGAGACTGGTCAACCAGGTACTGTCCGGGCTGGAGGAATTCAGCGCCGCTTATCTGGATGACATTGCTGTGTTCAGCTCCAGTTGGGAAGAACATTTGCAACACCTCTGTGAAGTGTTGAAGGCTCTGCAAAGGGCAGGCCTCACTATCAAGACCAGTAAGTGCCAGATAGGGCAGGGATCTGTGGTGTACTTGGGACATCAAGTAGGGAGCGGCCAGGTGGCGCCCCTACAAGCAAAGATTGATACCATTCTGGCTTGGGAGGCCCCCAAGACCCAGACAGAGGTGAGAGCCTTCTTAGGTCTCACCGGGTATTACAGACGGTTTGTCAAGGGGTATGGCACCATTGTTGCCCCCTTGACAGAGCTGACTTCAAGGAAGCAGCCCAGGAAAGTGATCTGGACCGATGCCTGCCAGACCGCGTTTGATGCCCTGAAAGCTGCCATGTGCACGGCGCCCGTGCTCAAGGCTCCTGATTTCTCCAAAGAGTTTGTGGTGCAGACAGATGCATCAGAGCATGGAGTGGGAGCAGTACTCTCACAGTTGAACGACGAGGGCTTGGACCAACCCGTAGATTTCATTAGCAGGAGGCTACTTCCCAGGGAACAGAGGTGGAGTGCAATTGAAAGGGAAACTTTTGCTGTGGTCTGGGCGCTGACGAAGCTAAGGCCCTACTTGTTTGGGACTCACTTCCGGGTTCAGACAGACCACAGGCCCCTCAGATGGTTAATGGAAATGAGGGGTGAGAACCCAAAACTGTTGAGGTGGTCCATCTCCCTACAGGGAATGGACTTTAGGGTGGACACCGCCCTGGTACAGAACACGCCAATGATGATGGTCTGTCCAGGTTCTTCCGCCTTAGTGATGAGAACTCCCAAGAGGGTGGGTAGTTCTCCCCACTTTTCAGCTGGAGGGGACACGTGTTAGACCTTGCATCCTTGGCGTGGTTTCCCCTGACTTTTTGCCTCTACCTCCTGTATTTTTGACACTGTGCTGGAATTCGATTTTGCTGGTTTAGATGCTTTGGGCACTTTGCCACTGCTGATTAGTGCCAAAGTGCAAGTGCTCCCTGTGTAAATTGTTATTATGATTGGTTATCCATGATTGGTATATTTGTTTTACCAATAGGTCCCCAGTAAAGTGCACTGAGTGTGCCAGGGCTGGTAATTCAAATGCTACTAGTGGGCCTGCAGCACTGATCGTGCCACCCACATGAGTAGCCCTAAAATGATGTCTCAGGCCTGCCACTGCAGTGCCTGTGCACAGTTTGTTAACTGCCATGTTGACCTGGCCAGTGTACCCACTAGCCAGGCCTGACCCTTCCCTTTTCTTACCCATTGGACACCCCTATGGTAGGCCCAAGGTACCCCCCTGGGCAGGGTGCAGTGTATGTGAAAGGTAGGACATGTACTAGTGTGGGTAACATGTCCTGATAGTGAAATACTGCCAAATTCGTTTTTCACTATTGAAATGCTATCTTGCCCATAGGACTGAATGGGGAATGCTGTGTAACATGTTTACCTGCATATCTTCCCATAGGAGCAAGGGAGAAAATTGGAGTCTGGTATCCCTGAACTCAGAATTTAATAACACATCTTTTAAGGATGTTTTTTAAATTCTGTGTTTGAAAATAGCACTTTTAGAAAGTGGCTATTTTCCTGTTCAACCTTTCAGTGTACCTCTGCCTGGTTGTGGATTGACTGTCTGGTTTGAGAGTGACAGGGGCTGGGGTGGCTCCAGGAGTCTGGGTGAGTCAGCACTAGGCTGAATAGACCGATCTGCATTTGGAGTGGTGGGAGGAGTAGCACCTGGGCCTGAATAGGGCTGTGCCTGCCTTCCACAATGCTGGCTCCACCTCCTGAGGTGTGCCTGATGGCCCTGGCCCACACTCACAAAAGAAGAAGATGTGCACTGGCAGAATGCCCCCAGAACTGGTTTGGACTGGGTCCAGGACCCCTCACACATAGAGAGCAAAGACTTTTGGGGTATAAAAATGAGAGCTGAAACCCCTGAAAGTTAGACTACTTCCTGATCAAGAGGAATCCCTGCCAACAAAGATCAGCTGAATAGACTGAGGAGAGATACTGCCCAAGTGTGTCTAGGGCTGGCCTGCAGTTTGCTGTTTCTACTGAGGAGAGGACCAAGGGACTTTGCTGTGTGCTGTGTCCCCCTGCTTGAAGAAGGACTTTGCTGAGTGCTGTGTCCAACTGAAGAGAAGTCTCCAAGGGCCTGAGAAGAGCTGGCCTCCTGTTTCTGAAGTCCCAGGCACAAAAGGACTTCACCCCCAGCTCCCTGAACTTCCTTGCTGGGAGTTCCAGTCTGCCAGGAGGGCCTGTAACTGTGTGTGAGGCCTTTTTGGCTGGTGGGAGCTGGAAGTGCGACGCAACGAGAAAGAAGCGTGACGCCGCCGCAGCAGCCGCTGTCGCATCATCGAGGAAGCATGTTGCCGCTGCTGCTGTTCACCACTGCAACACCGGAGAAGAGTGCCGCCGCCACAGAGGATGCCGTCGCATCACTGGAGAAGCGTGTGGCAGGGTCGTCGCATCGCTGAGGAAGCGCGCCGCCGCTGATCGCCGCCGCAACACCAGAGAAGCGTGCCGCAGTCACCGAGGGTGTCGTCGCATCACCGGGAAGCGTGTCGCAGGTCCTGTCGCGGCTCAGAAAAGGCACTGAGTTCACCGCACGGCTGTCGGGCGTGCACGCATCCCCTCCACGTTGTCGCATCGCAACAAAGATGCCATTTTGTCACATCGTACCGGATCGTCGCAACGCATCGAGGTGCCATCTTGTCACATCGGAACTAGAGCGCAGGAAGAATCAACGCATCGCCTTCTCTGCACCCCTTTTGTTTGATTTGCGTTACGCATCCCAGGTACTTTGAGACTAAAGTGTTGCATTGATCATCTACAAGTTTATTTTTGCAACAACCCTTTTTAAAGACATTCTACTGAGTTTCTGTATGTTGGATTTTTGTCGTTTTGGTCTTGTTTAGTTTAGATAAAGATATTTTATTTTTCTAAACTGGTGTGGTGTCCATTTGTGGTGTTTTCACTGTGTTACTGTGAGTGTTGGTACAAATACTTTACACATTGCCTTTGGGATAAGCCTGTCTGCTCGTGCCAAGCTACCAAGGGGGTGAGCAGGGGTTATCTAAAGTGTGTATCCCCCTTACCCTGACTAGAAGCAAGGGTCCCTATTCGGTCAAAGGTACCTACCTCTGCCAACTAGAGACCCCCAGTTCTAACACCTCGGATTTTAACTTACTATTCTGAAAAGACCACTTGTAGAAAGTCGGCATTTTTCTTCCTAAACCCAGTGGCGTAGCTAGGCACTCTGCCGCCCGTGGCGGTCCCTGCCTTTTGCCGCCGCGCTGAGGGCGGGGGGGGGGTGCTGGCGATGATTTTTGCGGCCGCCGCCGCCCCAAAACTCGTGCCGCCCCCCCTTGCTACGCCAGTGCCTAAACCAAATGTGCCTTTCAGCCAGTGTCCAGAGTCACATGAATGTGAATGGCTTTCTCTGGTGGTTGTGCATTCCTCCAAGACATGTTAGCCTTCAGTGTAGGACAGGATGTCACTTCCCTGAGCAGGATGTCCTGGACAGTTGGCACTCAACCTTTCTGAGCTTCAAAGGGACAGCCACACAGCTTGCACACACCCTTCCTGACTTCTAAGGGCTGCGTGACCCGCCACTGACAATGAAGCTCACATCTAGGCCTGTCTCTCTTTTGTTGAAACTAGGCAGTTTGGAGCCAAACCCAGGAAAGGGGGACGATTATACAAAGGTGGAATCCCCCACCCACAGGCTGGCACTGAGGATAAAACTGGCACTCTCAGAACCTGAACTCAGAACACTCCTGGACCTGTGGAAGATTCAGAAGGACGTCCCTGCTACTGGAAGGACTGCCCTGCTGCCAGCATGACTGTCTTGACTGGCTGAAGAAGGAAGTTTGGACCTGCTTGCCTTGAATCCAGGCTACCAGCAGTAACTCCAAGGGTTAATTGGCTGACCTCCTGTGTGAGCTATGGGGACGCAAGAAGCTCCCTATTTTCAATAAAAACTCTCAAAATCAATACCTACGGTTCTCCTGATTTAATTTTTGTCCTTCTGGTATCATTTACTTTAACATTTACTCCGTTCTTCAAAATTGGGATTTTTCTTGTATTGTTTCCAATTTTATACTGTGTGTGTGTGTTGCAAATGGCCCTTTTTGCAGGGTTATACCCAAACGTTTTGCTTCTTCCTCCTACTTTTTTCTGACCTGTGGTTGTTGACGTTAGGACTCTGGGCACTTTACCACTGCTGATCAGTGCTAAAGTGCATATGCTCTCTGCGTAAATTGTTATAGTGATTGGTTATCCATGATTGGTATATTTGATATACTGGTAGGACCCTAGTAAAGTGCACTAAGTGTGCAAGGGCAGGTAAATCAAATGCTACTAGTGGGCTTGCAGCACTGATTGTGCCACCCACATGAGTAGCCCTGAAAAGTTGTCTCAGGCCTGCCACCGCAGTGCCTACGCGCAGTTTGTTAACTGCCATTTTGACCTGGCCAGTGTACCCACTTGCCAGGCCTTACCCTTCCCTTTTCCTACTCATAGGACACCCCTATGGTAGGCCCAAGGTACCCCCCTGGGCAGGGTGCAGTGTATGGGAAAGGCAGGACATGTACTGGTGTGTGTAACATGTCCTGATAGTGAAAAACTGCCAATTTTGTTTTTCACTATTGAAAGGCTATCTTGCCCATAGGACAAAATGGGGAATGCTGTGTAACATTTTACCAGCATATCTTCCCATAGGAGTGAGATAGAAAATTGGAGTCTGGTATCCCTGAACTCAGAATTTAATAACACATCTTTTAGTAAGGATGGTTTTTAAATTCTGTGTTTGAAAATAGCACTTTTAGAAGGTGGCTATTTTCCTGTTCAGTCTTTCAGTGTGCCTCTGCCTGGCTGTGGATTGAGTGTCTGGCTTTGGAGTGACAGGGGCTGGGGTGGCTCCAGGAGTCTGGGTGAGTCAGCCCTGGGCTGAATAGGCCAATCTGCATTTGGAGTGGTGGGAGGAGTAGCACCTGAACCTGACTAGGGCTGTGCCTGCCTTCCACAAAAGACTGGCTCCACCTCCTGCAGTGCGTATGAAGACCCTGGCCCACACTGACAAAGGAAGAAGTTGTGCACTGGCAGAGTGCACCCAGAACTGGTTTGGACTGGGTTCAGGACCCCTTTCACAAAGAGAACAAAGATATTTTGGGGTATAAATATTAGAGCTGAAACCCCTGAACTTTAGACTACTTCGTGATTAAGAGGAACCTTTTGCCAAAGAAGACAACTGAAGAGACTGAGGAGAAGTACTGCCCTTGCTGTGTGTATGGGGTTGGCCTACAGTTTGCTGTTCCTGCTAAGGAGAGTACAAAGGGACTTTGCTGTGTGCTGTGTCCCCCCTGCTTGAAGAAGGACTTTGCTGTGTGCTGTGTCCATCTGTAACCTGAAGAGAAGTCTCCAAGGGCCTGAGGGGAGCTGGCCTCCTGTTGTGGAAACTCAGGAACACCAAAGTTTCCAAGATCATCCTGGAATCAAGAAGAGGAACCCTTGCCAAGGAGAAGAGCAGAAGAAACTGAAAAGAAGGACTGCCCTTGCTGTGTGTTCTGGGGCTAACCTGCAGTGGCTATTCTGCCAAGGGAAGGAAGAGGACTGTGCTGCGTGCTGTGTCCCCTGCTTGAAAGGAAATCTCCAAGGGCCTGAGGAGAGCTGGCCCCCTGTTGTAGAGACTCAGGAACACCAAAGTTTCCAAGATCTCTACAACGCTGTGTGCATGTGTCTGGGCACAGCGCGTAACCTTCGTGAAGCCTGCATTGCTCGAGAGGTGCTTCGTTCAAAAGATCTCTGCAAACGCTGTGTATGTGTGTCTGGGCACAGCATGTACCCTTTGTGGAACCTGCATCTCCAGAGAGCGCTCCATCCCCCAAGGTCGTCTCTGCGATGCTGTGCGTGTGTCAGTGCACAGCTGGGGGCCATTGAGAAGTTGTCTAAAGCCGCAATCAACTGCGAGGCCGTCACCGCCGCTGGCCCGAGTCGTCAGCAAGATCGTAATCGCTGAGTGGAAGAAGCCGGGTGGGAGCGCGATCAGCTGCGAGGCGTCTCCTAGCAACCGGGACACCTCCGACGCTCAGCTGCCCAGCGAGACGTCAACTTCACTGCCGAGGGAGCGTGGCTGCCCTCCCACCTGGAAGAAGCTGTCCCCGTGCCACGTAGGGAGGATCGGCGGAGCCGGAGTCCTGAAGAGCCTCGAGCCGGTGTTCATCTCGTTCCCCAGGTAACGCTCAGAGCTGCGTGCTCGAGCCGCCACGTGGGGTGCCGTTGGGAACTGTTGTGAGCTTTTTCCCTGATTTCGGGCCGTACCGGCAGAACGGGAGTTGCGGTACCGGGGCCTCTCTTTCACCTGACATTGATGTGAGCATTTGGGAGCATACTGTCGTTGTCGCTGGCTGCGGAGTCAGCTGTGGGAAAGCCTTGAAGGGTTTGGAGCAGCCGGGGCATCGTCCGTCGGTGCCGAGGTGGCATACGCTTGAGAATATCCCAGGTGGGCACATAAATTACTGCCAGCTAAGGATTGTGTTGCCCTATCGCTCCTTTGCCTAAAGAAATATAGTCTTTCAGACTATTTTTAGTAACATCCGTTTTTGAAGACATTCTACTGAAAACCTTTTACTGTGTATGTCGGATTTTGGTCGTTTTGGTCTTGTGAAGCTTAAATAAAAATACTTTATTTTTCTAAACCTTTCTTGTGTCCATTTGTGGTGTTATCACTTTGTTACTGTGAGTGTTGGTACAAATACTTTACACATTGCCTTGAGGATAAGCCTGTCTGCTCGTGCCAAGCTACCCAGGGGGTGACCAGGGGTTATCTGGAGTGTGTTTCCCCCTTACCCTGACTAGAAGCAAGGGTCCCTATTTGGTCAAAGGTACCTACCTCTGCCAACTAGAGACCCCCATTTCTAACATTGGTGGACAGCGGTGGGGATTTGATCCTGTATTTGTACTTGACCCACAGTGATTGGTGCACATCACTAGTTTAGCGCAGACCACTACGCAGCCACATACTGTGCTTTGTTTTTGATTCTATTTTTGAGTGTCCCTTAAAGCATCCACGCAACATGTCTCAGAAGAGTAAACCAGCAAGTGAGGTTGCAGAATTGGAATTTGATATTGAGGCATTGCTTACCTACAAAATAGATCAACTGAAACAATTTTGCAAAAATGTTGGATGTCCCATGAGGAGCAGCTCTAAAAAGGAGGAGCTGCAGAAGGCCTTAAGGGCCTGGTGGGAGGCCAAAGAGGCTGACGAGACAGGTGATGCCAATGTGGATGAGGATGCGCAAGGGGATGATTTCATATCACAGGATCTGCCTTTGAGCAGACCAGCCTCCAGGGCTGGCAGCAACCATTCTGGTAGGAGCTTTTCCCCAGAGGAGCTGCAGGAAAATCAAAGGATCAGAGAGCATGAGCTGGAAGTTTTGAAACTCAAGGCTCAGGTGGAGGAAAAGAAGTTGCTTATTGAGAGCGAAAGGAAGGCAGAGGAGCGCAGGAGATTCTTTGCCTTGGAAGAAAAGAAATTGATCTTGGCATATGAGCTGAGAATGAGAGAGCTCGATAAGGAGCTCGAGAGGCTTGAGGCCATGAGTGTCTCAGCCCAGCAAAAATAGATGTGTGTAGCTCAGGAAGTGAGCTTTGCTGAGTTGGAGGTGGAGTCCAGCTCAGATGGTGGCAGCAAAATGGTGTTATCTAGTGCTGAGGGAGAAGTACACACACCCAGGGATGTGGCGCCTAACTTGAGGGAGGGGGTTAACATACACCAGGAGGTTCAGGTTTATGAGGTAGCTCCAGTCGTGTGCAGTGTCCCTGAAGTAGATTGGGGAACTGACACAGGGGATCATATTCCTAGTGGTGGGAGGGACACTCTACTGACTCTACATGAGAGGTGCAGGGATAGGGGTTCCCCCATGGTAGAAGTCCTGGTGTGTGAGTGTGGAGACCGCCCAGAAGAGTGTGGGTTGAGTGACTGAGACAGTCAGACACTGTCTTGCCAATCTCAGGAGAGTGGTGTGGGGTACTTGTGTGAGGCACTGGATGGTGAGGCAAAGGGTAGCTTGGTTAACAACTGCAGGGGCTGTGTGATTCATTTGTTGGAGAGCATATTTTAAGTCCCTGTTTTCCAGAGCTATGCCAACGCCCGGCGGAGTGTGAGTTCTCTGATCCCAGGGAGCTTGCGCTGGAGACAGACCTTTTGGTGGATTCCAGAGGGTCTGAAGAAGCTTTTGGGAGTGATCCTGAAGGGGGTGGCTCAGGTTTTCCCCAACCAAGTGAGGTAGGGGAGGTTTGTGGTAGCCCAGATAGGTCCCAGTGTAGTGGGAGGTGTGTAGGGTCCCACGTCCTGTCTCAGAGGAGAGGGAGTGGGCTGTGTCCCAAGGTGCCCAAAACACAGTCCCAGGATCTGGTTGGTTCCATAAGGGAACAGCAGAAGGGGGGCCTAGTCTGTACCGGGAGGCCATTTCCTGAGGGGGATCCCAAAGTGTCAGGAGAACCTGGAGCGTCTGTAAACGGAGCTCCAGCGGTTCTGGTGACTGGTGCTGCTCCTAAGTGGAGGGTGCAGAAGTCCAGATGGAGGGGCGAGAGGGGGAGCGAGTCCCCAGTGGAAGAACCAGTGGGTCAGGGGCCAGCCATAATGGCTGAGTCTCCTAGGAGTGACCATGGTGACACCACTTCTGTTGTGGGGGGTCTTCACGCACTGTCAGATGGACAGGGGTCGGGAGATCAGCACCAGGCAGACTGTCACGCAACGCATGATGTATGTGTTACCCTCAGGGGAAGCTTTGTGCACCCCCGGAAGTCCTGGTGTGCCAGGCAGGTGTTCAACCGCAGGGTTTAGCCCGTGGGTTGGGAGGCCAGGTTCAGGTTCTGCCTGACCTGGAGGGAAGGACATCTGTAATCAGTGTCCCTACTGTTTTGTCTTCTAGGGGTACCCCTCCAGGTGGGAGGGTGCAGAGCTCTGGAAGGAGGTGCAGAAGGAGGGAGTCCTCGCCTCTGACCCCGTTTCAACCTGAGGGTTTAGATACTAGGTTGGGAGACCAGTTGCAGGAGAGAAGTCCTGAACTGGTGGGAGAGTTGTGTTCTGAGGGCGCGTCTCCTGGGAGGAGAGTGCGAGACCCCAGAATGAGAGGTAGTGGGAGGAGAGCCTCGCCCCTGACCTCTGGTCAGCCTGAGGGTACAGACCCTGGGCTGGTGGGTCAGTGCCAGGATGCCATACCTGACTTGGCAGGAGGGAGAGTGGAGAAAAGGTGCCAGGCACCTGGGCTACTGCCCCCCACTTTCTGACGCCACAGAGGTTAGAGAGGCCTGAAAGGCATGAGGCCTGGCTCTCATCACTGACAGCTGTCAGTGGCCATGGGGGCTGGTTGTCCTGGTGGACAGAGTTGCCCCTGGGAGGGGGGCTGGAGTCACACCCTGGGGGTGGACTGGGCCACACCACTGTGTTGGCCAGGTGGGTACTGTCTACCAGTGCGGACACATCTGTGAGCAAAGTAAGCTTAGGCGCTGCACAGATGGGGTCCCCAGGTGAGGAGAAGGGTCCTCCATGGGTTAGCCTAGTGGGACCTGAGAGTATAGATAGAGGGATCCAACTGGGTTCAGGAAGACGTAGAACAGGAATAGACCCCTGCTGTTCGGGCCAGGTTCCGTGTTCTATCGCCCCAAGCAGGGAATCCCATCGAGGCATTGATTGGTCTACCCTGGCTTTAGGCTGGAAGGGGGTTGTGTTGGAAATGGTCCTTTTTGCAGGGTTATCCCCAAACTTTTTGCTTCTTCCTCCCACTTTTTTCTGACCTGTGGTTGTTGGCGTTAGGACTCTGGGCATTTTACGACTGCTGATCAGTGCTAAAGTGCATATGCTCTCTGTGTAAATTGTTACTGTGATTGGTTATCCATGATTGGTATATTTGATTTACTGGTAGGACCCTAGTAAAGTGCACTAAGTGTGCCAGGGCTGGTAAATAAAATGCTACTAGTGGGCTTGCAGCACTGATTGTGCCACCCACATGAGTAGCCCTGAAATGTTGTCTCAGGCCTGGCACCGCAGTGCCTGTGCGCAGTTTGTTAACTGTCATTTTGACCTGGCCAGTGTACCCACTTGCCAGGCCTTACCCTTCCCTTTTCCTACACATAGGACACCCCTAAGGTAGGCCCAAGGTACCCCCCTGGGCAGGGTACAGTGTATGGGAAAGGTAGGACATGTACTGGTGTGTGTAACATGTCCCGATAGTGAAATACTGCCAATTTTGTTTTTCACTATTGAAAAGCTATCTTGCCCATAGGACACAATGGGGAATGCTGTCCATCAACTGTTGTTTTTGCATTTGTCACCCCGAGTGGGACGGGTATGCCCAGACGTGGGTCCCGTGCTCTCCATGCCACTGGAATCAAGCTATCCTGGCTGAAGAGGGGTGAAACCCCGAAACCGGTCCTAGGATGCTTGTTTCCAGTCCAGGGAGGACCTGGCTTGGCAGTTCGGGCTGGACTGTTCCCATGAGGCACAGGGTCAAGACTGATTTGCATATGGCTGGGTTCAAACTGGAATGGCATGGTGAGCAAAAAAAACTATGGATTTAGGCCCAGATCTCTGTACTGGGGTGAATGTATGACATTGTTCTGCATTCTGTCCATCAACTGTTGTTTTTGCGTGTAACATTTTACCAGCATATCTTCCCATAGGAGTGAGATAGAAAATTGGAGTCTGGTATCCCTGAACTCAGAATTTAATAACACATCTTTTAGTAAGGATGGTGTTTAAATTCTGTGTTTGAAAATAGCACTTTTAGAAGGTGGCTATTTTCCTGTTCAACCTTTCAGTGTGCCTCTGCCTGGTTGTGGATTGACTGTCTGGCTTTGGAGTGACAGGGGCTGGGGTGGCTCCAGGAGTCTGGGTGAGTCAGCCCTTGGCTGAATAGGCCAATCTGCATTTGGAGTGGTGGGAGGAGTAGCACCTGTACCTGACTAGGGCTGTTCCTGCCTTCCACAAAAGACTGGCTCCACCTCCTGCGGTGCATCTGAAGACCCTGGCCCACACTGACAAAGGAAGAAGTTGTGCACTGGCAGAGTGCACCCAGAACTGGTTTGGACTGGGTTCAGGACCCCTTGCACAAAGAGACCAAAGATATTTTGGGGTATAAATATTAGAGCGTAAACCCCTGAACTTTAGACTACTTCGTGATCAAGAGGAACCTTTTGCCAAAGAGGAGAGCTGAAGAGACTGAGGAGAAGTACTGCCCTTGCTGTGTGTCTAGGGTTGGCCTGCAGTTTGCTGTTCCTGCTAAGGAGAGGACAAAGGGACTTTGCTATGTGCTGTGTCCCCCCTGCTTGAAGAAGGACTTTGCTGTGTGCTGTGTCCATCTGTAGCCTGAAGAGAAGTCTCCAAGGGCCTGAGGAGAGCTGGCCTCCTGTTGTGGAAACTCAGGAACACCAAAGTTTCCAAGATCATCCTGGAATCAAGAAGGGGAACCCTTGCCAAGGAGAAGAGCGGAAGAAACTGAGAAGAAGGACTGCCCTTGCTGTGTGTTCTGGGGCTTACCTGCAGTGGCTATTCTGCCAAGGGAAGGAAGAGGACTGTGCTGTGTCCTCTGCTTGAAAGGAAATCTCCAAGGGCCGGAGGAGAGCTGGCCTCCTGTTGTGGAAACTCAGGAACACCAAAGTTTCCAAGATCTCTACAACGCTGTGTGCGTGTGTCTGGGCACAGCGCATAACCTTCGTGAAGCCTGCATTGCTCGAGAGGTGCTTAGTTCAAAAGATCTCTGTAACCGCTGTGTACGTGTGTCTGGGCACAGTGTGTACCCTTCGTGGAACCTGCATCTCGCGAGAGCGCTCCGTCCCCCAAGATCGTCTCTGCGACGCTGTGCGTGTGTCGGTGCACAGCTGGGGGCCGTTGTCAAGTTGTCTAAAGCCGCAATCAACTGCGAGCCCGTCACCGCCGCTTACCCGAGTCGTCAGCAAGATCGTAATTGCCGAGTGGAAGAAGCCGGGCGGGAGCGCGATCAGCTGCAAGGCGTCTCCTAGCAACCGGGACACCTCCGATGCTCAGCCGCCCAGCGAGACGTCAACTTCACTGCTGAGGGAGCGTGGCTGCGCTCCCACCCGGAAGAACTGTCCCTGTGCCGCGTAGGGAGGATCGGCGGAGCCGGAGTCCTGAAGTGCCTCGAGCCGGTGTTCATCTCGTTACCCAGGTAACGCTCAGAGCCGCGCGCTCGAGCCGCCACGTGGGGTCCCGCTGGGAACTGTTGTGAGCTTTTTCCCTGATTTCTGGCCGTACCGGCAGAACGGGAGTTGCGGTACTGGGGCCTCTCTTTCACCTGACATTGATGTGAGCATTTGGGATCATACTGCCGTTGTCGCTGGGCGCGGAGTCAGCTGTGGGAAAGCCTTGAAGGGTTCGAAGCAGCCGGGGCATCGTCCATCGGTGCCGAGGTGGCATACGCCTGAGAATTTCCCGGGTGGGCACATAAATTACTGCCAGTTAAGGATTGTGTTGCCCTATCTCTCCTTTGCCTAAAGAAATATAGAGTCTTTCAGACTATTTTTAGTAACATCCATTTTTGAAGACATTCTACTGAAAACCTTTTACTGTGTATGTCGGATTTTTGTCGTTTTGTTCTTGTGAAGCTTAGATATAAATACTTTATTTTTCTAAACCTGTGTGGTGTCCATTTGTGGTGTTATCACTATGTTACGGTGAGTGTTGGTACAAATACTTTACACATTGCCTTGAGGATAAGCCTGTCTGCTTGTGCCAAGCTACCAAGGGGGTGAGCAGGGGTTATCCATAGTGTGTTTCCCCCTTACCCTGACTAGAAGCAAGGGTCCCTATTTGGTCAAAGGTACCTACCTCTGCAACTAGAGACCCCCATTTCTAACAGTGTGCTACATAAATAATTTACACATTGCCTCGAAGTTAAGTCTGACTTCTTTGTGCCAAGGTACCAGAGGGATAAGCACAGGTTCATTTAGTAACTTTTGTGGTTCACCCTGACAAGGATTTTAGTTGTGGCTTGTGTGGGGCTTCCAACCCTCTCCAATAATAGACCAATTTTTTTACAAATGTGAACCCATCCTCCTGATTTTGTTGGTCTCTGAGAAACCTTTGAACATCGACCAACCAACCCATCTACACCCAAATTTGTGGCAGAGACTGTGGGGAGCAGCCGTAGTCTTAGGCTGGCTGGTGTTTTAAATGATTGAAGAGCTGGAGCAGTGCTATTTTACCACCTTATGGTTGCTTGTCACAGTAACTTTCAAGGCATGTGCTGCTTTAGACTGGAAATATAGCAATGTTTGTTGACATATCTAAACAATTAAACATAACACAATACCATACACAAAGCAACCTAACATCACACTTAAAACATAACATGCACATCGCAACAAAATAGTCAAAATAGAACGCAACCAAAAACTTCAGTACAACAAAACAAAATCTCATTGCAATAATGCAGCACAAAAGACAGCAGCGCACAAAAAGAGAATCCATCACCAGCACGATAAAATGGGCATTAACAAATGTGCACCACACACAAAGTACCAACACCATAAATCATGTTTCGGTCAAACAGTGATAAAAGCGGTTTAGAGTAAGCATTACCATAATAGCACCAGTCAATGATGTTTTGTAATCGACCTTTCCTTAAGTTTGCGCTCCCAGTTCTCACTTTATATCATACGGCCCGTTGTGTGAAATCCTGCACAGAGGAGACGGGTTTAAAGGATGATAACCTATAGAGCACTGAAACTATAGATGGTAACAGAAGTTATTTTTCGAGAGTTAGAGGAGAACTATTGAGGAATATTATCTCTAGGATTTTAGCAAATAGAAAAATAATTTTAATTCAAAATTTGGGGCACAGGCCCTTAGCTCAGTAAAGTGTCATTTGTGTAGTAACATGAACAAGTATTGGCCAATACAATGTCGACAATCTGATTTAAAATGTCTCTGAAAAGATACCCTTCATTTGAATACCCTTGAGAAGAAGAATTATTCTGCTACTTCCACAGATTGGACTTTGTACTGTTGCACTTTTTGCCATTAAATTTATTACATGCAAAATTTAAAATGCACTTTATATGTTTTGGTCTATACCTCGTTGAGGCTTTTGTTTGTTTATTTAACTGCAATTTTAATTCAATTATATATAAAAGCAAAAAAAGGAAATGAGCAGAATTACAATAACAAGCAATTTCGCGCAAGTACATCATTTTGACTTTGCTAAACAATTTTGATAAAAATTGCTGAAAGTCCTGCAGCGCATTCTGCCGTTTTCACAGCCAACATGTACACAATGGCCCTTGCTAAATTAGACACGCTAGGATTCCTACCTATTCATTTATGGAACACTGGGACAAAACGGTGTAGTGAAGCATACATCTCTGCTTCCTGTCCCCGGGCTTCATTAATGTTGCATCGCATCTTTGCGGGTTTTCAACTTGATCTCGTTGCACTTTCTCCCTTTGGGCCGCATTCGATTTTCCAGTCTTCGATGTTTTTGCTTTTCGACAAGGTCTGGGAAAAGGTGTGTGGTTATGCACCGAAGGCAAACTTCAGAGCGATGGTAGAGTGCAGGCTACAGCTTTAGAATACTTAATCTTTCACTTAAAGCAACTGACCTTGCTTCTTTGTTTTACACTTCTTTTGCTTCAGGGCTTTCTCAAAACGAATCCGTAAACTCGGTTCTAATAGAAATATATACGTATATTTAGGACTATGTCTACATAAACATGTTCTGCATTTCTAGGAAATCTATTTTTAGGTAACTGTCAAATTGTGTCCCATTAATTAATGGTTGGGGAGAACGCTTTAATGAACGTTTGAAATATGTTTGTAGTGAAAGCTAATCACAAGGAATACATGTCCTAATAGGCACCTTTTACAACTGTTAGCAGTAGTTGCGGTAAAATGAGAATTTGTGCATTAATGCCTGTTTGACAGTTCTTCAAAGAACAAGAGAATTAATGATGTCCTGTATCAGAAGTGTATTTAATTGTCCCTGGGATCGGATATAGTGGGTTCTATTGGTGTGCAAGTCTACAAATTAACAAGGAGAGCCTGAGCCAAGCCTTGAAAATGTTTGGTATGTAAATCATGCAACAAACATCATGTTACAATTTGACAAGGTGTCTTCAACGTTCAAAAAAGTATATTTCTTTAGTACATGGAAGCGTTTCACGTTAGCACGTGATTTTATTTCTGCATTGCGAAGTATTTATTAAAAGTGCGAGTTTTTAAACATGCCATGTGAAACATCACTGTACCTGCCCTGATGACAATGCTATTAGTGAGCTAAGAGGCACGTCAGTTGTCATACGTGTCCTTTGTGTGGTCTAGCTTATTATAATGAATGGAGGGACATTATAGGCTATAACATCAAACAAAAAGAGGTTTTGTATGGCACATATCCTGAACTCATGCATTAGAAAGTGATGTCATATGCCATAATAAACAAAAAAGAGGCTCTGTAAAATAAAGTGTTTACCTAGGATTAGAGTTTGGTCAAACAAGGAAGCCAGGATTGATACAGATTTTTCCAGTTTTCCAATGTGCAATTCAGCCACTAGATGGTTATCTCTTTCTGACATCAAAGGTTCATGCTGTGTCCCTAATTCTTGTAGGAAGAGATTAGAACATGGTTGACAGGTAAAATCCACATAGTATTTTAGGCAGTTTAATACATCTCGAACATAGCCCAAAGACATAAGAGCACTTAACAATGGACACAGACTATGATACACCTTTCTTTCCCTGCACAGGGAGATTTGCCAAGATTCATGGGATGCTGAGCTGAGGTGTGGATTCGAATCTGGTTCCTCATGCTGCTTGGTCGGCAGTTGGAGCTCTTATGCCCCGTCATCTCTTACGAAAGTTCAGCTAGTTTCGAGTTCAATGTTCCAAGAGGATCGCGAGTTGAGCTTGAGCGAGGCTCTTGGTTCGAGTGTAATTTGTGCTTTCAGTGGCTCACCAACCTCTAGTAGATTCACAATTTTGACCATGTTATATGTGCACTTTATTTCACAACGTAACACCACAACAGGCAAATAACAGGGCTGCAGGGTGAAATGTTTACCAGTTGTGCTGTTACCTCCCAATTCCCAATTTGGCATCTTAGAATTGGGGATAACACAAACTATCACATCTTATGCCCAAATTTGAGCTTCAAAACGTGAGAATGTTGCAGTTTTCGCCAGACAAATTTCACCAGCTTACCTTAAAACATTTGTGAAGGACAAAGTGTGGTGTTTTCACATCAGTTGTAATCCTGAATAATGCGCAGCTAGTTTGTGATGAATCGCGAATGCGCGCACCAACAGGAATGCTGTGATTGGCTGGCTGCAACCTGTGTAGAAAGTTACAGCCACCATTTTAAGTAATGAGACACGGTCCTGAGGCTGAAACCTAATATGAAAAGTGGTATAAGGGGGCAGGAGAGAGGTACCCTGACTTCATGGCTGCAATATAGGGGTGTTCCAGAGACCCCTTAGCTGCAAAATATGTTTAAATGTTTTTTCTCACGCATGATATTCGGGAATTCGATGTGACACTCAGCATGGCCCCGTTGCTAGACTAGAAATGTTCCAGCTTATGCATTATCCTATGTAAGTTAGCATTCGCTGCACCATTTCCTATTTAGGCGCCATTTTGAAACATGATCAAAATTAATCCTTTGCTATTTCTGAGAAAAGGATTCTGCTAGGTTTCATTTCGCCAAGGTTGGATTTTGCTTCACTAATGAATAGACTGTTCTTATTAGCGCATACTTTTCTCACTAGATAGAGGCCTTTTCCCACTTGTCTGGTGACGGGCCTGACTGGAGCAACCTTGGACTTTGCTATTTGTATGAGATATGAGCCCTGAGATTGTTTTTCTCTCTTTTCCATTGCCTTGCAGTACCTGCCTGGAATATTCCATTATGGGTGTGTTCTAGCCCAGTTACGAAATGTACTAAATGTATCTTTATGCTTGTTGATTTCAGTCCCTCTGCAGCACTCCTAGCGACTGGGCAGACTGGGCTCCGCTCTGAGTGTACTCTGAATAAACAATTATTGGTTTGTATTCTCTACTGTCTGGCCGACTCTTCATTTGGTATGGAAGGCTGAGAGGTGGTCATTAGTGACCCAAGTGACCCGAAACGGTCCACTTCCTTCACCGTGTAATGTTGCGATGAATTCAAGAATATTGCAGCAAAAATGAAGAAAAATACATTCATACCCACTCACAGACCCACTCAGACACTCATGCATCCACTCACAGATCCACTCAGACATTCACATACCCACTCAGAAACCCATTCAGACATTCACACACCCACTTACAGACCCACTCTGAGACTCATGCACCCATGCACTGACCCGCTCAGATACTCATGCGCCCACTCACAGACTCACTCATACACTCACTCACTCTACTGTCTGGCTGACTCTTCATTTGCTATGGAAGGCTGTGAGGTGGTCACTAGTGACCCAAAACGGGCCACTTCCTTCAGTTGGCACCCGAACAGGGACTCCTTCGGGTGAGTGACCCATCCCCTTTCTGCGGACAGAAGGGAGGTTGAGGCCATCGTCGGGTCGGACTGACGGTTCAAGGATCCCTGCACGAAGAGTATTGATTGCTCGCAGCTGACCCTTCCGTCCTGCCAGGTGGTGCCTCGCCCAGTGGTCATCCCGACTGGAGTCCTGAATGGCGAAACCCTTGGCTCTGACCGCCTGGTCTGAAGAGTCAGCAGTGGAGAATCGGTTTGTTTGGTGCTACTCATATCAGGTGAGTTTGTTTTGGTTCTTTGTGGATATGGTACCATTGTGGTTTGAGTTTGGTACAGTCTGAGGACCGTTTTTGATAAAAGCACTTGCAATTGCTTTGCCAGGCAAAAAAAAACAATTTGTTTTCTTTTTGAAAATGCCTGGAATTAGTACGATTTTCTCTTTGTGTTGTCGTTGTTGTTCTGCAGATGCTCGATTGGAAGAAGACTAGCCGGCGCCTCCAGAAGGCACTCCTAATTTTGATATGTATGTGAAGCATGGTCTTGGCCCTATTATGTTTAGTACATTATGGCACAAATATACGAGTGACAATGCCAGTGGCGGCTCACCGAGGGAGTGGTGCGGGGTGGTGAGCCGGGGTGGGGGGTTAGTGGACTCGGACGTACGACGGACAGAACTCCCTCTGAGTTCTGTCCGTCATATGTCCGAGTTCACTAACCCCCCACCCTGCCCCTCCCCACCCCGCCGCCCCACACCACTCCCTCTGCGAGCCGCCACTTGACAATGCCGAGTTACAGTGGCCATTGATGGGCACTTTTGATGAGCAAAAAATTGGGTTTTTACAGGAACAGTTATTTAAAAGACGAAGTAGACAGTCTATGTTTAATTCCCTCAGAACATGGCAGAAAGTAGCTAGGCAGAGACAACTGAAGATGGAAAAGATGCACGGAAGGGGAAGATGCAAACACTGACTCAAAAAACTGTAGCATATGATAGAGAAGAGCAAGAGGCAGGAGTTGAATGTGAAGATAGGAGGTTTCGGTTGCATATTGATAAATCTTATTTGGCCCAAGAGGAGAATGATACTGTTACATTTATATTTCATTATTGTATAAAGTTTTACATTGGAATGTTCCTGTTCCTATACCCCCTACTTTCCTTGTATGTTGGTATCTCCCTTATGTCTCAGGGAGGCTGCCTTAGAATGTTCATGGTGAGGCAGTTGCTGTACTTGTGGTGGAGAGAGGAGACCGGTAATAAAGAGTTCTACTTACCTTGCTTGAAGATTCATCTTTTTATCACTGGCGACAATCTGTGGAAGGGAACAGACGACACCGGCTCCTCCCCTTTTGGTGTGCTACTCCACCAGCTCTTCTTCGTGATTCACCATCTACTATTTCTCATTTGTGGATAAAGGTACTGTTTTTATACCCCTTGTTTCCTGTGTTCCTGTGTGGCTTCCTTCGTACCTCATGCCCGACTTCATCTTTCAGAAAAGTGTCCAGCCCCTTCGTTTCTGACAGCCTTACGCCTCCTGAGCCATTTCTATCAACCTTCTGCCCCCGAGCCTTATTTCTGTATAACTTCCACCCCCTCTGCTCACCGCCTTCCTCATCAGACGTACTCCTCTCCTTCGCTCCTGCCAGCCTCTGTCTCAACCTACAGAAAAACTTCTTCCTGGGCAGAGTGAAGTTCTGCTTCCGTCTTCGGACATTTTGAGGCGTGAATTTGACATTGGGGGCGGTTTCTATCGTTCTCTGAGGTGGAGTTTGCTCTTGGAGGAAGGAGCTTGCCGCTTCATTCTCAGCACTTGGAGGGCAGACCCTTTCGTTCATTAAGGTGAAGACTTCCTTGGTAGGAGTCCTTGCTCCTCCCCGAGGTGTGTCGTTTCTCTCACTCAACGCTGGTGGGCGGCTCAAACAAATTACTGAGGCAGAGTTTCCTCAGTTCGGAGCCTCTGCTGCAAGTTCTTGCCTGCCACTCCCACTCGCACTCTTACTCAACGCAGTGGTGGCGGTTCAAGCAAATTTCGGAGGTGGAGTTTCCTTTGGTCCTGAACCTTTACTGCTCACCGGGGTGTGTTTCCTGCCACTCCATCCCACATTCGTACTACTGTGGGTGGCAACTTTAGCCATTCTGTCAACTCTGTGACCGGCCTTTTGCCCTCCAGTGGAGTCACTTTCCTCAAGCCTTGTTCAGTTTGGCGTGTCATTTCAGTGACACGCACACCACAAATTTTTCTCTATTTACTCCATTATCCTATGCGCAATACACGGTGACACGCACACCTTGGGGCACATTTATTTCTCCGCATTTCACTGCGCGTCACATCATGGTGACGCACACCTTGGAGCATTATTCTATTCTCAGCGTGTCTAATTACAGTGACACGCACACCTCTGGGCTTCTATTATTCTCATTTCTCATGCATTAAGTGTGACACGCACACCTTGGAGGATCTTTCTGGTCAAATTTTCAGCGTGTCTGCATTGCGTGTCTTACATCGGTGACACGCAGACCCTGGAGTATTACATTTTCCTTTTCTGTGCCACAGCGTGCCATGTCGCGGTGACACGCACACCTTGAACATCATTCACTTCCTGTTTTTTAGCATGTCTGACCACGGTGACACACACACCTTGCAGTTTTATTAAATCTCGCTTCCTGCATTGCGTGCCTATTACGGTGACACGCACACCTCATCAGCTCCTGCATTTTCAACAGCCTACTGCCATTATCTTTTGTGTGTCTTTCCACGGTGACACACACACCTTCATTTTATTCTATTCAGCTGCCACTCTCAGAATTTACCTCAAAATTTCATATTCCTCACCTTGTGCATAATTATTGTGTATTTATTATTGTTATTATGATGGCAGGTGCTAGCATGTCCCAACCTGCACCGTTTTTAAATGAATTCGGCGAACCCAGTATTCCATGGAAGGATTGGGAAAATATTTTTGAATCATACTTAATAGCGATTGGTGGAGAAAAATTTAGTTCCGTAAGGAAACAACACATTCTGTTACACAGTTTTGGTCCTCATGGGAGGAAAATATTTGAGTCCTTACCTGAACCTGGCGACAGTGATACCGATGAGGAGGAAGATGAGGATGCCTACAAGACAACCTTGTTAAAGTTACAAATTCATTTTGGTGATAATATAAATATAGTACTGGAAAGGCACAAGTTCTTTAGCAGATCCCAAGGTAAACAAGAAAGTGTTTCCACCTATGTAACGGTACTCAGAGGACTCAGTAAATTCTGTGAGTTTAATGATTTAAATGATTCCCTCATTAGAGATCAACTTGTGCGTTGTACAAATAATAATAAAATACAAGAGAAGTTGTTGCAAAAACAACCCAACCTTCAAGAGGCCATAGAAATAGCCAAATCCATCGAGCACACAGCCATCTGTTTAAAAGAAATTAAATCTCCTGATCCCAACGACCAAGTGTCAGAAATTACAAATTTAGAGTCAGAAGTTGCAGTTTGTAAAATAAAGAATTACAAATGGCACTGCCAATCAGGAGATTCAGCAAATTTTAAATTTAAATGCTTTCGTTGTGGAAGCAATATTCATTTAGCCAATAGTCCCATTTGCCAAGCAAACTCCGTCAGTTGCAGAAAATGCAACAAAAGGGGTCATTTAGCAAGAGTTTGCAAAAGTTTCTCAAAGAAAAACTGGGGGAATGTTGCTCCTGATGAGAAATCTCAAGTTCAGAAAATTATTTTACAAGTAAATGATAATTGTAATGACAATCAACAAAGGTATCCTGAATGTAATGTATTCATAGATGGTAAAAAGGTTAAAATGTTTGCAGACTCATGCTCACTGTTTACCCTAGTTAATTACTCAGACTTAAAATCCATTTTAGGTGAAGATTAAAATAATTTGTGTACAGCAGATATTTCACCCAGTGGATACAATAAGGACCACATACCTATGAAAGGCATGATTAAAACCCTCATATTCTTTAAAGATCACTCAACGGTGGGCAAAGTCTACGTTGTAGAAGAAGGATCAAACTTACTAGGATGGCAACATCAAAGAGAACTGGGCATCAAACTTGATCCTAACAATCCAGAACAGGTTTTAGCCATAAAACTTTCAGGCTATAGTGAGTACATTACTAATGAATTTTCCTGAAGATTTTTCTGAAAATTTAGGCATCCTTAAAGATTTCCAGCACAAAATTCAATTGAAATCTGATGCCAAACCAGTTGTACACAAAACAAAACCTATACCCCACCTTATGTGGGAACCTTTAAGGAAAGAGTTGTCAAGATTAGAAAAGTTAGGTATTATACAACCTATTGATTGCTCAGACTGGGTTGCTCCCATTGTTATTGCAAAAAAAAAACCCACAGTGAAGATATTGGACTATGCATTGACCTGCATGACCTGAACAGTAACATCTGGGTAGAAAGACATCCTCTACCTCGCATCCATGAGATGTTAAGCACGATGGGTGAAGCCACATGTTTCAGTGTCCTGGATCTCTCCATGGCTTATCATCAGGTCGAGTTACACCCAGATTCCAGACGTCTTACTGCATTTACTACACCTATGGGCACGTTTATGTTTCGCCGCATGCCTTTTGGGCTGGCCTCTGCGGCAGCAGTTTTCAAAAGATTATGCAACATGTTTTAGATGGTGTACCTAAGACATTATGCTTTCAAGATGATGTATTAATTTATGGGGCTACCACTGAGGAACACGACAAGATATTGAGGGAGGTTCTTTCCAAATTCATGAATGCAGGGCTTACTTTACAAAAAAAAAATGCCAACTAGGTGTAGAAGCAGTAGAATATCTGGGACACTGCATTTCTAAGGAAGGTTTTAAACCCAAATACTGCCTACTAGAAGCAATAAAAGATGCCCCTGCACCAGCAAACAAGGAGGAACTCAAATCGTTCTTAGGTTAGCTGAATATATGGCTAAATATGTACCTCATTTTGCAGATTTAACCTCTAACCTTAGATAACTTATAAAGAACCTCACACACTACCAATGGTCGGATGAACATCAAGCTTCATTCTTGAAAATTAAAGATGCCATTCATTCAGCCCCATACTTGTGCAATTTGAACACAATCATAAAACCATACTTACCACCGACACAAGCAACAAGGGTTTAGGAGCTATTCTGTCCCAAATAATTGACGGCAAGGAAAAAATTGTCGCTTTTGCCTCACGCACCCTCAAAAAATCTGAAATGAACTACTCTGTAGTAGAAAGGGAAGCCCTAGCCTGTTTCTTGGCTGTCAAACATTTCAAGTTCTTTCTATGGGGCATACAATTCTGCATACGTGCAGACCACAAACCCCTAGTTTTCATGTTCAATCCCAAGGGCACATCTTGCAGCACTCCCTGCAAAGCTAGATGGGTCTTAGGTTTAGAGTGCGTCTGCTACAGGGTAGAATACACTCCTGGCAATCTTAATTCTGCAGCAGATTTTCTTTCCAGAGCTCCTCTGGACAAGGTGGAGCAATGTGAGACCACTGAATATCCTATCCTACAACTAAATTCCTCTACCATCACATCTCAAGAATGGTCAGAGTGTATGAACAAAGACACCAGCATGAATCAACTCTTAACATACACCTTACAGGGTTGGCATAGTTCTATTGGGTCAATAAGTGATGATGCCAGGAAATTCTGGGAAGTCCGTCATGAACTCAACATTAATCAGAATGTTCTTTTTAGGAATGACAAAATAATACCACCTGAACCATTAAGATGTAGAATTGTAGACCTTGTACATGAGGTTGGCTGAAGCTTAACCAAAGCTAGACTACGTGAAAGTTATTGGTTTCCCAACAAGGATTCAATTGTAGAAGACAAAGTTAAAAACTGCCAAACTTGTGCCAACAGCGATAAATCTAAAATAACTCGCAAAGCCCCCATCTCTCCTGTATCAGTCCCAGATAAACCATGGGAGAAGATTGCCCTAGACATAATTGGTCCCATGAATCAAAAAGGGGTGTTGAAACGTTTTGCCTTTGTCTTAATTTACTACCAATCCCACTGGACTGTAATGAGGATGGTCAATCAAATTACCACAGATTTCTTTATCCAGTTTCTCAAAGATACCTTTGTCACGGAAGGTATTCCTTCCACCACTGTCACGGACAATGGTGTTCAATTTACTTCGTGTATCATGATGGAGTTTCTCAAAAACTTAAATATTGTCCACTTCAAAACACCCCTTTATTGTCCTAGAGCCAACGGCCTAGTAGAAAGGATGAACCGCATGATTAAAGAATGCATACAATTAGCATGCGCAAACAGGATTCTAGTGGAACGAGCTGTAGAAGAAATGCTATGGGCATACCACACCACTCCGAACCAAGTTACGGGCATTTCCCCTTTCACTGCCCTTAAAGGGAGAAAACCCTGCATGAAATTCTTCCCCAACTGGTTGGGAGGTGGTGCCAGTGTTATGCGCAATATACAGGCCATCAGAGATAAGATCAATGCACATCAAGCTAAGTACAAATCACATTATGATTACAAACATGGCACTAAAATTCCGCAATGGGTTGTAGGAGATTGGGTGTGTGTCAAGAATCCTAGGATAGGTAATATTGACTCCAAATTTTCCAAACCCGTGCAAATTACAGCGATCAAAAGAAATATAGCCATTTTGAGTAATGGCCAGACATGGAGCATGGACAGATTGTCTAAATCTCATCCTATAACTGATGAGGCGTCCAATCACAGATCTACCACCATCAATCCACACACATACCCTACACACAGCTCTTCTGTAAATCAGAGGATCCGCAAGGTACCCGCTTGGCACCAAGACTACAACATGTCCAAGTGACCTTTGTGAACCTGTTATCACTATTATTCTTTTCACTTGTTTTACACCTTTTGTTGTTTGCTTATTGTTTAGGAAGTAAGATGTGTTATATTTACATTTTATTATCATATTGTTTAGGGAGCAAGATGTGTTACATTTACATTTCATCATTGTATAAAGTTTTACATTGGAATGTTCCTGTTCCTATACCCCCTCCTTTCCTTGTATGTTGGCATCTCCCTTCTGTCTCAGGGAGGCTGCCTTAGAATGTTCATGGTGAGGCAGTTGCTGTACTTGTGGTGGAGAGAGGAGACCGGTAATAAAGCGTTCTACTTACCTTGCTTGAAGGTTAATCTTTTTATCAGATACTTTTGTGGAGGAGTTGTTGGACACTCGACCCCCGCCTCCATATGCTCCACAGAGGATATACCCCTCTGTTCCTTTACAGTCACCGCAGCCTGTTGTATCTGCTCCGACTGTTCCCGTATCTACAGTTGTTGTTTCGACGGCTTTGGCTACGGCACCATCTGCTCCTTCTTTGCCCTCGCCATCTTTGGCAACTATGACTATTAGCACACCTACTGTCTCAACTCCTGTATCCTCTGTTTTCTCTCCTCCGGTACAAGCGCCAGTGACGATTGTACCTGGCACTTCTGTTGCTTCTCCTACTATGGTTTTTCATCCTCCGACTTCTTTGAGTACTGAGACACCAGCATGCAGATTTGAGGATAGAGAATGGACGAAATTTAAGGAGCTAATGGGCCCAATCAGTGCGGTCTGGGGTGTGGGATGAAGAAAAATAAGTAATAGCTAATCAGGCTGTGCAGTGGGGTCGTAATCCCATTTATAGTGTGGAGGATGTTTGGACAGTTATGCAAGATTTTGAGCCCTTTGTACAGCAGCATGCTCTTAAGCATATGTCTGCTACATATATTAGTCTTTGGCAGCAACACTTTGGGAATGATGCACCGCAAATTCTATATGATATTAGAGATCGTGTGTATGCTAGCGGTTTGGAGCCCAGCCAAGTTTTCAGGAATGTTACGACGTTAATTGCTTATAGGGGTAGGTTGCATGAGAAGAGTCCTACCCCTGTGTCTCAGTTTCCGATGCGAGTGGTTCATCCTATATATCACCCAGAAATACCAGAGTTAACGGATCAGCGCGGTATTGCCACCAGACCAGGTGTGGCAGCCCGTTTTCAGGAACAATGAGTTTATACTCTGTGGAAAAGAAGTGAGGTTTTATCCCTTAAGACTCATTTGACGATCCGAGGAAGAATCCCATTGCTTATTACAAAGAGTTGACTGAAGCTGCCTCTTCTACTGTAATGACTCTTGCTGATATCGAAATGTTTTTTGGTCTTCTTGTTCCGGTTGATATTTGGAGACAGGTTCATACTCAGGATCATGTTGCGGAGTTGGGTGGTACTTGGGACCAGATTAAGGAATGGGATCAGGAAAGGAAGCCAGGTGATAAGCCTTGAGCTGAAATACTTGCTTTGCCCGGTCGTATTATTACATATATGCATTCTCTTATTCCGCCGAAGAAAGTTAGTTGGGATAAGCTGACGGCTTGTCAACAGAAGAAGGATGAAAGTGTGTCTGATTTCTTCACTCGGTTTGAAGATACGTTTCTGGACTATAGCGGGCAAGATATGTCTATTGAGGAAGGAGTTTGGTTGTTTGTTGACAGATTTGTATCTAATCTACTTCCTGAAATTGCGGCTCGTTTGCAGGCGTCTGAGAGTACTTGATCCACTTCTTTCCCCTCTGTTATTTTGAATATGGCTCAATATTATGAACACCGTGACCAAGAGGAGAAGAAGACAGATAACAAGCATAAGGAGTTGAAGACGGAGGTGTTGTTACAGCAAGCGTTTAAGGGGAATGGTAGAGGACGTGGTGGTCCTGCCACACAGCTTCCACGCACTAGCAGGCAGCCGACCACGGCACCTTTGGGGTTGAATCAGTGTGCATATTGCAAGGAGAAGGGCCATTGGCTTAGCGAGTGTCCTGTGCTTCTGCAAAAGGCAGCAGTCCCTAGAGGGTGAGGTCCCCGTGGACGAGGTCGTGGGACTGATAGAGCACAGAGTGCTGCGGTCCCACAGGGCCGTTCTGATACCAATTATTTTGATGACCCTCGCGATGGACAGTATTATCATGATGATTACAATACGGATGAGGAGACAGGGATGTCTTACAGCTAGGACAGCCAGGGACAGAGTGGGGGACCAGTTCCGATACCTGTAGATCAGCGTGGTCCTTATGTCACTGTGGATTTGCAAGGTTCGACTAAGGAATTTTTGGTGGACACAGGTGCGACGAAGAGTTCTGTTTCTCGACATTTGGTCCCTGGGGCGGCTCTGTCTGGCTATAATAATGTTTCCATAGTTTTTTCAGGTGTACCGGTTATAAGCCCCATTTCTCGACAGCTTGCATTGACTGTTGGTCCTTTTACTGTGGATTCTCCGTTTTTGTTGACCTCAAATTGTGGAGAAAATTTGATGGGTTTGGATTTGTTGAAGAAATTGCATGCTACTATTTATTGTTCCTGGGAAGCTGTTTATATGACGTTGGGCCCAAATGTGAGCACTAAACAGTGTTTGTCTCACCCTCTTCCCGTGAATTTGCTAATGTGCCATCCACTTTATGGGCCACGGGTGATACAGATGTAGGACTATTGCATATACCACCAGTTTCGATACAGGTTAAAGATAATGCTATTTTGCCTCGTATTCCTCAGTATAAGATAGCTCAGGCTGGAGAACGAGCCCTTCTACAGATTATTCAGGATTTGATACAAAAATTTGTAGTTGAAGAGACGTCTGCCAATATTTGTAATAGTCCCATTCTTCTGATTCTTAAACGGACACCCTCAGGTTCCCCTGACGATCAGGAGGATGTTTATCATTTTGTGATTGACCTGCGCGAAGTTAACAAGATTGTGGTCCCCCAGTTTCCGGGGGTCCCTGATATTACCACCCTTTTGACAATGATTCCTTCTACTGCGAAATTCTTTTCTGTTATTGATTTGAAAAATACATTCTTCAGTATTCCTATTCATCCAGATAATAGATATCTGTTTGGTTTCACCCTAGCTGGTAGGAGCTTTAGATTCTGTCAAGCTCCTCAGGGCTATACAGAGAGTCCGAGTATTTATAGTCAAGCTTTAAAGAGTCAGTTGGATTCCCTTTCACTTCCCTCAGGCAATGTATTGGTGCAGTATGTTGATGACTTGCTCATCGCTTCTGACACTGAACAAGGTTGTAAAGACAGTACAGTTAAATTGTTGCTGCATTTATCTCATCGTGGACATAATGTTTCCCTTTCTAAATTTCAGTATTGTCTATAGGAGTTCACCTATTTAGGTCACCTACTGTCAAAGGAGGGTAGGATGTTGACCCCTGAGTGTATCAGTACTATTGTTAAAAAAAATGCCCATTCCACAAACTCAAAAAGATGTACACGCTTTTATAGGTATCACTTCCTACTGTCGCCAGTGGATACCTAATTACTCCCTATTAATTCAACCTTTGCTTGCATTAACAACAAAAGAAGTGCATGAGCCTTTGCCCTGGACGCCTGAGTGCCAGCAGTCTTTTGAGCAATTGAAAACTGCGCTTTGTTCGGCTCCGGTGCTTGGTACACCTAAACATGGCAAGCCGTTTGTGATATATGTCCACGAGATGGCTGGTTGTGCACTTTCTGTCCTAACACAAAAATTTGGGGATATGCAATGGCCGTGTGCTTATTTCTCTGCTGTGCTCGATCCTGTCGCGAGAGCCCTCCCGAGTTGTCTAAGAGCGGTCGCGGCTGTGGCCACTTCAATCAGACAATCGGCTTGACTCTTACTTGATACTGACCTCACAGTCGTGGTACCCCATGCTGTGGACACGCTTTTGAAAAGACACAGCACCTCACCAGTGCACGTCTTACCGGCTATGAATTGACATTGTTAGCTAAGTACATTACAATTAAAAGATGTGCTACTCTGAATCCAGCCACGTTACTACCCCTCCCTTCCGAGAGTGATGAAGTTGACAAACATGATTGCATCTTCTGAACGGAGGAAGAGACGAAAGAACGGGTAGACTTGACTGATGTTCCCTTATCTGACCCACAAGGGGAACTA
This sequence comes from Calotriton arnoldi, assembly GCA_963921515.1. Classification (NCBI taxonomy): domain Eukaryota; kingdom Metazoa; phylum Chordata; class Amphibia; order Caudata; family Salamandridae; genus Calotriton; species Calotriton arnoldi. The sequence continues at coordinate 779,743 of CAWUFW010006242.1, read as the reverse complement.
TATGTCGATGGCTCTTGTTTTAAGTTACGATATGGCACTATGACTGCAGCCTATGCTATTACCACACTGCGCACGGTAGTAAGTAGAGACATCACGGGTCCCTTATCAGGCGGCTCAAGCTGCCGAGTTAGCTGCCCATATTCGAGCTTGTGAATTGAGTGAGGGACTGGTTGTCAATATCTATACTGACAGTCAGTATGCCTTTGGGGTTGCGCATAATTTTGGGTGACCCCGGGGCGGAGAGAGGGTTCCTTACCTCGCATGGCACCAAAATCCACCATGGACACCTTATATTGAGGCTTTTGTCTGCTTTGACACTCCCCAAGAAATTGGCAATTGTGAAGTGTAGTGCCCACTGCAAGGTTACTGATGATATAGGTAGAGGAAATGCTTTTGCAGGAAACGGCCCGGACAAAGATGAAAAGAATGTTTGTAGCAGGTTCAACTAGGTGGGTTACTGAGGTTGTCATGTTTGAAGATACCCTTGAAAGTGCAAAGGAAATACAGAGTGAAGCCACGATATAAGAATTAGCAGTGTGGCAGGAGAGTACAGCATAGTTGAATGACGAAGGGTGTTGGATAGATAAATCAGGGAAGCAGAGATGGATGTTGCCAGATGCATATGTTCTTCCTGTGGTTACTATGGCCCACGGTCCAGCTCATATTAGTGCTAAAGGCATTTGTAAATTATTAGATCCCATATGGCAGAATGACAATATCTCTAAGACAGCTGCACACTTAATGAAGTACTGCATGGTATGCATGATGCATAATCCTGGGAAGGGTACCCCTACATCGCCTGGTAATTTCGCACCACCCACCTTCCCTTTTGAAGTCCTTCAAATGGACTACATTGAGATAGAGAGGTGTAATAATTTGAAGTATGTTTTGGTGGTTGTATGTACATTCAGTAAATGGGTTGAGGCTTATCCCACTAAAGACAATACAGCCATTATGACTGCAAAAGTACTCCTGAAGGAGTTCTTTCCTCGTTTCCGCTTGCCCCGAGTGATCTGGAGAGACAACGGAAGTCATTTTAATGCAAAAGTGATTCAATTGATTTGTGAGGGTCTCCATGTTAAGCAGAAATTCCATGCCGCTATTCATCCTCAGTCATCGGGTTTGGTTGAGAAGTACAATTGTACTCTCAAACTTAACTTGGCAAAAATTCAGGAGACAACAGGGTTACAGTGGCCAGATGCTTTACCATTAGCACTTTCGTCGACAAGAATGACAGTTCATTCTAGAACAGGATTGTCACCGTATGAGGTCGTGTTTGGACGCCCAGAAAATGTCTGGGGCGTCCTGCGCCCTCGTCGGTTTTCTGAAATTGGGTACCCTATTTGTTGGATTATCTTGGCCAGTTAACAGAAAGTTTACATTCTATTCACCAACAGGTTCGGGAGTCCCTGCCTTCTACACCAGAGGGACCTGGCCACAACATTCAGCCTGGAGATTTTGTTCTTCTCTAGAATTTTCAGCGAAAGAAAAGTTTGGAGCAGTGATGGAAGGGGTCTGAACAGGTCCTGCTGGTGACGCCGACTGCGGTAAAGGTTGAGGCCGTAAGACCTGGGTGCATGCCACCCATTGTAGGAGGGTTCGTCTGCCTCTGCCCTATGATCAGTGGGTCAGTGACGGCATCGGGGACTCCGGGTGCGAGCAAGTGCCTTGGTTTGTCCCATTCAGTGATCCCCAACTAATTTGGACTCAGACGGATAAGAAAAATGACGACGTGTTGAATGCGGCTGTTCCTCCAGAAATACGAGCTATTCGAGAGCTGTTGTTCACCGATCCTACAGTGCCTGTGGCTACCAGGTACAATTTGCGCCCTTGGCTGAGGGAAAGTGCATCCAAGGAGAAAAGAGATTAGGGATGGACAGCGTAAGATAGGCTGTACTGAGTTATAGTACCAACGGAGATCTATTGAGCTTGGTGAAGGTTTTCTGCTTATTTTAGTTAGTTGTTTGAACATTAGATCGGGAAGACCAAAGTATACCGTGGAGGTATACCATCGTGATCGATGTGAGATACGAGCTAATGACAGAGCAAGCTCCACCGCCGGTGCTCAAGAGCACCAACGTATTGATGGACAATAGGAGCCTGTACCAGTGAGGCTCTGACAGACACTCGGAACTTATATATTTTCTTTGCATTTTGTCCCCATCTCACCATTCGTTATGCATCCCTTTGGTAGGTCGGTTGCTGAGGAGGAGCAGCCAGTGATTCTTGTTGCCTCGCATAATGTGGTGTGGACCCCCAAGAAGGAAATATTGTGTGTTGCTCTTGTGGTTTTATTGCTATTAATATTGTGCGGGGTGTCATGGGTTTTGGAAAATGATTAAGATGGGTTTTTTCGTACCAAGGTTAAAGTTCTTTCCCCGCCAAGACAGAAAAGAACAGCCCGAGCAATGTGTTTCTAGACACGCACAAGAGATTCTTCGGAGAAGGGACCGCTTGCTACCCCACTGAGTCCATCACTAGTTTATGGACTGCATACCCATTATCTCTAGTGAACTACACATATACTCGTCCACCGCAATTTACCAAAGTGAAGGGAGTATTTGGTTTTGGCTATCCAGGTCCTTGTCTATATTATAGAAAGCTACTGGGAATATGTTATCCAGGGTGTGATAACACATATTTCGATAACTTTTACATGGAAGAACAGAATGTCATGTTGGTGGGTTGGCACTGTAAGGAATTGATAGTTGCCCGGGAGGCTGGTTATTATCCTGCTTGTTGCCCCATCGTGAACAGTACGGACACTTCTTTGTATATCAATTGTTCAGGGATATTGCTGTACAAAAATACAATACCCCTGGTGAATGATACAGATCCAAGTACGTTTGGAATGAACACCAGATATGCCACAGTAGATTACGAAGGACCAATTTATGCACACCCAGGGTTTTATTTTTTGTCCAACGGTACTTATTCTAATGTTCATAATGGTACAGACGATGTTGCTCTTCTGTACCCTCTCACAGACTCACTCAGACATTCAAGCACCCCACTCACAGACCCACTCAGAATGTCATGCATCTACTGACAGACTCACTCAGATGCTCATACACCCACTGAGTGACCCACTCATAGATTAATGCACCCACTCACAAACCCACTCAGACATTCAAGCACCCACTCACAGACCCACTCAGACACTTAAGCATCCATTTACAGAACCCACTCAGAGACTCATGCACCCACTCACAGACCCACTCAGATTGTCATGCACCCCCTCACAGACCCACCCAGAGACTCATGCACCCACTTACAGACCCACTCAGACACTCCTGCACCTACTCACAGACACACTCAGACATTCATGTTCCTCCTCACAGACCCACTCAGACTGCCATGGATCCACTGACAGACTTACTCAGATTGTTACACATCCACTGACAGGACTCACTCAGAGACTCATGCACCCACTCACAGTCCCATTCAGAGACTCCTGCACCCACTCAGAGATATACTCATACACTCACGCACCCATTCATATACCTACCCAGACAAGGTAAAGATGGGTCACTCAGAGACCCACTCACGCACACCACTCACAGACTCACTCAGAGACTCATGCACCCACTCACAGACCCACTCATATACTCATACACTCACTCATTGACCCACTCATAGACTTATGCACTCCCTCTCAGGTCCACTCATAGACTCATGCATTCATTCACAGATCCACACAGAGACTCTAGCACACACTCACAGACTCACACAGACACTCACATACCCAATCGCAGACACACTTTCATACCCATTCACAGACCCACTCACAGACTCATGCACCTTCTCAGAGACCCACACAGACACTTATGTATCCACTCACAGACCAACTCATAGACTCACCTACCCACTCAGAAACCCACTCAGTGACTCATGCGTCCACTCACAGAGCCACTCAGAGACTCATGTACTCACTCACAAACCCACTGAGACACTGATACACCCACTTAAAGACCCACTCAGAGATAGCACACACACTCACAGACCCACTCAAAAACTCATGCACCCACTCATAGACCCATTGAGACACTCAAACACCCACTCACAGACTGATGCAGACACTCTTACATCCACTCACAGACCCATTCAGAAACTAACACACACAGTCAGATGTACAGAGTTCTGTATATAGCTGTGAATTTTAAAATGTGCTGGTGTCCATTGAATGCCTGTTTTTGTATTGAGTATTCATGACATATTCAGAAATTTGTTAAAAAAAGGTATTTTAAAAGAAAATGAACCATTGTTTGGGAAATAGGGTGGCTCTAAGAAGAGCCTCATGTACCCACTCACAGACCCACTCAGACACTCATGCACCCACTCACAGATCCACTCAGAGACTCATGCACACACTCACAGACCCACTAAGACATTCAGGCACCTACTCACAGACCCACTCAGACACTCATGTAGACACTCAGAGACTTATGTACCTACACACAGACCCAATGAGAGACTAATGCACTCGCTCACTGACCCACAAAGAGATTCATGTACTCACTCACAGACCAACTCATAGACTCATGCACTCACTAAGAGACCGTCTCAGAGAATCTAGCACCCACTCACACAGATACTCACAAACCCACTCATATATACACTCTCACACCCATTCGCAGACTCAGGCACCTACTAAGAGACCCACACAGACACTTATGTGTCCACTCACAGACCTACTCATAGACTCACACACCCACTCAGAAACCCACTCAGAGACTCATGCATCCACTCACAGACCCACTCAGAGACTCATGTACTCACTCACAAACCCACTCAGACACTGATACATCTACTCGCAGACCCACTCAAAGATTTAAACACTCACTCACAGACCCACCCAGACACTCACATACCCACTCACAGACCCACTCAGACAGTCTCACACTCACTCACAGATTCACTCAGACACTCTTATACCTACTCACAGACCCATTTAAACACTAACACACCCAGGCAGATGTACAGAGTTATATATATATATATTCACTGAAAAAACCATAAGGATTTAGGGACGGTTATAGTTAGTTGGACATTGCACTCGTACAAAACCCGTGAAATTCCCCCGTTATAGTTAGTTCAGGTAACTATAACTCGCGCCCCCGCAATGCACTGCTGATGACGTCACATATTACATCACTCATGACATGGTCAGTGACATCACTGATGACATCTCGAATGACATCACTGATGACATCATCCAGTGACTGTGTGTTTCTGTAAAGTTTAAATATGTTTAATATATATAGGGAAAGGCGTATTGAAGAATGAGTGGGTGTAGAAGCGCCTGAATGGATGATTTAGTAGGTGCGTGACTGAGTCTATAAGTGAGTGATTAAACGTATCTTACTGGATGCATGGGTGAGTGACTAAACTGTGTGAATGTCTGTATCCGTCTGTCTGTTGTTGTGTAAGCAGCTGCATGGGTTTCTGACTAGCTAAATGAGTGTCTATATGGGTTATGGATTGGTTCTCTGAGTATCTGTATGGGTGCCTCAGTGTTTGTGTGGGTGGGGTGTGTGTGACTCTGTGCATAGATGTGTGAGTGGGTGATTCACTGGGTGCATGGTTTCAAGAGTGCGTCTGTGATGGACTGTATGGGTGGGTGAGTGTGTGTATGGGTGTGTTAGTGATTGAATGTATATATCAGTGGTACATGTGTGAGTAACTACATATGTGAAAGGCAGTATATATGTGTGTTGGAGTATATAAATGGCTATAAGTGAGAGTGTGTGATTGTGAGAGTGGCTATATGGATGAGTGTGTATTGCATCAGTGATTGCATAGGAGCGTAAGAATGTGCTAGTATTTTTATGAGTAAGTGAGCTGGTGTGTATAACTGTATAGGTGAGTAAATTGGAGTGTGATTAATTATTTGCATGACTGACTAGGTGTGTGAGTACCTCTATGGATGAGTTGCGTTGTGTGAGTGTTTATATAGGTGTATGAGTGCATATGATAGTCCTGTACTGAGTGACTGTAAGTATGAGTGACTGTACGGGTGAGTGAGTAGATGTGTGTGTGTAGACCTAAGAATCAGTGAGTGGGTATGTACTTATTGGTATTGGAGTGTGTATGGTTTTGAGAATGGCAGTCTGTAATTTAGAGTGGGTGTATCAAAACTTATATTAGGGTGTGAGAAGATGCATTAAATTCTCACATGGATGATGTCATCAGTGATGTCATCAGTGATGTCATTTGAGATGTCATCAGTGATGTCATCAGTGATGTCACTGACCATGTCATGAGTGATGTAATATGTGACGTCATCAGCAGTGCATTGCGGGGGCGCGAGTTATAGTTACCTGAACTAACTATAACGGGGGAATTTCACGGGTTTTGTACGAGTGCAATGTCCAACTAACTATAACTGTCCCTAAAACCTTATGGTTTTTTCAGTGAATTTCTAAGGTTTTTTAAATGCTAATTTCTAACTATAACGTGCCTGAAACCTATGGTTTTTTCAGTGAATTTCAAAGGTTTTTTAAATGCTAATTCCTAACTATAACGTGTCTGAAACCTATGGTTTTTTCAGTGAATTTCAAAGGTTTTTTAAATGCTAATTCCTAACTATAACGTGTCTGAAACCTATGGTTTTTTCAGTGAATTTCAAAGGTTTTGTAAATGACAATTTTTAAATGTATTAATTGTTATATTTATTTTTTTGATACTGATTTACAACATTTTTTTAAACTATTTATTTTTAGATATTTTATTTTTTAAATTACATTGTAATTACATTATACATTACATTACAAAATATACTTTCTCAGAATGAATTACTTTAGTTTAAATACTTTGCAAATAGGCAATAGACTTTTAAGTACAGTAGTTACAGTTGTTGCAATGGGCAACACAATTACAAAAACAATGCAACATTGAGCTCAATGTAAATTTCAAGTTAAATGCAATTAGTTACTTTATGGATTACTTTTCTAACCACAGGACTGGATCCTAGATTCAGTCCTGGGACATCTCCTGTAAACAGTTGAGTAAAAGCGTTTTGGTTACAGTAGTGATTTTTAAGGAATATTATTGTATTTTAAAAGTTGACACTTAGAAACTTTTTCATATAGAATCACCAATGTTATCCTATGGGAGGAAATTCACTTAGCAGGTAAGTAGTGTTATCGTTACTTTTTCTTACTCAGAGGTGGATCCTGGAACCAGCACTGGTGCATCTCCTGTAAACAGTTGAAAGAATGCGTTTAAGTCACACAGGTGATTTTTAAGGAATATTTGTAGTTTGTGAAAATCGACACTTTGAAACTTTTCTGCTGAAAACCAGACAATGGATTCCTAAGGAAGGAAATTCAAGTTACTGGTAAGTACGGTTAGAATTACTTTTCAGGGTCAGTCCTGGGCTAAAAGATGCAGCACTGGGTTCTCTCCTGATAACAGGTGAGTAAATCGGAATTCATAGTTCGGCTGATTTTAGAGAAATATTATAAAGCTCCAAAACTCCACACTTAGAAGAATTTCCAAGTGAAACCAGTCAATGTTAGCCTATGGAAGGAAATTCAAGTTACTGTTAAGTACGGTTAGAATTACTTTTCAGGGTCAGTGCTGGGCTAAAAGATGCAGCACTGGGTTCTCTCCTGATAACAGGTGAGTAAATCGGAATTCCTATTTCGGCTGATTTTAGAGGAATATTTGTATGTTTCAAAAATCGACACTTAGAAACTTTTTCAGCAAAAAGCAGGCAATGATATCCTATGGAAGGAAATTCAAGTTACTGGTAAGTACGGTTAAAATTAGTTTTCAGGATCAGTACTGGGCTGAAAGATGCAGCACTGAGGTCTCTCCTGATAACAGGTGAGTAAATCGGAATTCGTATTTCGGCTGATTTTAGAGGAATATTATAAAGTTCCAAAACTCCACACTTAGAAGAATTTCCAAGTGAAACCAGTCAATGTTAGCCTATGGAAGGAAATTCAAGTTACTGGTAAGTACGGTTAAAATTACTTTTCAGGACCAGTACTGGGCTGAAAGATGCAGCACTCAGGTCTCTCCTGATAACAGGTAAGTAAATCGGAATTCGTATTTCGGCTGATTTTAGAGGAATATTTGCACAATGGTGAAGGGAGGGGGCGGGGCCTGAGGTGACATCTGTGCAAAAGCGCCCCGTGGTGCGTTTTAAGTTGCGGGATTAAGTCCCCTTGAATCATGAGGGTCCCTGGGGGCCAACTAGCCCACCAGGAACCTCCAGTATGCGCCAGGGGGCTGCGTTGCAGAGACGTGTACAGAGGCCACACCCCTTTTTACACCTCTCTGCAACGCAGCTCTGTGGCGCTTTCTGGACGTACCTGTTGGGCTAGTTGGCCCCCAGGGACCCTCCGGATTGAAGGGGATTTAATTCCCCATCTTAAAACACGCCACGGGGCCTGTTTGCACACGTGTCACCTGAAGCCCCGCCCCCTCCCTTCACCACTGTGCAAACGCGCCCCGTGGCGCATTTTAAGTTGGGGGATTAAGTCCCCTTGAATCTTGAAGGTCCCTGGAGTCCAACTAGCCCACCATGTACTTCCAAAAGCGCCACAGAGCTGCGTTGCAGAGAGGTGTAAAAGGGGCGTGGCCTCTGTACACCTCTCTGCAACGCAGCCCCGTGGCGCATACTGGAGGTTCCTGGTGGGCTAGTTGGCCCCAGGGACCACCAGTATTCAAGGGGAATTACTTCCCTTCTCAAAAGCGCCAGGGGGCGCGTTTGCAGACTGCTGCAGGGAGGGGCGGGGCCTCCGGCACAATGCCGGTCTTTTTTTTTTTTTTTTTATTGGGAGGGGGCTGCGTGGCCCCCTTCCCTCAGCCACTTTTTGCCCCGGGGACCCCATCCCCCGGGGCCTGAGGAGTTTTTTTTTTTTTAAATACAATTTTAAAAACGGGAAGGGGGCCGCATGGCCCCCCTTCCCTGGGCCTGTATTGGCCCCGGGGACCCCATCCCCGGGGCAAGCCCTCTATTTTTTTTATGAAAAATTTGGAGGGGGGCTGCGTGGCCCCCATCCTCAGGCCATTTAAGGCCCCGGGGACCCCATCCCCCGGGGCCGGCCTTTAAATATTTTTTTTTTTTTTTTTAATTTTAGGGGAGGGGGCTGTGTGGCCCCCCTCCCTGGCCACTTATGGCCCCGGGGACCCCATCCCCCGGGGCCTGGCCTCTTGTTGGGGGCCGGCGGGGGGGTCCCCAAACCCCCCACAGTCCCAGCCGGCTCCCCGCCTCCTGCGCGAGCCGGCATTGCTTTCCACATGGGGAGCAGCTAACATGCTGCTCCCCATGTGGAAAGCAATTTGCTTTGGATATTGGAAGCGAGAGCAGGTTTCCTGCTCTCGCTCCAATATCCAAGCAAGTTTGCAATGACAGGACGGGAGGCTCCCGTCCTGTCATTGCAAACAGCAGTGTCCCGGGGTAGCCACCCCGGGACACTGCAGGAGCCGGCCCTGGGGGTGGCGGTCCCCAGGGCCACCACAGGCTCCAGGAGGGGGCCGCGTGGCCCCCCTCCCCACATCTAGAAAGCCCCGGGGAGGTGGTGGTCCCCGGGGCTTCGGGGGTCCAAAACGGACCCCCATTTTAAATTTCTAAGTGCCCCGGGGAGGTGGCGGTCCCCGGGGCATGTGGGGGGGCTGGAGCCCCCCCACACAGGTTAAAACATTAAAAAATAGAAGCCCCGGGGAGGTGGCGGTACCCGGGGCAGCGGGAGGGCAAAGAGCCCTCCCGCACCATCATTTTTTTTAAGCCCCGGGGGGTGACGGTCCCCGGGGCTTGGGGGGCCTTAGAGCCCCCCCACATATTAAACAAAAACCCCCGCATGCCCCCGGGACTTGGCCCACCTGGGGGCCAATTAACAACGAAGCGCGGGAGACCGCGCTTCGTTTTTTTTTTTTCTCGGCGGGATTCGCGCACCCTGAGCGCATCCCGCCGATTTTTTTTTTTTTAAATGCTTTTTTCTGCCCAGGGGGTCCTTGTGGGACCCCCTGAGCAGACCTAGGGGGTCAGGGTGTTTCTACCCTGCCCCCTTTGTGCGTTTTGCGCACTTGTTTCTTCTGGGTTTTCTAATCGACAGGATCCGCGCACCCTGAGCGCATCCTGCCGATTAAAAAAAAAAAAAAAAATGCTTTTTTCTACCCAGGGGGTCCTTGTGGGACCCCCTGAGCAGGCCTAGGGGGTCAGGGTGTTTCTACCCTGCCCCCTTTGTGCGTTTTGCGCACTTGTTTTTGTGCCTCGGTTCTACCGAGGGACAAAATGGCTGCCAACATTTCCTGGTTTGGAGTGTTGACAGCCAGCTGACAGCCAATTAGCATGCAGCTCGTGATCGGGACGGTGCGTGCAGGGTGCGCTGATGGTACGCGGATCCGACTCGGCCATAGATATATATGTGATTTTACTTGTGAATTTCTCAGGAACTACTGAACGGATTTACACCATTTTAGCAAAAGGCACCAGTCTGAACCAAGGGCTACCTCTTTGCCAAATTTGGTGTAATTCCGTTCAGCAGTTCGGGCTGTAGCTGCGACGAAAGGTTCCTATGGAAAAATGAATGGGGAAAACGCGTTTTGGGACCCCCCTTTTTTCTCGGCCCCGGCTTTACGTATCACCCCGAGACTTTCAGGGTAGGAGCGGAGCGGAGCGCCCCAACAAGTTGGAAGCTTTCGTGAAGATTCGTCAACCGGCGCCAACGTTATTTCAAATAGAATGTCGCGGATTTCCTATGGATAATAGGTCCTAACTATAACTATCTACTGGCGACCGCCAGTAGATAATATATATATATATATATATATATGGTGGTGAATTTTAAATGTGCTGGTGTCTATTGAATGTTTGCTTTTGTTTTGCATATTAGTAACATATTCTGGAATTTGGGAAAAAAGGCATTTAAAAAGAAAATGAACCAGTGTTTGACAAATAAGGTGGCTGTGGTATGGTGGAGAATATCAATGCAGCCTGAGTGAAAATTATCATTAATTGAACAAAGATGTCCTTCATTAGGAATTCCACTCCTAGCCCAGAAAGTGTGCCTAGGTCATTGCCACCATAGTGCACAATCATGAGGTCAGGGTGTTGGCAATCCACAATGCTTTCAACCAAATACATCAATTGATGCCATTTTAACCCACTCTAACCAATCCAAGTAATGTCCACATTAGGAAAACCCAAGTCCCTGTCAATGCCACTCTTTCTAGCACACTCTCTAGGCCAAAATACAAAGTTGTGACCCACAATCCACATTCTAACCATTTTCAAGGCAAGGAAGAGCAGTACTTAGGAGAAGGCTGGAGCAGAATGAGACAGTTTTCAAAATGAAAGGCAGTAAAAATGGAGGTCAGGTCCTGGTTTTAAAAAAAGGATTTATTTGATTGAATGGTGCACATATGCAGGTAGCTAAAATTAGGTTGTGATGTTTAAGGAAATGTAAGTAGGTCTGTGATTGGCTCTGTTAAAAATAAAAAATAAATGTTATGCAATCTTGGATATGCTATTAACTGCAAACAGTCAACCACACCTGCTACAGTTAAGTTGGACAGTAATGTGTTGTTTCTAGAATGTGTTGTAAAATTGTGACCTACTGATTCATGAGGGTGTTCTAAAGGGGGTTGCTATGAAAACTTTGCAAAGAGAGTATGGGGGAAGAACATTAAACAGACTGTAATCTGTTTGTTAAAAGGACAGTGGTTTACACTCATTATTTATTAAGGAGGCTTTATTTTCTTAGTCGCAAGTATGTAATCAACATTAGAGGAGTTGCAAATTTGAAGAGTGCTTTCGTTGGTTTATGAATGGGTGTGCATGTGTCTATGTGGGTTTGTGAGTGAGTATGTGAGTGTCTGTCTCGGTCTGAAAGTAGGTGTGTGAGTAATCCTTTCATCATGTGTTGTCCTGGAACTGTAGAGTGTGTGCGTGGTGTTTTACTGCATGGTCGAGTTGGCATTAAAAACTCCTTGCTGAGCTATAAACTTCTGTTTTACTATGTACCAGTTACACCTTAGGTAGGGTGTAGGTAAGTCATAGGGCAGGGTGCTATGTGCTTAGAGGGTAAGACATGCACTTTAAAGTCTCAGTGAGTCACATGTGAACTTTGAGACCCCTAGACATAGTTAAATAGGAAGATTTCACCCATACCACAAGTTATATACATATTTAGAAAAGCTGAGCTACTCACTTAGCCTTTGAGAGAGAGATAGACAGAGGCATGTAGATATTCAGTGATATGCTCCTATCGCCCTTATGTATGCAGTAGTACCAGAGGTACATGCGCACATATTTATGAAGGCCAACACTCAGAAATAGAGGCAGTCAGTAATATCTGCAGCCATTTACATAGACGTAAAGTGATTGTGACTTAGTTACTTTCACATCCAGTGACACAGCGAGGGAGAGAATGATACACGTATTTAGATGTGTACTAAAGTAGTGGTAATCCTAGTCACTCATCCAGACTAGTAGACCTTTAAATATGTGGTGTGGCTGCTAGTGCAGACGCTGTGTGTGCAGTTTTACTGCCATGTCGAGTTGGCATTTAAAATTCCTCACCAAGGTTTAAATTTCCCTTCCACTATATGTAAGTTATCCAGCAGTAACAGCACCACAATTATAAACCCCCAATACTCAGTAATAGAGCTAGTAAGTAATATATACAGCAAGGTTACCCATTGAGAGCCATCCAGACAAGTAGCGCTTTAAACATGCATTGGGCATGCTACTGTAGAACCCATGTGTTCAGTATAGCTGGCAGGTTGACTTGGCATTGATAACTTCTTACCAAGCCTTAAACCTTCCCTCTACTAGATATAAGTCACCCCCATGGTAGGGTGTAGGTAGGCCATAAGGCAGGGTGCTATGTGTTTGGATGGTAAGACATGTACTTTGAAGTTTCACTGAGTGACATGCACACTTTCAGACTCACATGCCCAGCAAAACATCTAGTGTTCGACCCATACTGCAACTTACATACTTATTTAGAAAAGTATATATACACTCACCCAGCAAGTCAGACAGAAATAAAGGCACTTACACATTCAGTCAGATGCCCTTAGGGAAGTTATGTATCCAGCAGTGAAACATCCAGTTGCACACACAATTATAAACCCCAATGCTCACTAATACAACAATTAACCTCTTCGACGCTCATGACGGCTCCACACCGCCATGAGCCACGGTAGCCATGTGCTCATGACGGCGTGGAGCCGTCATGCCTCTGCCGCTCCCTGCTGCTCCACCCACGCGGCACTAATTCCCCGCCTGTGCGAGAGAATTAATGAGCGGGCGGGGCTATGACGGCTCCACGCTGTCATGAGCACACGCTTACCGTGGCTCATGACGGCGTGGAGCCGTCATGAGCTCTGAAGCGCCATGCCCACCCCCTAGCCCCGCCCGCGCCACGGCCGAATTTGCGGCGCAGGGAAGGGGTTAAGTAATCCCATACAGCCAGTTACAGACATATATAGAGACCCTTAGAGATACTAAGAAAGCTAGTCATATAGCAACATAGGGGTATATTCACAAGAACGCGTGATAACTACCGCAAGAGTAGCGTAACGCAACTTTCAATTACGCAGCCTATCACGGGAAAATAACCCCGTGTCAACGTGGAATTCACAACAAGGCGGTACCATGCGATAGTCACCAGATCACGCGTCAAATGCCAGCGTGAAAATCAACACCACGCCCAAAAAATGCGAAACGCGAATGCGAGAAATCATGCGATGAGGCCGATCGCGGTACAAAAAGCTGCGAAAAGCAGCCTCAGGCCTGCAACTCCCATGCGTCTGGCGGGCAATTGCACCATAAAAACCACAGGCACAACACACCAGAAACAAGCCAAAGCACGTAGCAACATCCATGCACCCTGACCCAGCGCAGAGGGCAACGCAAACACCACAACCCCCACAGACCACCAACAAGGAACAAGTGGGTCGGGAAAGGCCAAGGAGAAAATGGAGAGGAAGACGGGTTGCAGACCGCAGGAAAACAAGACCAAGGCCACGGAGGCGACAGAACACTACCAGCAAATGACCCACAAGCAGACCGCCTGGAATGCAGTCGCACAGCCCAGGAGGCCAATCCAGGAGGCCAAGAGGCGCCGGCAGGATCTGACAACCTAAACCAGGTACAAACCCGCTGCCAACAGGAAGGCTGCAACGGCAACAGGAGGTGGCAGTCCAGGGCCACAGGAGGAGCAGGAGGAAACCCAGGCCACAGTCATCAGTGTGGAGAGGGTGCAAGGAGTAGGGAGTAGGGACACAGCCCGACAGGACCTGACACAACAACCGACAGGACCTGACACAACAACAACAGGGTGAGGATCCAACAGGGACTGGGGGGACGGTGGGTGATGGGCACAATGCCACACATGCACAATGAGGTGTAACACACTGCACTCCCACAATTACCCAAGGACATGTCCCCCATCCCCGTGGCACACTGCAGCACACACACATAGCAATCACAGCACATACCATGACAATGTGGCACAAAGTGCAACACCCACACTGCAGAACAGGGGACACAACTGGGTCCAACCAGGCACAGTAACAGAACAATCACATCGGACAGATCAGGGAACTGTGAGATGAACATCTACCCCGTACAACCCCACATCAGCCATGTAGGCCAAATGTACACTGTCCCAACTCAAATAGCCACCACCGCCCAAACACTCACAATGTACATTGTCACACAGTCTGCATGTCGACAAGAACAAGGCGCCAACACAATGCCAACATGCACCTCCCCTTCACAATGCAGAGGGACAAACAACACCTCCAGCAGGTCAGAACAGACAACCCATCAGTGATGCCCGAGAGAAACACCACACCCCCGACACCCACGCCCTACAACAGCCCATGGACATCCCACACAACCCACCACCAGGACCAGGGCAGACAAGCCACTCAGAGGAGAACCCAGCCCCGGCAACAGACCACACAGCATGAAGCACCCGCAATCACGGCTGGCTCTCAACACTTCACCCACCCACACATGGCATCCCAATGCCAGGTGGCAGAACAAAAGGAGGTGGCCCAACAGGTGAGGGTGTTGCCAAACCCATGGAATGCGAACTAGAACACATACGTGGGTGTCCAATACCCTTCAGGGACCCCCCACACCCCACAAAGGAGACCCACACCTCCACAGAGACACATGCACATATCATGTTGAACTGGCCACGGGCACGTGCGCCCGGCCCCTTTATTGGCAGGGCCACATGTACAGTTACGCCTGTGCTGGATGTGTGTGGGGTGAGTATAAGCCAGCCCGCACGGAGTGCTTGGTGCTGCCAACAACCTGAATAGTGGACACCAGTGCAATGGAAACAGAAAACACCAGCATAACAGAGTCAACTGCAGAGCAACATGGGATCCAGAGTAAGGACAGAGGTCACCCAATATTCAGTCTGGACATTCCTTGAGTTGCAGTGCACTGAGGCAGGGGCACTAGGGAAGAGCACTCTCATGTGAAGAAATTGCTAGGATTGTGTCCCTTCGGATCAGTCCTGATGCAGATGCAGTGGGGTGTGTTACACCTGCATCAACTTCCTCATCAATGTCCTAGGTCTCCCACACTGCCTGAGGTGACAGTTGCGTCCGCAGTCCACAGCGCAATACCCAGCAATAGATCCGGGTGTGTAGCTTGACTACCACCACCAGTCTGCATTCCTGCCATGGGGCTGTTGCCTCCTGCCCTCCCATTGTCTGTGCCCTCTCCCTTCCACACACTTGACACATCTTCCTCATCATAGTCCCAGGTCTTCCCCACTGCATGAGGTGACATTGCTGCGCAACCTCACAACAGCACAAAACTCAATCAGTAACGGACAATGGCTTGCGGTGCACTGAGTCACTAGCACCTGGAGTGCTGAGCAGGGTATCAGTCCGATGATGGCATCCATGACAGGTCTGAGCAACTCCTTAGGTCTGTCAGGACCACCGTTTCGACTCTGGCAGATGGCGGTTGAAGGTGGGCCTTGCGGTGGTGGCGTCTGCCTTTAGCGGTGATGCGACGTCCGGGCCGGTCAAGACTCGATGCTATGTGTGGGCCCTGGTGGACCGCAGTTGGGGCTGGAGGAGGCGGACAGCGCAGGGCCACAGACACATGGCGTTGATGACCCCAAGACCATCGCTACAGAGGCCATTCAATGACTCAGAGGAAGGGGTCCCAGGCCTGAGCAGCACAAAGTTAGTGGCCCCGGATGCACTGCGGCCGGCACAGGCACCCAGCCACGGGACGGTGACTTGTGGTGCAGTCAGATGGGCCATGCGACCTGAGCGGGTCCCCATCAATGTCCGAGGTGTATGTTGCGGAGGGTTTCGGGGGACAGTGGAAGGTGTCCTCCAGGGCATGATACGGAAGGTCGGATGTTATCTGGAAGCAGCAAATGGAGGAGTGGAAAGCGCAACCCTCGTCCTCACCAACAATTCGGGATCAGCTACATGAGGATGAAAACTAGCCCCCAGTCCATGGACTCAAACGCCACCAATGTCCGACCAGTGAGTGTCCATGAATGTCGGGGAGCAAACTTAGTGGCACAGGTGCTGTGAGGGGATGCAGTCTGCGATGATACCCGTACACAGATGTGAACTCCAAGAATGCCAAATCAAGGCTCTGTGACCTATTGGACCGCAGTGTAGGCCGGAGGCAGCGGTCAGCAGTGGCCCACAGCCACGGGTCGTTGGCTCGCGAGGCACAGAGTTGGTGACACAGTGGCAGTTGTCGGTAGTGTTCAATCACCTCCGTGATGCTGATCCTGTTCCCTCCGGACTGCAACGTGTCATCCTCTTACGCCCCTCCGTGCGTGCGAGGAAATGTATTCTGCCTTCTGAATTACCGATGTTCAGTTACAAATCGGTGATCCCACTCGTGCGCAGCGTAGGCCGAGGGCAGTGGTCCGCGTAGGCCCACAGACACGTGTGGTTGTGATGCCATGCACAGACTTGTTGCCGCCACATCGGAGGGTGTATAGTGTATTGTTCTCTGCCTTAAATGATGTTCACTGCCATAGTGTAATCAAGACTCAGTTCCAAATGTGTGACCTACCTGACAGTGGTGTAGGCCTGAGGCAGCGGTCAGCATGGCCCATTCACTGAGTGTTGCCAGCATAGGTTGGATGGCCCCACCAGCCTCTGTAGTTCAGGTTCAGTGGCACCACGTGTAGCAGCCTGGCGTTGAACAGGGTTAGTGGCACCACGTGTAGCAGCCTGGCGTTGAACAGGGTTAGTGGCACCACGTGTAGCAGGCCAGCGTTGAACAGGGTTAGTGGCACCAGGTGTCCCAAGATGCCCATATGGAACTATGCCTCACTGAACTGGGGTGGTCTGGTGCTGTGGCCGCTGGCCGGGATATGGGGTCACTGTCATTCATGACTCGAGACACAGTTCCACATGTGGGACCTACTGGTCCGAAGAGTAGGCCGGAGGCGGCAGTGGAGTACGTCAACGAAAAAGGAATTAAGCGGGCCGGTGTCGTGGCGGCCGTGATGGTCTGAGGTGGCTGCCAAGGTCTGGGGCCTCGGGCTTGTGGCTTGCTCCAGCACGTCGTGTGCCCTCCTTGACACACGCCGGTGTTGGAAGGTGATCAGTGTGGCCTGGCTGCGCAGGGGCTAGCCTAACGGGTTCGTGGACCAGCGTGCCGGGGTCCGGCAGGCGCACGGCATCTCAGGCAACTCCGCTCACGAGGATGGCATCGGCCTCGTGGTGAGGTGGGAGGCGCCACCCTGGCAGAGACGTGGATCTTTCCGGAAGTGGACCACGCCCAGGCCTACGTGGTTTTTATTCACACCCCTACGCTGGCGTGGCGTACGCTGGGCCATCCCACTCCGCTGACGCTTAGGGGGGGCGTAACAGGCAACATTTCCGTGAGGTCCCCCACTGGCTGTGGTGACATAGTGGCGTCCACTGTCCACTACACTCCATACGCAAGCGGTGTATGTCGCCATGGATATGGGTGTGTTCTGCATACTGCGAGGTGTCCAGCACATCTCCGGCACTGTTGGCATTGTGTACTTTCCCAATCATGGTTCTACTGCATCCTTCACACATGCCTGGTTGCCACCTCTCCCCACATTCGGCTAATATGTGGCTGAGGTGCAATGCCATTGCTGGCTCACTTTCAGGGCTTGCCCATGTGGACATTGTAAGTTGCTCTGTCGTGTCTGGTGGGTGGGCATATTGTTGTGCCTGTTGTATGTGATTTTGTTACGTGTGCATTGCCAGAGTTGTGAGTTGCATGGTTGTGGTGTTGAGGTGTGTGGCGTGTTCATTTGTATATTGCCAAGGAGCTGTACATTTCCCTTGTTGCTGTAGGAAGGTGGAATCTGACTATATGGTTGCCCCCACTTTTTCCTGGTGTTTTGCTGGTTTATGACTTAGTTGGACTGGGATCCTGCTATTCAGGGCCCCAGTCTATCTGCTTCCTCTCTAAAATGGTTTCCATGTGCCTTAGGCACATCTCTGATTGAAATCTGGAGTGCCCTTATAAGTCCCTAGTATATTGTATACTATGTACCCAGGGCATAGGTACCTCAGAGGCCTACCAGGGGCTGCAGCATGTATTGTGCCACCCCTGGAAGGCCATCCAAAATGACACCACAGGTCTGCTACTGCAGCCTGGGTAAGGTGGTGCATGCACCCCTTACAGTGGTATGGGCTACCTATATCACTACCATTGCACACACATATAAACCTATAAGTCACTCCTATGGCAGGCCTTACCAATCCTGAAGGCAGAGTGCTTGGTTTTTATGTGAGAGGGTGCCCCTGCATGAGCAGAGCCCCTCTGCAGCGTTCGGAGTCCCTCCTCTGATGCTGTTTGTGGTACAGCCTGACCATATACTCTTAAGTGCATTATATCCTCACAGTACAATGCTAACTTTGGACTGGCTGCACCAAAACATGTTGTGTTTGGTGTCAAACATCTTGGAATACTACCCCCGCCAATACTGGCGGCGGGGGTAGCATTCCACCCTTCTAGAGGGAGAGACATGTACACACCGGGCTACCCGGTAACTTCTTTCCAGAGCCCTGGCATCACAAAATGGATGCCGCTGCCACAGACACGGGTCTGGCCTCCTGCTGCTGACTGAAACTCCGGCAGGGGAGGCCTGGACAATAGGTTTCCTTTTGAAGGGAGGTGTAACCACCTCCCCAGACAGGATAGTGTGTATTGGGGCTGGGCGGGAGCACCCTCTGGTGCTTTGAAGTCCTGCACTGGGGGCACATTTGGTGTCCCTGTGCATATGCCAGTTCAAACCGGTTGCAGGGGATACCTGCCCCTGCTCTGGCATGAAACTGGACAAAGGGAATGGGTGTAACCACCCCTCTTCCCTGACCCTCGCATAGGTGGGTCCCCAGAGTATGTCCAACCCCCTAACTTAGTATAAGTATGGGGCCCCAGTCCTTAGGACTTCAGATTAACGTGGATGAAACTCTGACACTGAATCCTGGACCTTCGATGCTCTACTTAAAGACTAGAGGACTGAAGAATCTCCCTTGGGGTCAAGGAGTGACTCCCCTGCTTGGCAGGCACCTAAGAAGCAATTGTCCGGTCTGCATCGCTGAAGCTCTCGCCGGACGCCGAAGTCTTTGCATCACCAGAGGTTGATTTCCAGACTTCCCCGAGGCTGCCCTGAGTCTCCAGCAAAGCTGAGGCCCGTAGCTGTTGTGGGTAACATGGAACCGTGACCCCTGGACACCAAGCTCATTTGCAAGTGCATCCTCTTTCTGGTGTCCCACAAAGTTGTGCTTTGGGCTCCGAGTAGCCCCCGCCTCCAGCACCGACTGCACTGAAGATCACTGGCCTCTACTCCACGAGTGTCCTGTGAGCCAGCTCCAAGTGCATCCACTTGAGGCTCCTTCGCGGTCGCTAGTCCGTTGGCTAGTGGGCCCTCCCGAAGGCAACTCTTCTTCTGCTTGGGCTTCCCTGGTTGCTCCAGACGTGCCCCAACTTACCCTTGCTGGGTGAGTCCCTCAGACCTTGCTGGTCTGTACCACCATCCTTCTTCCATTTCCACGAGACTTGCCGTTGCCAAGGCTTGTTGGGTCCAATCCGGTCGCCGACACCGCAGCAATTGACAGACGTCATGGGAGAGCTCGAATCCAGCTCCTGGTTGTCATCGACACCTCCTGGACCTCGTGGCTGAAGAGTCAAGACGACCGTCAACCTACCTGAAGCACTCAACATCGGTGGGCATCTGCTCATCGCCTTCCTGGTCACTGGCTAGTGACCCAGACTCTGTCCCCTCTGCTTTCAGGTTCTTCAGATCTTCGATCCACCTTTGGATCCACCCAAACACTTTCGACTTGGTCGCCAGCAGCACTTTGCAGCAGATCGCCATTGAAAACGACGACGAAACCCGACTCCGAAAGACACCTATGCACCCGGCTCCCCTGGGTGAGGTAACTCGAGTACTCCGGTGCTCCCGTGGGTATAGACTCTAGAACAGCCTAGTTCTAAAGGGGTTTGCTCCAAGTCCTCCTCTAAGTGTCCTTTTTCTTTAAAACTCGAACCGCGACATTCCCCATAGAAGTCAACGGTGGCTCGCGGCTGTGTTCTCACACTGCAAGCGTCCCCCGTGGGTCCCCTGTGTCACTACCTTGGGTGGTTCCTTGAGGGCCAAGCACTTCTACAGGCTCTAGGCCTTGTGTCTAGTTCCATCGTGGTTCTTATACCACTTTATTGGTATATGGTTTGGTACGCCCCTAGGGCTCAAACGTGTATTTGTGCTATTACTGTTGATAACTGACTTGTAACTTAAGTACTTCGAACTCTAGCCTCATAAAGAGACTAGAGGGGTGTGTTTAAGACTAAATACATATATTTTAAATATATACCTGGTGTGGTCCTCTTTCATTTGGTCACTCAAGAGATTATAGACTGGTAAAACAAGCTGCTTTACATTCCTTCAAGACTTAGCCTGAAGGCTGCTCTCCATAGCTACCACTAGGATAGCTTTCAATAAAGGTTGTCTTTAACCTATCTCCAATAAGGGGTTGTTTAGACTGGTGCAAGGTGCCCACTATAATTAGTGGACAGCATATACCAGGCCAACTTCTCACATTGGTGTGCAGCGTGTGGGATTCCAGCTTGCTATTGTTTTACCAGATAATCTCAATTGAGTTGATCAACTGAAAACCACTAAGGGTACCTTAGGTACATATAATTCAAGCTTAGGGTACAGTAAGTTCTACTGAACTTAGAGTTGTGTGTTAAGGGATAGCACACCCTTTCTACAACTCAAGAGAGTTTAGTAGGCCACACTAGAGTAGGTAGTGTATACACCACACCACACTAGTAATGTCTTCACTGCCAGGAACCAGTGAGCTCCTGCCATCCAGATATGACAACCTCTCATTCTTGGAATTAAGAGAGTTGTGCAAAGTTAGGAAGTTGAAGACAGGCAAAAGTGCCAACACCCAACGTCTCCTGGAGATTCTTCTGCTAGATGATCTTAGAAGACCCTTAAGGTCTGAAAGGGTAGGCAGAGAGGGTGGGGCAGAAGATGAGGGAGGAGCCAGGGATGAAAATGCCCAGGACCTGACCTCTGAAACTGGCCAGGGGGATGACAATGATCCTGACCTGGAAAGTGCAGCTACTCCTGAGGATGAGGAGGAGGCCCAGAAGGACCTCCCCTTTGTCCCCCAGGAAGAGTTGTGAGTGTGCCCAGAAGGTCTAGATCTCCTTCTCAGGAGTCTAACCACTCTGACACCTAAGTAGGGACCTCTGTCTCCTCTCATAGGAGGGAATCCTCTCATGAGAGGAGAAAGAGACTGATTCAGTATGAGCAAGCCCAGCTTGAGCTCAGAAAACAGCAGTTGGCTATAGACAGGGAGTCCCTAGATCTCTATAGACAGAGAAAAAGATGGGACTAGAGTCCCATGGTGGCAGCAATTTCCCCAGAGATAGGGAAAGGTCTTATGACCATAGAAACCTGAGCAAGATTGTCCCTCCCTACCAGAGTGGGGATGACATCCACAAATGGATAACTGCTCTAGAGAGGGCCTGTAAAGTACAGAGGGTCCCTCAGGAGCAGTGGGCAGCAATCTTGTGGCTCTCCTTTGCAGACAAAGGTAGAGATAAGCTCCTCACTGTTAGAGAGGAGGATGCTGACAAGTACAAAGTCTTGAAGAGTGCTCTGATTGATGGGTTTGGCCTAACCACTGAACAGTATAGGTTGAAGTTCAGAGATACCCAAAAGACTCAGACTCAAGACTGGGTTGACTTTGTTGATTGTTCTGCTAAGGCTCTGGAAGGTTGGATACATGGCAGCAAAGTGCATGACTTTATAGGATTGTACAATTTGATTATGAGGGAGCAGATCCTTAATAATTGTCAAAACCAGCTTTTATACCAATACCTGGTGGACTCTGATCTGACCTCTCCCCAAGAATTGGGAAAGAAGGCAGACAAATGGGTCAGAACCAGGGTAAGGCCTAAGAATCAGGGTGGTGACCAGAAGAAAGATTCTACCAAGTCCCAAGAGAAAGGTGGGGATAAATCCAAGGATAAGTCCACTACAGGGCCCCAAAAGTCCTCTTCTGGGGGTGGGTCCCAAACTCCTTCCTCTCCTGAAAAGAAACCCTATTGCCATGTCTGTAAAAAGCCTGGGCACTGGAAATCTGATCCCAGTTGTCCCAGGATTGGCAATACAGAAAATGTTCCTCCAACAACTACTACCACCCCTCCTGGTACTACCAGTAGTAATCCTCCAGTTGTGAGTAGTGCACCCAAAAGTTAGGTGCTTTTGCAAGAGGAACAGAGGTGGGCCCTAGTTTAGACAGGACCCCTCAACAGACTCCTCTGACTCTGATGGTGGTATAGGATTTGCCACCTTTACCATGGGTCCCAATGCATTGGGCAGGTACAGACTGGAGCCAATAATTAATGGTCAGAAAGCTGTGGCATTTAGGGACACAGGGGCTAGTGTCACCATGGTGGCAGGGAAACTAGTCCCCCCTCACCAGCTTTTACCTGAGTTTAAATACCAGGTAACCAACATTGATGGTGTCAGAACAGATCACCCCATGGCCATAGTCAATCTCAGCTGGGAAGGGGTCACAGGCCCAAAAAGAGTGGCAGTGTCCCCAACCTTGCCTGTAGATTGCCTGATGGGCAATGATCTGGAAATTTCAGCCTGGGCTGAAGTTGAACACCAAACTAATCTGAGAATGCTGGGCGTCCCTGTAAAGGTTAGTGGGGCTGTGATAACCACAGCCCAAGCCCAGGAAAATTTTGGAGAGATGGAGCCTGGAAGAATGGCCCACTCTCCCCCAAAAGAGAGCACAAGGGTTGAAGAAAAGTCTTCTTCCCTCCAGACAGTAGGTAAGGGTCAGCCTCCTCAACGGAACTGACCCTACCCCTAGTGAAGGAACTGCCCCAGAGGTAGTCAGGCCTGGCCTGGCCACACCCCTGATGGCAGAGGACCCTTCCAAGGTGGTACCCAGTCTGGAGCAGGTAACCTGCCCCTCTCTACCCTGCCTCAGTCAGCCCAGGGCTGCAGAGGTCAGGGAGGTCACTGGAGCCCCCAGGGCCCCCTGTCCAGAGGAACCCCCCCCATCAGCAGATTAGGGGCACCCAGTCTAGTAGCCCTAGCCAGGTGAAAATTCCTCAACACACTGAGGGATCCCCCATACCTTTGTGTAGGGACCTCCCCCAGAAGGACTCTGTTAGGCCAGGGCAAACCTGGGACCAAAAGGTTCCAAACCTGCCATGTCCCTCCAGTGGTCCATCCAAAGGGACCCAACCCCCAGCTATAGGCAGCCAAAGGTTGACCCTTAGAGCAAAGTGCAACTCAGTCAGGGAAAGACAGGCATACATGGTGACCAGTGATCTGAGGAAGCTGAGACCAACCTTCCTAGGGCCTCACTTCCCTACTCAGACACCTCGCCAGCCTTGTACTTTACCAAAGCACACCACAGGTAGTAATTTCCCATGGTGGAGACCCTCTCATACCCTTAGGGTGAGGGATTGCTTAGTGGACAATAAGACAGGGGGCAACCATGCTAGTGCAGGTGCTTCCTTATATGGCCACTTAGTTAATAAAGGCTCAACTGGCCAAGGTTAGCCTTATCTCCTTTCGTTTGGGGGGGGTTATGTAGGAAGGTAGAATCTGACTATATGGTTGCCCCCACTTTTTTCCTGGTGTTTTGCTGGTTTATGACTTAGTTGGACTGGGATCCTGCTATTCAGGGCCCCAGTCTATCTGCTTCCTCTCTAAAATGGTTTCCATGTGCCTTAGGCACATCTCTGATTGGAATCTGGAGTGCCCTTATAAGTCCCTAGTATATTGTATACTATGTACCCAGGGCATAGGTACCTCAGAGGCCTACCAGGGGCTGCAGCATGTATTGTGCCACCCCTGGAAGGCCATCCAAAATGACACCACAGGTCTGCTACTGCAGCCTGGGTAAGGTGGTGCATGCACCCCTTACAGTGTTATGGGCTACCTATATCACTACCATTGCACACACATATAAACCTATAAGTCACTCCTATGGCAGCCTTACCAATCCTGAAGGCAGAGTGCTTAGTTTTTATGTGAGAGGGTGCCCCTGCATGAGCAGAGCCCCTCTGCAGCATTCGGAGTCCCTCCTCTGATGCTGTTTGTGGTACAGCCTGACCATATACTCTTAAGTGCATTATATCCTCGCGGTACAATGCTAACTTTGGACTGGCTGCACCAAAACATGTCGTGTTTGGTGTCAAACATCTTGGAATACTACCCCCCCACCAATACTGGCGGTGGGGGTAGCATTCCACCCTTCTAGAGGGAGAGACATGTACACACCGGGCTACCCGGTAACTTCTTTCCAGAGCCCTGGCATCACAAAATGGATGCCGCTGACACAGACACGGGTCTGGCCTCCTGCTGCTGACTGAAACTCCGGCAGGGGAGGCCTGGACAATAGGTTTCCTGTCAAAGGGAGGTGTAACCACCTCCCCAGACAGGATAGTGTGTATTGGGGCTGGGCGGGAGCACCCTCTGGTGCTTTGAAGTCCTGCACTGGGGGCACATTTGGTGTCCCTGTGCATATGCCAGTTCAAACCGGTTGCAGGGGCTACATGCCCCTGCTCTGGTGCGAAACTGGACAAAGGGAATGGGTGTAACCACCCCTCTTCCCTGACCCTCCCATAGGTGGGTCCCCAGAGTATGTCCAACCCCCTAACTTAGTATAAGTATGGGACCCCAGTCCTTAGGACTTCAGATTAACCTGGATGAAACTCTGACACTGAATCCTGGACCTTCGACGCTCTACTTAAAGACTAGAGGACTGAAGAATCTCCCTTGGGGTCAAGGAGTGACTCCCCTGCTTGGCAGGCACCTAAGAAGCAATTGTCCGGTCTGCATCACTGAAGCTCCCGCCGGACGCCAAAGTCTTTGCATCACCAGAGGTAGATTTCCAGACTTCCCCGAGGCTGCCCTGAGTCCCCAGCAAAGCTGAGGCCCGTAGCTGTTGTGGGTAACGTGGAACTATGACCCCTGGACACCGAGCACATTTGCAAGTGCATCCTCTTCCTGGTCTCCCACGAAGTTGTGCTTTGGGCTCCGAGTAGTCCCCGCCTATAGCACCGACTGCACTGAAGATCACTGGCCTCCACTCCACGAGTGTTCTGTGAGCCAGCTCCAAGTGCGTCCACTCGAGGCTCCTTCGCGGTCACTAGTCCGTTGGCTAGTGGGCCTTCCTGAAGGCAACTCTTCTTCTGCTTGGGCTTCCCTGGCTGCTCCATGCGTTCCCCAACTTACGCATGCTGGGTGAGTCCCTCAGACCTTGCTGTTCTGTACCACCGTCCTTCTTCTATTTCCACAAGACTTGCCATTGCCAAGGCTTGTTGGGTCTAATCCAGTCGTCGACACCGCAGCAATCGACAGACGTCGTGGGACAGCTTGAATCCAGCTCCTGGTTGTCGTCAACACCTCCTGGACCTTGTGGCTGAAGAGTCAAGATGACCGTCAACCCTCCTGAAGCACCCGACATCGGTGGGCATCTGCTCATCGCCTTCCTGGTCACTGGCTAGTGACCCAGACTCTGTCCCCTCTGCTTTCAGGTTCTTCAGATCTTCGATCCACCTTTGGATCCACCCAAACACTTTCGACTTGGTCGCCAGCAGCACTTTGCAGCAGATCGCCATTGAAAACGACGACGAAACCCGACCACGAAAGACACCTATGCACCCGGCTCCCCTGGGTGAGGTAACTCGAGTACTCCGGTGCTCCCGTGGGTATAGACTCTAGAACAGCCTAGTTCTAAAGGGGTTTGCTACAAGTCCTCCTCTAAGTGTCCTTTTTCTTTAAAACTCCAACCGCGACATTCCCCATAGAAGTCAACGGTGGCTCGCGGCTGTGTTCTCACACTGCACGCGTCCCCTGTGGGTCCCCTGTGTCACTACCTTGTGTGGTTCCTTGAGGGCCAAGCACTTCTACAGGCTCTAGGCCTTGTGTCTAGTTTAGTCGTGGTTCTTATACCACTTTATTGGTATATGGTTTGGTACGCCCCTAGGGCCCAAACGTGTATTTGTGCTATTACTGTTGATAACTGACTTGTAACTTATGTACTTCGAACTCTAGCCTCATAAAGAGACTAGAGGGGTGTGTTTAAGACTAAATACATATATTTTAAATATATACCTGGTGTGGTCCTCTTTCATTTGGTCACTCAAGAGATTATAGACTGGTAAAACACGCTGCTTTACATTCCTTCAAGACTTAGCCTGAAGGCTGCTCTCCATAGCTACCACTAGGATAGCTTTCAATAAAGGTTGACTTTAACCTATCTCCAATAAGGGGTTATTTGGACTGGTGCAAGGTGCCCACTATAATTAGTGGACAGCATATACCAGGCCAACTTCTCACAGTTGCCATCCTGGGAACGCTGGTTGATGATGGACTGTCGGAGGATGAAGGTATCATGCACACTGGCTGTGTATTTGAAGGCGACATTGTTGGGTGTTCCACGGTGTTCTGTTGTTGCCTGCACATTGGTGTGAGGCGTGTGCTTCCTGTTGTGGTGATTGTGTGCTGTGTCACCAGGGGGCACAGGTAGTGCATGTGTGCTGTGTGTTGCCCCCAACACATGCGTGCATCCTGCTATGGTGTATGGTCCTTGCTTGGTCTCCAGCGGATCCTGCGCATTGTGTTGTACGTATGGGGACTGGGGTACCAGGGTGATGGTGATGTCCAGGACAGGTGTGGGGGACTTGGATGTGGCTGGCTGTGGGACTCCTCCAACTCTGGCGGGTGTTGGATGGGGGGTCTCAGGGGCCAACAGGTGCAGCCACGCCATCAGCTTTCTGTTGGGTGGGATGTTGGTTGTCCGCTGTGTTGTTGCCGTAGGCCTGTTAGGCGATGATGATCAGGATGCATAGGTTGGTTGTCCCTTTCAGCCTGGAGTGGAAGGTGACATTGTCAGATGTTGGGTCTGTGCGGCTGGTACGTTTCCTGGGGTTCCGCCGTCTTTGTCTGCGCTGCGTCTGTGTTGGTCCGGGGAGAGGGTGTTCCAGGTGTGGGATGGGGTCCTGGGGTGGTGGGGGTGGGTGTTGTGGCCCTCTTGGATGTCCGGGCTGCATGATGTGTGGCTCCATGGCATTTGTTGCCCTTTGGTTGTAGCCCTGGGCTGTGCTCCCTTTTGTGGGGCTGGCTGCCGTCCGACTTTACACCAGGTCAGAGCAGGTGTAGATTTCCTGGTGCTAACACACCTTATCGCCTGTTTTGTATTTTTATCGCGGATGTGGCTGGTCGTTGTGAATGTTGAGGTGTGCTGTTGTCTCGGCTTTTGTCACGAGAACGCCTACTCTGCATCTCATTAGCGATATTTGCGAGGGTCCTCTGTGGCGATGTTTTTTGCGGCTGCTATCGCGGGTATACTGGTGCTGTGGGCTGTTAGCACCGGCTTGTGAATGAGGGGGTAAATTTATCATGACTTTGGCTGCGATAAAGTGCCGTTAATTCAGCGATGGCTCCTTGTGAATATGCCCCTTAGTCTTTACACATCCAGTGACACACTTAGAGAAAGAACGATTCAGTTATTTAGATATGTATTGAAGTATTGATAGTCCTATTTCTCCATGCAGACAAGTAGCCCTTTAAAGATGTTTTGGCTCTACTACTGCACAGCCCATGTGTGCAATTTTACTGAAAGTTTGCGTAGGCATATAAAATCCCTTGATAAGTTATAAAGTTCCTTTTTTGTACATATAAGTTACCCCTAAGGTAGGCCTTAGGTAGACATACATTGAAGCATACACTGACTCACCCAGATATACCCATATAGTAGCACCTCCAGGCACACACTGATGCATACATTAACACACTGAAACACACACTCATGCTTACACTAAGACATCCAGTACAAACTGATGTATACAGTAAGCCATGTAGGAAGACACTTATGCATACTCTGACACACCCAGGCACATACTGATGCATACACGGAGACCCACAGACATACACTCATGCATACACTAACACACCCATGTACAGACTTAAAAATACATTGTCACACCCCAGAACGCACTTATGCATACACTAACACACCCAGGTACACTCTGATGCCATATAGTGACACAGCCACACATACACTAATACATACACTGACACACCCAGGCACACACTGATGCACACACTAACACACTCAGTCACACAGTGACCCATACAGTAAGATGAACAGACACACACTGATACATACGATGACATGCCCAACCAGAGACTCATGTATACACTTACACACCCAGGCACACACTTATGCACACAGTGACACAGCCAGACACACACTGCCGCATATACTGATACACCCAGGCACATATTTATCCACACACTAAGACACCTAGGTACACTCTGATGCATATAGTGACAAAGGTACACATACACTAATGCATAAACTGGCTTATCTAGGCACACACTCATGTACATACTAACACACCCAGTCACACACTGACCCATACAGTAAGATACTCAGGCACACACTGATCCATACACTGGCACACCCAGGAAGATAGCGATACATATGCTGACACAGCCATGTACATTCTGATGGATAGAGCAGTATGCCTATGCAGACACTGATATACAGACATGCACACCCAAGCAGACAGTGATTGATGCACTAACATATGCAGGCATATATTCATGCATGCACTAACACCAAAGGACAGGCTTACGGATACACTAACAGCTAAAAAGGTTATATTTGGTCATGCTGGACCGGGGCAAAGTAAAAGTTCAGTCCAATCGCGATGGAGCAGCAGATGGCTACAATACCCACTCAAGCCCCAGGTGACCAAAGTACCTTGGTCGCAAACAATGAGCTGCGTCGATCTTCTCCGTGCAGTGAAGGCAGTGCATCAGTTCTGAAGACAGATTCCATCACGCAATTGAGGGGACGTTTCAATCTTACCAAGCTGCAGCAGTGGTGATATGCTCTCCGATGCGTTGATCTCTGGAGGCAAAGCTCTGGTTCCAATGCAATGCACTGATTTTACTCTCGCAACTGGGTCGATACGCCGGTTCTGATACACAAAGAGAGGAGATGCTTTGAAATCCATGTTGCAAGTATCTGGGCCACTTACAGTGAGCCAGGCACAGGAGTAGGGGTTGAGAGTTTGATATCCCTCAGTCTCAAACCCCAGGAGGCAAGCCAACAAGCCCTTGGAGAGAAGGCAGAGTCCAGCTCTCATTCAGCTGAGTCAGAGAACAGCAGGCAGTAGGGCAACACAAGAGAAAATCAGGCCTTACAAGTCTGCATTCCAATGATGAGTCATTTAAACAGCACAGCAGTCCCTCTGACAGAGGGTCAATTCAAGATCCAGAAGTGTCTGATTTCAGTGGGTCAGAGACCCAGTATTTATACCCAAAAGTGCCTTTGATGTGGGGATAACTTTAAATCAGCCCTAAATCAGCCCTCTGTAGTGCACAAGGATCCCTTTCAACCCAGTCCTGTCTGCTAGTCTATCTGTGGGGGGTAATCAGTTATTTGTGTAGGAACAGGACAGCCTATTCCAGTGATGTTAGCCCCTCCCTTCCTTCCTGCCATCAGAATGCAGATGTATTTAGCTGGGTACTCAGACACACATATCCTTCTTGTGCTGTGGCTGTCTAGAAGGAATGCACAAAGTGTAGCTGTCACCCATCCTAGATGTGTATTGGAAAGAGGATGTCAGGCACACGGAGCAGTAAGTGCAGAGAAATGTCCACTTTGTAAAAGTGGCAGTTTTTAAACTATACTGTTAAATCCAACTTCACCAGCAAGGAGGATTTATCATTGCCATTCCAAACATATGAACCATGAAAAAACTACTCCTCTCTGATCAGGAATAAGCTTAAAAATGTATTAAGGAATTTCCAATGCTAGCCTATGAGGGCAGTAGGTCTCACAATAGTGAAATACAAAATAGGCTGCATGTTGCTATCAGAACATGTAAAGGTTAAGCACACAAGCCCTACCTTTTACTTACAGGGCACCCTGCTCTTAGGGTTACTTAGGGCATCCCATAGGGGTGACTTACATCTAATAAAAGGGAGTTTGAGGCTTGAAAAGTCGTCTTAAATGCAAAATCCGGCAGTAAACTGCACACATAAGCACTGCAGTGGCAGGCCTGAGACAGGTTTGAAAGGCTGCTTATGTAGGTGGCACTATTAGTGCTGCAGGTCCACTAGTAGCATTTGAAGTACTGGCCCTGGGTATATGGTTTGCCTCTTTACAAAGGACTTAGTAGTAAATCAAATATGCCAATCAGGTATACACCAATGTCATCATGTTTAGGGGAGAAGTACATGCACGTTAGCACTGGTTAGCAGTGATAAAGTGTTCTGAGTCCTCTGGCCAACAAAAAGAATCAGCAAACCGTGGAAGCAAAATGCAAAAAGTCTGGGTAAAGACAACCTTAAGGATGACAGGTCTAACAATCATTGAGTCAGTGATATTTGATACCAAATGATATCCATTTTTGTGCCACAGCTGTTCATTTTTTCGGTGATTCCTGATCTGTTGATGAGGCATCCTCATGGATGCATTTTGTTAGTTGGGGAAGGTCCCTTGCAGATGCAGCTGTTGGGAAAGACAAAGGGTTGAGGCACATCACACTGTATACAGTTAGAGGGGACACATAAACAACCCACATATGTAAGGGAAGAAGTCCTAGCACACATGGATATTGACATGGGCCACATGCTTTGCAAAGAAAGCTTAGGACTTACAAGTGTAATGAGGCTTGATGATCATGGTGTGAAAAGTGAGTTGACAAGGTCTGTGTTTGGGCATGAAGATAGACACTTATCTGGCTCATGGAGGATATTTGACTGTTGTGCTTGTAGCACTGAGCAAGCTAGCACATCAACGTTGTCATTTGGCTGTGTAGAACCAGCAGGTTTGAACAGATTGGAGTTGAAGACAGAGACTGATTAGTACATATCATATTTTATTGGGACACAAATGTGATTGAAGTGCATATATTACATAGGTTAATATTCAAATAGCGGACTTTGTGATGATGACTACCGTTTCAATAATATTGGGATGTCAAAAATATCATCAACAGGAATATTGAATGTAAAAATATTGTTTTGTGTTGTTTTTAATATTGTTATAAAAAATATAGATTTAGAAAATATCACAGTATATATTATCATTTGTGTTATTATTAATATATTGTGGTGCGATTGATTCTATGGGCCTTATTACAAGTTTGGTGGTCCAGCGGACCGCCATATCGGCTGAGGCAGCCCAAGCATGGAGAGCTCGGCTGTCCGTCCACTGTATTATGAGTTGGGCAGACTGGTTTTGGGAAGACCGTCGCTGGACCGCCGACACCTACAGGAGACCACCCACCACCGGGTTCACGATTAGGGAAAGACAGCCACCAAATGGCAGTATGAGAGAGCTGCACCATTGTGCATATTACTGTTATGTGCCCGAGTTAGGCCCATGTAACATAGCTGCACATTTTCTTACATTGTTCTCTTTTTGCACAATAATATTACTGCTGTGACCTTTTGCACATATTCGCGTGCGTGACAGAGTTGGATTTGTTTCTCTGAAACTACTGTTTCCACATCTGGCTTCGTATAACATTATCACGATGCCTCGAACACCAAGTACAAGGCCTTTATGTACGATATACAAATGTCGTTCTATCTTCATCCACGGGGTGACAGGGCTATCTACATATCCATAACATCGCTAATTTATACGTACATCGCAAGGATGCTTTTTATTATAAATAATAAGCATCTCTGAGGATTAGCAGTGGAGGTACTTCAGCTGTCACAGAGGGTCTGCGCATGCTGAGACTTCACCATGCAGCGGTCCGACATCTCCGTAAGCGGTGTCCAGTTAATGGCCAAGACGGGGTCCTACATTCTCTCCCACCAGGTAATGGGGTTGGATCATCCCGTGGGGGGATTCTTGGCTCTACACCTACATACACTCTAAACACACACAGAGTAGGGTTTGCATAGTAGGTGTACGCCTGATTACTACCTTGTATTATATGCCTGCACATATACAGTCTTTGCACCAGGGTGGAACTGTATCTGCTATTTACTCTTTTGGTGCTTGTAATCACTTTCATCTGCTTCTGTCTACTGATTATTGCAGCACATGTATTCTATACAAGAATAACGTTGGTTCAATTAATATATTGAAAGAGTCCCAGTATGTATTCTCTGTATATATCTCTGAGAACAAGTAAGCACAATGGAAAGGTTCTAACCTGTTACCATGATCCCTGAGTGGTCAGGGTTGTCTTGTTCAGCGGTTTCTAGAAACCATTTGCTCCCTGTTTAAGTTAAGCGGGCTTATGGTGGCACTATAAGCGTGGCCCCTTTTGCAAGTTAACTCCTTCAACCAGCTCCTGACAAATATAAAATCTGGCTCCCCGTGCAACTTACTCCCTATCTCAGTGTTAAAACAGCTTGAGCTTCCCATACGTGCGCCAATTATGGATCTCCTTAACGCCTCCTTACAGGAGGGCGTGGTCCCCCCAGAATGGGAACATGCCATGGTGCTCCCTCTTTTAAAAAAGGCCAATGCGGACCCCACTGAGCCATCTAATTTTCGCCCTATTTCACTGCTCCCAGCCTTTTCCAAATTCCTTGAAAAACATGTGAACGCCCAGCTGTCCTTTTTTGTTGAGAGCCAGAACTTCCTTCATATTTCTCAATCGGGTTTCAGAACTGGGTTCTCCCCTGAATCTACTCTGCTAGGAGTCACCGAAATGCTTCGTCACCGGCTGGATCTTGGTGACACGGTGGCTCTTATTTTACTGGACTTGAGTGCCGCATTCGATACGGTGTCTCATACTATTTTGTTGAGAGCTTTACAATCCTTAGGGCTTGAGGGTTTAGCTCTTCAATGGCTCCATTCCTTTCTCACCAACCGTACGTTTCAGGTTTTCTCTTCCACGGCCAGCTCTAAACCCCATCTATCCCCATACGGAGTGCCTCAGGGTTCTGTGCTGAGCCCTTTGCTGTTTAATGTTTATGTTCGCCCATTGGCAGATGTTGCAGAAGAGGCTGGGCTGTCCCTTTTCTCCTATGCCGATGATACACAGAAAATCTTCTCCCTTTCTTCATCTAGAGAATCTAAATCATTGGCTTTCCAGTCTGGTTTGAGGAAAATTGCGTCATGGATGCAAAATAATTTACTCAAACTTAACGGAGAAAAAACGGAAGTTATGATTCTCGGGAAACAACAAGATCTCTGGGGCCTCCTGAAATGGGTGCCTTACCCCGGCCTGCTCACCAGGTTCGCAACCTGGGCGTAATCATCGACGACCAACAGTCGATGAAACAACAAGTTACAAAGGTGGCGTCAACCTGTTTCACCATTCTTAAATGGTTAAAAAAAATCTTTGGTTGCTACCCCCCTCCACTTAGAGAACTGTAGTCCAGGCCCTTGTTACATCTAGGCTGGACTACGGCAATGTTCTCTATTTGGGTTCTAACAAAGGGGTGATACAGAGACTGCAGGTGGCACAAAATGCGGCTGCCAGGCTGCTCTGCCATGTTCCTAAGTCGGCACCTATTTCTGGCTCCCTTCTAGATCTTCATTGGCTTAGAGTGGAGAATCGTATTAGATTCAAAGCCCTGAGCTATTATTATTAATTATTATTAAACATTTATAAAGTGCCTAGCTACCTTAAGGCATCCTCGCGCTGTCAGTGACAAGAAGAGCAGGAAGGCAGGCTGGTTATGGCAGATTTTGGAAGAGCCAGGTCTTCAACTGTTTCCGAAAGGTAAGGTAGTGTGGGGTAGAGCGCAACTGGAACGGGAGGGCATTCCAGAGCTTGGCCGCATTGTGGGAGAACATGCGGCCACCTGATCTCACTCTCTTAATTTTTGGGGCCGCTACTAAAAACTGGTCGGCAGACCGAAGACATCTTGTTGGGTGGTAGAAGGCCACCAGGGATTGGTTTATCTTGGGACCTGTTCCCCACAGCGTTTTATGGGCTATGCACAAAGCTTTGAACTTGATCCGCTCTGTTATTAGCAGCCAGTGAAGTTTTTTTAACACAGCCTTCACTGACTGGCGGTGGGGCGTAGGAAAGAGCAGCCTAGCTGCACAGTTTTGCACCACCTGTATTTTCTTTATAGTGGCCTTTGTGGTGCCCAGGGAGAGGAAGTTCCCATAGTCCAGCCGCGAAAGCACCAATGCCTGTACTATCACTCTTTGTGCCGGAACTGGGAGCAATGGGAGGATTTTCCGCAGCATTCTAATGATTCCAAAGCATGTTGCGGCTAGCTTAATTGCTTGGCTGTTGAAGTTAAGAGCTTTGTCTAGCCAGACTCCTAGACTTTTTATCTGATCTTTGGGGGTTGGTGGTGAACCAAGGCATTTGGGCCAGCTGAGTCCCACTGACTCCATAGCCACCCCGGGATGGTTGCTTAAAATCATTAGCTCTGTCATGTCCCCATTGAGTTTGAGACAAGACTGACCCATCCACAGGGCCACAGCTTCCATACATGATTCAATGTTGATCCGTGACTTCTTAGGATGCTTTAGCTCTAGCACCAATTTTGTATCATCCGCATAGGTGATAATTTGGATCCCATAAGGTAGGACTAGTTCGGCCAGTGGTTTAAGATAAATATTAAAAAGAGTGGGACTCAATGATGAGCCCTGAGGGACTCCGCACAAGAGCTGTAAACATTTGGAAGTGCACTCCCCCTCAAACACCTGGAATGTTCTATCTTTCAGGAAAGATTTGATCCAAGACAGGGCCTTGCCCGAGACTCCAACCCTTCTGAGCCTGTCAATCAGGATGTTGTAATTGACAGTGTCAAATGCGGAGCTCAGGTCAAGTAAGATGACCGCCACTGTCCCTCCCTGATCAAGAATTTTCCTGGACTCCTCCACAACTGCTAACAAAGCTGTCTCCGCCCCATGTTTCGGGCGGAAGCCTGTCTGGGTGGAATGCAGAAGAGAGTGATTCTCTAGGTGCTCTGAGAGGAGTTTATTTATATATCTTTCCAGTATTTTGCCAGTCCCGGGAAGTAGAGAGACCGGTCGATAATTGCTCCACACCTCTGGGTCGAGGTTGGGCTTTTTCAGGAGAGCCTTTATCATGGCATGTTTCCATGTCAGCGGTACCTGTCCACTCGATAATGAGGAGTTTAATACCTCCAGCAGAACCGGGAGAACAGTTCCTTCTACCTTGCGGAGTTTATGGAGGGGCGCCGGGTCGAGGGGAGAGCCTGATTTGACCTGGGCGAAGAGCTGTGATAGCATGGCCATATCCAAACTTGGGAGGACTTCCAGGCTGGGGGCGGTACTGCTCGAGAGATCTCTATTCTGATCCGTCTTGTCAGTACTTCTGCTTTGAGGGAAAGAATTATAAATATCTAAAAAAATGTTGTTAAAAAACTCTGCGAGTTCATCGCATCGTGACTGTGCGGAGTCAGAGGGGGTATCCGGCGCGCAGTATTTGGTGAGTTTTTTTGTAATTTGGAATATTTCCCTGGGTGCATTTGCGACTGCATTTATTTTTTCTTCGTAATATAGGGCTTGGGCTTTCTTTATTTCTGATTGGTAGATTTTAATAGCCTCTCTATAGATCTGTTTTTTTCTGCGTTATAATCTTTTCTCCAGGCTCTCTCTAATTTCTTACAGTTTTGTTTGAGTTCTCTCAATTTAGGTGAGTACCATGGAGTCTGTTTTTCCTTCGATTTTTCCGTAATCCATTTATGTGGAATCGTAGCATCCAATGCGGATCTGATCCAGTGATGGTAGTTGTCGGATGCTATAGTTGTATTGGATTCTTCCACTGGTCTGGAACTCACCAGCGACTCGGACCAAGCTTCTGGCGATAGTTTTGCCCAGGGGCGCGTCCAAATCTTGTCCGTTTGTGTCCCCACCCTCTGATGTGGGGTATTCCAAATCATTGGTATTAGGAAATGATCTGACCATGGTATCGGGACCGGGCTTTCTGTATAAAGCTGTTTGTCATTTGAGAAGACTGGGTCTAAGGTATGACCATTTTCGTGTGTGGGGCTAGACTCTATTTGCAATAGCTGAATGGCCTGAAGACTGTGTACTAAGTCTGCTGCTTCTGCCTGGAGGGGGTTGTCTGCATGTAAGTTCAAATCACCTAATAAGGTCAGATTAGATGTTGTACATGCTAATCTAGCGGTAGCATCTATTAGTGATTTTATGAAGTGACCACAAGGGCCCGGGGGACAGTAGATCAGGATCCCTGAGAGGGTACGGGTTGCTGCGAAGGAAATTGAAAATGACAGGCTTTCGCAGTCTGAAATAATTCCCGTCTCAATGCGTCCCCTCAGATGATCTTTCAAGATGATGGCGATTCCTCCTCCCTTTTTCTTCCCCCTATCTGATCCTAAAATATGGTAGCCAGGGGCCAACGCTTGTATCACCTCTGGGTCTGAGTCCTTGTGAAGCCAGGTTTCTGTCAAAAACAGGATCTCCGGCTGCTCCTCAGTCAATAGGGTGTTGATTTCCCCCGCATGTTTCGGTAGAGACCTGCAGTTAAGGAGGAGCATTTTGTATTTATTTTGCCGTTCTGTTGTGGCATGTGTTAGTGTGGTGTTCGCCGGATCAAAGAGACAGTGCGCACCAAGAGTAGGGCCATTTATGAAACTGATGGAGTGTAAGCATCTATCTTTGGTTGGGGGCCG
Organism: Calotriton arnoldi; assembly: GCA_963921515.1. Classification (NCBI taxonomy): domain Eukaryota; kingdom Metazoa; phylum Chordata; class Amphibia; order Caudata; family Salamandridae; genus Calotriton; species Calotriton arnoldi. The sequence goes on along the minus strand of CAWUFW010006242.1, from coordinate 742,622 downwards.
CAATCTACACAATTGCGAGGCCGAGTACCTTCGCTTATCTTTCGCTTCTGGGCCAGGGATACTGGCCCTTGGTTCCGGCTGGGCGCGGACGGGCGCAGATGGGCTTGCCTTTGGTGCGCCTTCGGCGCGCCGGCTGCGCGTCCGCGCTTGCATGCGACTTTATAGATGCCTCTCCTTCCGCCTGATTCTCCAAGCCCCGCCTCCTCAGACCGCCTCCCTCCACACAAACAGAACCTCCGTGGTGGACTGGGTATTTGGCTTGCGGTGTGCTTAAAGGAAAAGAGCGATATCCGAGAGTTTCCCAATTAAAATACAAGGCTAAAACCACACTTAGTTAAAATCAGAGTAAAACCACAATGTCGCTCCTTGTTTTAGATTGCTTCAAGGGATGTACATTGGATTTGTTTTATTTTTGCATTTTTGGGGAATTTTTTTGGCTATATTTTTCTCATTTTTTGGTGTATTATTATTTTTAACTACATGAGACAGAGGAAGAACTGCAGCTACAGAATAGTAAGTCATATATACCTACACACACACACACACATATAAATAAATGGTGGGAGAGTAAATCTCTCCAACGATACTTGGATGTTGGACGTATTCCGAGGGGGCTACGGAGTCTCATAGCTCCAACCTATGAGAACTCGAATCCTGAGATGTAAAAAGAGTGGGCAACCAATAGTGCGGAATCATCCAAAGAATGTTGGCAATTCTGATTAAGTATGCAATCGCAGATAGAGATAATCTCCTTCAGGAAATCAAAAAACTCAAAGAACAACTGAGTGCCAAGAATGATGATTAGGGGATAAAAAAGTTTGAAGAAGAGATGCAGGGTCGCCTACAGAAATATGAAAAATCTATCAAGGGGCGAAAAGCGACGAAGTTCCGGAGAGATAGACTGGTTTACCAAAGGGGGCAGATCTTCACGTTTGCCAGGAGGTTTGATAATTTGAGAGGTCAGAAATTGTCGCAAATAAGTCGGCTGGCCTCACATAGTGCCCAGCGAGATGCTTTGAGCTCAGAACTCAGCTCTGAGGTAGACACCGATAATGAGGACATTAGGAGCAAGATCCCAGTTCCAACAGTGGAAGATAAATTGCGTTTTTTACGTTGGGATTGCAACCTGAACCTGTGACCCTTGGCGGATCGTGGCAGGAATCCTCGAGGGGGAGGAAGAGGAAGTGGAAAAGGAAAAGGAGAAGATACATCAGAAAAAAGCAACAAGCAGTCAGTGACAACAAAAAAGAATTAAGTATGGGAGACAATAAGATCAATATTGTCAACCTGACAGATTTAGAACTGACAGATGGAGAATTGAACATTCTAAGCTTGGGACTATCTTTTTGTATTCCAACAGGTTTTGATTATATTCAAACCAGGGTGGATTGTTATAAATTTGTGAGGAAGTTAAAACTGATGAAGTTCTTTGATGGGACTATGTCCCAAGGGAGTAGGGTTTCCAACTGGGAGGAAGGAAACAATTTAGCTATAGCAGACTTAGATACTCTACATGATTTAAACTTTCTATCAAATAAGAATTGAGAGGAAGCCTCAGATGATTGGCTAATCCAAGAAGAGGGCCTTAATGTCTTCGGTAAACTCAATACTCCGTTTAGGCCAAAATCCACATTTACACCAGTTATGCCAAGAGACTCAATAGATATGTTCTCAGAGGCTGTGATCAGGGACCTTAAGGGTCTCCAGAACAGAAGTTATGCTACTTAGTCCTCACTAAATAGAAATGTGCATATACAGTATAAACAGTTGATGTTAAAAATCAAGAACAGGAAAGACATAGTGGTGAGGCAGGCGGACAAAGGTGGCAACATTGTGCTCTGGCCTCTGGATATGTATCTGGAGGAGTCCAGAGCACAATTGAGTACCACAGACTGCTATGAAAGAATAGCGAAGGATGAGGCAGTTAGAATTAAGGACGATTTTAATAAACAACTCTCACAGTGGAAGACGGTAGGTCTGTTATCTAATAATGAATGGCAGTTTTTAAAGACCAATGCACCAGTACTACCAATATTTTATTTGATTCCTAAAATCCACAAGAACTTAATAAAACCACCAGGTAGGGCCATTATTTCGGCCATAGGAAACCTTTTCGAGAATACATCCAAGTATGTGGATTATTTTCTCCAGGAACCAGTTAGAAATTTGTCCTCTTACGTGAAAGACACAGGAGATTTTTTATGTAAAATTTATGATGTCCACTGGGAGGACGATTATATCCTGATGACTTTGGATGTAACATTCTTATATACAAGTATCTCCCACACTGATGGGTTGAGGGCCATTAGGCATTTTTAAGTACTAGGCCCCTAGTGTTGTATAGACATACTGAAATGATCGCATCAATGATACAATGGTGCCTGACTCATAACATCTTCCTGTTTGGCACTGATCTTTATCGGCAGCTGAGGGGTACGGCAATGGGCACCTGCTTCGCCCCCAGCTATGTGAATTTGCATATGGGTCAATTAGTCATACTATCTCTAATATGTCATTTAAGTGGCTGTGTGTCTCTCTGTATCAGTGTGTGCATGGGTGTCTAAGTGACTGTATGGGTGTGTGAGTGGGTGTGTGTGAGTGGCTGTATGGGCAAGTCAGTGCTTGTGTGAGTGCCTCTTTAGGTGAGACCCATCCTTGTTTTTAGTGACCCCGATGCAACCCGATGTTCCATCCCACTACTAGAGTGGGTGAGGTTCTCCAATACGAACAAGTGAAATTGTGTTGTTCTGTCTCCATAGGGGCAGTGCTGTGAGAAAATCCCATACCCTATAATTTGGGCCAGGGAATACAAGGATTTCAGGATGCCTATTTGTGTTATAGATATAGTTAGGGAGGTTATATCCCAAAGCCTCTATATTTCTCTCTCTCTCCTTCCTGGTCAGTGGCTATTCTTGGATTCTTCTAAGAGTGAGCACAGTATGGGCCATAAGATGAAAATACTATGGGACATAAGATGAAAATATTACTTCTTATGATACTAGGATCCTTCCTCTTTGGGCAACTAGTTCCATATTCAAAATAACCTCATTTAATTGCAGAAAGTCTAAGTAGCTGATTTAGAGTTCAGCATGCAGGTTACTCTGTAACAAATGTGACAGATATCCAGTCCGCCATATTGAAAGTGCCATTGGATATAATGCACTTGTGATACAGCGGACGGGATAACTGTTATATTTGTGATGTACGAACCTATCTGCTGAACTCACAATCAGACCATAAATTCTTGGAGAATAATTTATTGAAATTACTTTCATGGTGTGCATGCAGTGGTGTTTTAAGCCTCCAACTATTTTCCTCACTATGCCACTGGAACCAAGCAACACTTGACTGAAGAGCCCCAATCAGGGCAAAACCGGGATTGGGTTGTTTGTGTTATGGTTCAAGGAGGACCTGGCCTGGCGGTTTGGTCTGTACTGTCCAGACTGATTTACTTATAGCTGGGCCCAAACTGTGGTGGCAAGGTGAGTTAGAGTGCTACCCTTGGTGATTGCCACTGGTAGAAAAATTGCAAGCATTCCTCCCACCTCTAGCTTGTATTCCCTCTCTCACTGGTTGGTGAACCATAGACTACCAACTGAGTTCTCGCTGAATTTCCTTGAGTGCACATCCCCCATAGATCTACTACTGCTATGTATTTGGCTAGCAGCAATGGCATTCTTTGAAGATACACTATAGACCCTCTACTGAAATGTCTGTGACTTTCCATAGTCTTTGACCATCATGACTTCTCAGTGGACCTAATATAACCTCTCCTGTGGTGTCTTTGGGTTCTGCCTCCACTGCTAATGGGTGCTACTACATAGGCATTGTGGTGTCTGCGGTAATAATTCAGTTGTTCCTTCATTGCTGCTTGGAGAATCCTATGGACACTTATCTTGGTAAGTCAATATGAATATATGCAATAATTGTATATCTCTCCCACATATTTTCACTTCACTCCATGACTGAAAGTATTTATAAGAGCAATTTGACATGACTGGACACAGTCTCCAAATTTCAAGCATGACACCAAAAATTATTTCCACTAGGGCAAGACACAAAAGCACACTCTATAAATGATGTACAATTCTTTTACTTGGCCTTATGGCCGGGAGCCTGGTCACCTCCTCCATGCCCTGCTGCATTTAGCACTGGCTGTCACATCACCTGACACACTTGTGGAGTAGGGTGAGCTTCAGGTGTACTGCAGGGTGGTGGGTGCTTCTCGCAGTGTTGCGCTTTTGGTGGTTTGTCAGATTGGTGGATTTAGTGACCGTCACTGACTCTGATCCTGACCCTGACTGCCTCAAGCTCATGGGAGTGGCTGGGAAAAGGCAGAGATGAAAAGGAGTCACTGGAGTCCTAGGAGGTCCAGGATTAGTCTTAGCTTGGCTTACCTTTGACCCAGATTTTAGAGTCTGTTGGTGTCTGCTGAAGCCTTGGGAGACTATTAAAGTTTGTTTGGAGACTGTTAAGGCAGTTGTCAGCTGATACTTGAAAACTTATTATTGCTAGTGTTTGTGGGTGGATACGGTGGTAGGTTCCTGAAACCAGGAGAGGAGGTAAGTGACTGATGTTTGACACCAGCCTGCCTATTTGTTATCTGCTATTGTTTTTCTTCCCCAGGCAGGTACTGTCTCACAAGTGGAGTTTGATTTTTAACCACATAACTCATGGGTAAAAGCAAGCTGCCACATGGGGGGGATAACGCCACAATTAGCTCTGGTATAGGAACCACATTGGACTTATTTCTGGTGCGGGCCGGAGAGAGGGTTGTCGCTGGAATATGGAGAACACCTAAGCCCTGCCACCTCTTGGTTAAGTTCTTTGTAACTGCAATCTGCTAGATCTGCCGATACTGAGGCAGTCCCGGGAAACAATTTGCTCACTGAGGCTGTTTTGTTTGGGCCAGGGGGGACTACATAAGGGGATCTGTACCTAGTGCACCTAGACCACTGACAACCACTTCTGGTCCCAGTCCTGACCCCAGTCCTGGCCCTGGCTTTAATAACAGTCCATGTGAGCCTGTGGCGAGAAAGAAGAGGAAAATGAAATCAGGCCCAGAATTAGTTACTGTAAAAAAAACGGGGTCAAAAACTAGACCTACTCGGCAGAACCTTGGACCTATGCATCAACCAGCTTCCACTCCAGTTGTGATACAAGACATTGGCCAGGTGGAGCTAAATGTGCTTGGGGAAAGTTTAGTAGATTAAATAAAGGGGTGTTTAACTTCTGCTGTTGCTCAGATCCTGGAAAGGCTAAATACACTAGACGGGATAATTGACGAATTAGTCACTAAGAGGAAGCCCACCCCAGCCCTCCTAGTTTCTATGTCCACACATGACTCAATAGACCCTTTAACCCCTTCGATGCTCATGACGGCGCGGTTCCGCCATGAGCATCGGTTGGGCTGTGCTCATGACGGAACCGCTCCGTCATGGCACCCACCCATGGGGGAACCGCTGGCGCTCCCCCCATGGGCAGCCCATCTAGCCCCCCCACAAAGGAGGATGGCAGTGGAAGAGTTTCCGCTGCCACCCCCGACCCCCCCCCACGCAATCCCATGACGTCAGCGCACACAGCGCGCGCCAACGTCATCAGGAAGTGCTGGACGCGCTGGAAACCATTTGTTTCCAGCGCGTCCAGGAGGAGCACGTAAGTTTGTGTGCTCCGGTGGGGCGGGGGGGATTTTGTAATGTAATGAGGCATCGGGGGAGAGGAAAGAGTATTCCCTCTCCCCTAATGTCTCAATACAGGGCATTCCTGCAGCACGATCGCGCACAGCGTCGCGATCGTGCTGCAGGAATGCCCCCACTAGGCACCAGGGATGGTTTTTTTGGTAAAAGGAAGCGACCCCTTGGGCAAGGGTCGCTTCCTACAGGGGGCAATTTAATTAAAGACTTTTCTGCCCCCCCTGGGGTCAGATCGCCTTGGTTTTTATGCGTTTCTGGCCCCAGGGGGGGCAGAAAAGCCCACTAGAGCCAGGGATCTTTTTAAAAAAAAAATGGAAGCGACCCCTTGGGGAAGGGTCTCTTCCAGGGGCCTCATTTTTTTAAAATGTGTATTCTGCCCCCCTTGGGGGCAGATCGGGCCCGTGTATTTGGCTTTTCTGCCCCCAGGGGCACCAGGGAGTCCTTTAATTATGTAAAGGAAGCGACCCCTTGGGCAAGGGTCGCTTCCTTAGGGGGCACATTTTTTTAAAGAGATTTCTGCCCCCCCTGGGGACTGTTTGCCTTGGTTTTTTGGCGTTTCTGGCCCCAGGGGGGGCAGAAAAGCCCACTAGAGCCAGGGATCTTTTTTTTTTTTTTAAATGGAAGCGACCCCTTGGGGAACGGTCGCTTCCAGGGGCCTCATTTTTTAAAAATGTGTATTCTGCCCCTGGGGGCAGATCGGCCCATGTATTTGGCCTTAGGGGGCACATTTTTTTAAAGACTTTTCTGCCCCCCCCCCCCCGGGGACTGTTTGCCTTGGTTTTTTGGCGTTTCTGGCTCCAGGGGGGCAGAAAAGCCCACTAGAGCCAGGGATCTTAAAAAAAAAAAATGGAAGCAACCCCTTGGGGAAGGGTCGCTTCCAGGGGGCACATGTATTTGGCCTTTCTGCCCCCAGTGAATACCCCACTAGACACCAGGGAGTTCTTTAAAATTTAAATGGAAGCGACCCCTTGGGCAAGGGTCGCTTCCGGGGGGGGCATTTATTTTTAACGTGTATTCTGCCCCCCCTGGGGGCAGATAAGCCCTTGTTTTGGCAGAAAACCCCACTAGACACCAGGGACTTATTTGAAATTAAAATGGAAGCGACCCCTTGGGCAAGGGTCGCTTCCAGGGGGCAGATTTTTTAAATAAATTTGGTTAATGTTTTTTCTGCCCCTCCTGGGGACAGATCTGCCCCTTTTTTTTGGCCTTTTTGCCCTAGGCGGGAGGGGGGAGGCAGAAAACCCTACTAGGCACCAGGGATTTATTTCTTTTGCAAGGGGGGCACATTTCTGTCTACTGTTTTCTGCCCCACCCTCAGACAAGCTCACCCGATCCCTTGGGCAAGTTCATCCCCCATTTTTGCACAGCCCTATTTGAAGGCCCATCTGGCAGATTGACCATTTGGGTAGTGACATAGTGTGTTATAATGTTAATTGGTTTATTTTTTGTGAATTGCAATTGTAGTGCTTTATTTCTCCCTTTTTGTTCTAGTTGAAAGCTTTTGCTCTTTAGACTGTTCCAGGTTGCGGTTTCGTTACTTTTGGTTCTGCTGTTTGTGTAGTTGCTTGTGTTTGGTAAGAGACTTTTTTTGTACAATGTAAATGTTTTTCATTTCTCTGCATGAATGTGTTTTTGCAAATGGTGTAATAATAGCAGTATGTTTGGCTTCTGTTTTTTGAGTGTCAAAAACTTTTTGCATTTGTGCTCGATGTGTATTTTGTTGTCTTGTGAGTAATTGGTTTTGTTTTTTTCTTTCTAGTGGGATATCGTTTTTGCTGTCTCTCTGCAGAGTAGGTGCTGGTGAGTGTAGCGGTCTCTTGCAAGTGAATCGTATAGTTTTTGAGTATATAGATCTTTGTGATAAAGGCACACATTTTTTTACTTACTTATTTTGCACAGTGTTGGTTGTTGTTGACTTGTTTGTGCAGTCTCCTTTCTTAGTAAGGATAATGGTTAGCCGCAGGATTACTGCTCAGCAGGTTGTTGGTATGCTTTTTGAGTCTTCCTCTGACCATGGTTCAGAGACTGACATCTGAGGCAGAGGAGGCAGGGGAAGATTCAGGCAGTGAGTTTTCTCTCCACATGGCATCATCGGATGACGAAGCTACTCTCAGTGCGGATGAAGCTACTCTTAGTGCAGATGAAGTGCCTGTGTTAGAGGAGGACATTGATGTGCCGATAGTGCACCAAGAGGCATCTGGGCTGCAGCCTGGGGCTGCAAGGCTTCCCGTTGGTATAGTGCGGCAAGAGGCATCTGGTTTGCAGCCTGGGGCTGCAAGGCTTCCAGTTGGAAGTGATGACCTCTGGGTTGCCCCAGGCATGGTGCAGCCGGCATTGCCAGACTTTACTGGTGTTCCAGGGTGTAGAGTGAATACAGAAAACTTTTTGCCGATACATTTTTTTCAGTTGTTTATGGACGATGTATTTTTGGCAGAGATTGTTGAGCAGACTAATTTGTATGCCGAACAGTTTTTGAGGGACAACAGTGCCAGCCTTAAGCTCCATTCTAGAGCAACCCGGTGGACTCCCACAAATCTGGAAGAGATGAAGAAGTTCTTGGGTTTATCTTTTTTGATGGGCTTGCTAAGGAAGCCATCTATGTCTTCATATTGGTCTACTAGTCCCTTGATGGCAACGGCTATATTTCCGGTAGTCATGAGTTGTGATAGGTTTTTGCTTCTGCTTCGGATGCTGCATTTTGTCGATAATGGTTTAGCGTTGCCACGAGATCACCCTGAGTGTGACCGTCTTTTTAAGATTCGGCCTGTCATTGATCACTTTGTAGATCGATTTTCTGAGATCTATGCTCCAGGGAAAGAAATAGCAGTGGATGAGGCTTTGGTCTTGTTCAAGGGCCACTTGGTGTTTAGGCAATACATTCCTAGTAAGAGGGCACGCTATGGAATTAAGCTGTATATGCTGTGTGACAGTAGGACTGGATATGTCTCTAATTTCAGGGTGTACACCGGTAAGGAATCCAGGATTAACCCTCCTGGTTGTCCGTCCACTTTTGGAGTGACTGAGAAAATTGTGTGGGAACTTGGTAGAGGACTTTTTAACAAAGGCCACCATTTATTTGTAGATAACTTCTACACTGGTGTGCGGTTGTTCAGGGAATTGGCCAAAGTGGACACTGTTGCTTGTGGCACAATCCGCTCTAACCGTAAAGGTTTCCCAAAAGAACTTGTTTATCAAAAGCTTGTGCGGGGACAGTGCAGTGCGTTGCGAGGAGCTTCTAGCTGTGAAGTTTTCAGACAGGAGAGATGTCTACATGCTGACTACCATCCATGATGAAAGCACTTCACCTGTGACTGTTTGGGGTCAGGTTGCTGAAGCACGCAAACCTGTGTGCATTTTAGAGTATAATAGGCACATGGGGGAGTTGATAGAGTAGATCAGAGGTTGGAACCTTACGCTGCTCTTAGTAAGGCTTACATTTGGTATAAGAAGTTGGCTATCCATCTTTTCCACTTGGCAACCTTTAATGCTTTTGTTGTATTCAAGGATTCTTGTCCTGAGTCAAATATGACTTTTGCTAAGTTTCAGGAGTCTGTAATAGGCAGCCTTGTTTTAGTGGAACAGGCAAGTGTTCCTAGAGTTGGAGTGGTGGAGGATGTGGCTAGATTGAAAGATTGCCACTTTCCTGATCACATTCCTCCCACACCCTCAAAAGACTTTCCCAGTAGGAGATGTAGAGTCTGTTGGCGAAGAGGTACGCGGAAGGAGACTTGTATGTACTGCCCCGAGTGTCCTTCTAACCCTGGGCTGTGTGTGCCTGCTTGTTTTAGAATGTACCACATGCAAAAGAATTTTTGGGAGCATTTATGAGTGGTAAAGTGAACTGCCTGGCCTCTATTGTTTAATATTTTTTGTTCAGTTTCAAGGTTGGCATTTGTGTAGTGTATTTAGTTTCAGATTTTGTGTTAGTATATTTGTATAAAAAAATCCTAAATGTGATGGCGGTGTGCGTGGAGTGGCGCTTGTCTGGCGGTGTGCGTGGACTGGCGCTTGGCTGGCGGTGTGTGTGGACTGGCGCTTGGCTGGCAGTGTGTTTGGATTGGCGCTTGACTGGCGGTGTGCGTGGACTGGCGCTTGGCTGGCGGTGTGTTTGGACTGGCGCTTGGCTGGCGGTGTGTTTGGACTGGTGCTTGGCTGGTGGTGTGCGTGGACTGGTGCTTGGCTGTCGGTGTGCGTGGACTGGTGCTTGGCTGGCGGTGTGCGTGGACTGGCGCTTGACTGGCTGTGTGCGTGGACTGGCGCTTGGCTGGCGGTGTGTGTGGACTGGCGCTTGGCTGGCGGTGTGTGTGTGGACTGGCGCTTGGCTGGCGGTGTGTGTGGACTGGTGCTTGGCTGGCGGTGTGCGTGGACTGGCGCTCGGCTGGCGGTGTACGTGGACTGGTGCTTGGCTGGCGGTGTGTGAGTAGTGACTAGCTGATGGTCACTACACACACTGCTAGCCAAACGCCACTCCATGCAATCCGTGAGCTGGTGTGGTTGCTGTGTCAGGAATGTGGGCGTGTGAAAGTGATGGGCCCTTGAATGGCGCTGTCTGCTGGTGTGAGTGTTGTAATGTGCTGGGCCCGCGGCTGGCGGTGTGAATGGTTTTGTATGTGTCACACGTATGAAAGGTGTATGAATGGCCTGTAAAGAGGTTGGTGCCTTGTCGTGGCTTTACAGCTCACTAGCTGTGAGTCAATGGTTCAGTTTCTCGTCCTTTCAATTATTAACAGGGCATTTCATTTTTGTGAAATCTCTGGTTAATACAACTGTATATACTGAACCATCACTCACCCTTGTGCCAAATCCAACCAGTATGTATGTGTGTTTGAGGAATAGGTGGTTGTACAGAAATATTTGTCTTTTCTGTTTTTGTCAAGCAGGGTATACCTTGTCTCTTTTTGTGAATGTTGTAATGTGTTGGTTTTATGCCTGGTGGTGTGAATGGTCTTGTGTGTATCATGTATGAAAGGTGTGTGAATGGCCTGTAAAGCGGTTGGTGCCTTGACGGAGCTTTACAGCTCATGAGCTGCGAGTCACTGGTTCAGTTTTTTGTCCTTTCAGTTATTGACAGTACATTTAATTTTTGTGAAATCTCTTGTTAATAAAATTTTATATACTGAACCATCACTCGCCCTCGTGCCAAATCCTACCAGTATGTGTGTGTGCTTGAGGAATAGATGGCTGTGCAGTAATCTTTGTCTTTTTTGTCTCTCTGCTAAGGTGTACATTTTATCTAAGAATAACCTACCAACTGTAGATTGTGTCGTAAACTAAACACCCATGGGAGTACATAGTGATGTCTCTCTTGTGGATCCCAACAAGTTATCTTACCCACAATGTCCTGCAAACCTCAAAATGTCTGTCACATTTTCCTTGCAATATTGTGCCAAAATGTTCACGCTGCAGAAAGAAACAACAAATTTCCTACCCCTTCGCCTTTCTCCAAGTATCCCAATAGAAATGGTACCTCACTCGCGTGGGTGGGTCAAGGACCCGTGACAGGCAGGAGCCCAAAACGTATTGAGGCGACATCAAAATTGCCTATCACCAAACAACCTGGTTTTGCAAGCGGGGTCACCCGGGTTTTTGGCCCTGTGCTTGGCGGCCATCTAGGGAAACCTACCAAACCCACACATTTCTGAAAACTAGACACCCGGGGGATTCCAGGGAGGTATGGCTTGCATGGATCCCCCAACGTTTCCTTACCCAGAATCCCCTGCAAACCTCAATTTTAGCTGAAAAAATCACTTTTTTCACACATTTTTGTGTGGGAAAGTTGTGGCATCACCAGGCTGACACAAATGTCCTACCACTCAGCGTTCCCCAGGGTCTCCTTATAAAAATGGTGCCTCACTCGTGTGGGAGGCCCAAGTTTCCGCGACAAGCAAGGGCCCAAAACGTATTGAGGCGTCATCAAAATTGCCTATCACAAAACAACCTGGTTTTGCAAGGGGGGTCACCTGGGTTTTTGGCCCTCTGCTCGGCGGCCATCGAGGAAAACCTACCAAACCCATACATTTCTGAATACTAGATACCCGGGGGATTCCAGGGAGGTATGGCTTGCATGGATCCCCCAACATTTCCTTACCCAGAATCCCCTGCAAACCTCAATTTTAGCTGAAAAAAATCACTTTTTTCACACGTTTTTGTGTGGGAAAGTTGTGGCATCACCGGGCTGACACAAACTTCCTACCACCCAGCGTTCCCCAGGGTCTCCCGATAAAAATGGTGCCTCACTCGTGTGGGAGGCCCAAGTATCCGCGACAGGCAAGGGCCCAAAACGTTTTGAGGCGACATCAAAATTGCCTATCTCAAAATGACCTGGTTTTGCAAGGGGGTCACCTGGGTTTTTGGCCCCGTGCTTGGCGGCCATCTATGGAAACCTACCAAACCCACACATTTATGAAAACTAGACACCCGGGGGATTCCAGGGAAGTATGGCTTGCATGGATCCCCAATGTTTCCTTACCCAGAATCCCCTGCAAACCTCAATTGTAGCTGAAAAAATCACTTTTTTCACACATTTTTGTGTGGGAAAGTTGTGGCATCACCGGGATGACACAAATTTCCTACCACCCAGCGTTCCCCAGGGTCTCTTGATAAAAATTATGCCTCAATCGTGTGGGAGGCCCAAGTACCCGCGACAGGCAAGGGCCCAAAACGTTTTGAGGCGACATCAAAATTGCCTATCTCAAAATGACCTGGTTTTGCAAGGGGGGTCACCTGGGTTTTTGACCCTGTGCTCAGCGGCCATCTAGAGAAACCTACCAAACCCACACATTTCTGAAAACTATACACCCGGGGGATTCCAGGGAGGTATGGCTTGCGTGAATCCCCCAACGTTTCTTTACCCAGAATCCCCTGCAAACCTCAATTTTTGCTGAAAAAATCACTTTTTTCACACATTTTTGTGTGGGAAAGTTGTGGCATCACCGGGCTGACACAAATTTCCTACCACCCAGCGTTTCCACAGGTATCCCGATAAAAATGGTGCCTCACTCGTGAGGGAGGCCCAAGTACCCGCGACAGGCAAGGGCCCAAAACGTATTGAGGCGACATCAAAATTGCCTATCAAGGGGGGCTGGTAATCAGCCCCAGATTTTTCACGGTAAACGGGTCCTATCTCCTCTTCAACAAAGTCTGCTGGTACAGTAAAAAGGCTTGATATTTCCCTGGGGGCCCCCAGTTGCAGGTTGGACCTAGTCATAGAGGGCCAAAAGACCCACCAGCCATCACCAACAATTACCTTCCCCATCAGTCCACTTGACCACATGCATATCAGGTCTTACATTTGCCACCAGAGTGTTGCCCCTACGTAGCAGTGATGGTGCGGGTACCTCCTGTTCCAGTGAACACAGATGAAAATTATACGGTTCTGAAAAATAAAGTGTGCCACTGGCTAGCAAGAAACTCTACCCTGACAAATTTGGGAGTTTGATGACATCCTCATGGTGAGGAGAGTCGGTTAGATTGGGCTTTCTCCTAATGCACTGGAACAGGACTGTATTGTGGTCAGCTGCAGGTTCTCTGATTTGACACATTGCTTGATCAAATTTGGTGCTAGGAGAGGGGTTAAGGGTACTTCTGATTTGCTTTCCGTCGTCCCTCTGGGTTACTTTTATTGCCTATTTGCACCTGGTGGCCAGGGGGAAAAGGCTGTTGCCTTGCCTCGCCCGGGTGTAGACTCATGGGGGCATATTTACAAGGGCTTTATCTCCGCTTTTTTGGCTTTTAAAGCCAAAAAAGCGGATATAAAACTATCGCCCTATTAACAAGAGGGTGCTAACATGCATTAGCGCATGTTAGCACCCTGTTACCCGACGCCTCCCTTTGCATCTCTAATGAGATGCAAAGTGGGCGTCACTTGGCAGTACAACCTTGTAAATATCGCTGATGTGCACATCGCGATATTTACAAGGTTGCCCACGCATTTTAGCAGACGTTAGTTTTGGGCGAAAACCGCTGTTTTCGCCGAAAACTAACGTCTGCTAAAATGCAGACTTAGGCATACTTAATATGGGGGTGGATTGTGCTGATACGACCACAGGGTCGTATCAGCAAGGTTATCGCCGTTTTGCAGGGAACATCGCTGGAAAACCAGCGATGTTCCCTGCAAAACGGCGATTTCCCTGCTATCGCTGGTAATTATATCGCCCTGGGGAAATGTGTTGTAAATAACGCGCTAACAGGGCGATATAATCCAGCAATAGACGGCGATAAGTAGAAAAGCGCTAAGCGCGCTTTGCGTTTATTTATCGCCGTCCTTGTAGATATGCCCCTCAGAGAGCCCATGTGATCCCTATTTATAACAGATTCCAGATACTTGTGGAGTTGGATACAATTGTTTGACTTGAACCTTTTCCTGCCCATTCAAAGGAGCAATGTTCCCAAAAAGAAGGTTCTGACAGACCCGAGCCAATCATCGTTCTCCTTCCCTATAGAGCAAGAGGCCGCATTACGGAGAATAGGACAGGGTTATTACAAAAAGGCTTATTGGTTATTGGGAATGCTAAAGAGCCTCTGACACTTATGGCACCTTTAAACGAACTCCCTCCGATCCTGAGGGACTCCACATCAATTGAAGACAGCTCTCCTACACAGTGTACAAAGGGTTTGTGTATTCTCTCATGGAACGTGGCAGGGTCTGCTTTAAGTTTTCCAATAATGACTGGCTAAGTTTTGTTGAACCCTTTTACATCATATGCTGCCAGGAAACATGGGCTTATGAACATATCACAATTAACAGATTCAAGTCTTTTTGTTCACCCGCTGTTCATTCACCTGCTGGCATGGGGAAGGGTGGTCTTCTAATTCTGGTATCAACAGAAGTTGGGAATGTTCAAGTAAAGGAATCGTTTTTTAATCCCCATTTCCAGCTAGTGAAGATATCCCATCCAAAAGAGTTTAATATAATCTTAATCAATTTTTATATTATAATTAATTTGGGGCCTAACTAGTGGGGATTATCGAGGAGGTGGAGCTCATTCTCCTGGATAAAATAGAGAATTTAAGGAGGTTTCCCTTTTATGGGTGGGTGATTTTAATATTACTAAATGTCCCTACAATGGGAACTATGTCTGTGGAAATAATAATGACCTGGGTGAGGCTGCTGGTCATTTTACGCATTAAGCATATGGAGAAGCATTAACAAGGTTAATACTAGTTAATAGCTTGACCTTTGCAATGGATTTAATGGCATAAACCCAGGCAGATATCCCAACCTTTGTGGGAAGAGGTAAAGGAAGTACCATCAACCATATCCTAGTGTAAGACATAGTGGTCCCACTGTTAAAACATTGCAAGAGTCTGTCCCTCCTCTTTAAGCGACCATTATCCCATTACTCTAATGCTTGCCTGCACAACTTTAGTTTCTCCTATGCCTTGTAAATCCCAGACTATGACCTACAACAAAAATAAGGGGGTACGTAGGAAATAGCAACATGTTGATCCTAGCAGAGCCTCACAGAAATGGTGAGCAAAAATTATACGGAAGTCTTAAATTGCTTAGAGAAAATTGCAAGCCAGTTACTGTGAGTGAAAACTTTGCTAGGTTTTGCAAATCAATTTCATATTCATTACTGATCAAGAACCCCCACATCTGTACATGGTTTAATTCAGAATGTACTAAAACCTATAGAGTTTTAAAAAGTGCAATGCACAAAATCCCACTGGATGCAGGGACGGTGAGAGAGGCCAGCAGGAACTATAAAAAAGCCATTGAAAAAAGAAATTTTGAAATAAGAACTAAGGCCTGGGACGATGTGGTTCAAGCAGCCATCCTGAAAGATAATTGAACCTTTTGGAAAATCTTGAATATGTTCTCTTTCACAAAAAAACAGATTCAAGTGTTGATTGTCCTATAATGGAGCAAGAATAGGCTGCTCCTTTTGCAAATAATATTTAACTCAGAATTGCCTGATAAAAATCAAAAGCTCCCAGCTGAGCCCGTTGCAACCACTGTGGCACTAGTTGAATTTAGAAAATCTATCTCTGTGGGGGAAGTACGCACAGCCATCCTCCGCTCAGCATCGGGCAAGGCAGCAGGGCAAGACGGGGCGCCAGTGGAGATTTTTAACCACAATTTATAACTCTGGGCCCGCTGCTCCCAAATGTTTTTAGGTCTATAATAGTTAGGGGGGCAATTGAGTCATGGAGGCAGTCATTCACTGTCCCCATATATAAAAAGGGCGACAAGAACGTCCCTTCCAATTATAGCCTGATTGCACTGCTCAACTCTTCGGGAAAAATCTTTGATAGGGTCATCTTGACAAAGTTCGAAGCTTGGGCGAGTGAAAACTCCTTTTTTTACCAAAGTACAATATGTGTTTCGCCCAGGAATGGGCACTACTGAGCAAGCTTTAAATCTCTCCCTAATCTTGGGTAAATATGTCAGTGCCAGGAGAGGGGCCATACATATGGCCTTCATAGACCTCTCCTGTGCCTTTGGCTTAGTAGATAGAAACAAATTGTGGTGTCATTACGGGACATACAGGAGTGGATTCTTCTTTATTGCTTGAGCTAACAAGTCTCTACCAAGATACAAATATGAGACTTCGCTATTCCCAGTCAGGTGAGGAGACTTCTCCTATCCAAGTTACCGGTGGCGTGAGGCAAGACTGCATCCTAGCACTTTTTTTATTTCTCTTTTACATTAATGTCCTTGGCTTGTTTTTAACAAACTGCACCCCTGATGTCCCAAAAATTGGTTTGCGTCTGGTTCCTGTTTTACTATACATGGACTATGCTGTCCTATTGGGCCTACTAATGGTCTGAAAACTCTTTTAGATAGGTTTTATAGTTTTATACAGGGGCTAAGCCTCACGGTAAATAACAATAAATCCTATATTTCAAAATGTGGGAAAAGGCCAACTGCTCAAAGACTTTTTAGTGGACATACACCGATAAAGAAAACCATGAATTTTACCTAACTGGGTATTCTATTTAGTGCCAATTTGAAATAAAATGGGACCATTTGATTACTAAAAAATCCCAGTTCATGGAGGTGGTTTGTGAATCCTTGTTCAGAATTGAGAAAAACTTAGGACATAAACCCCCCCAAAGAACTGACAATGCTATATAGAAGTAAAGACCTGGCGGTGGGTACATATGGCACGTGAGAATGGGGACATACATCTGTAAAGACCTTCCAGGCAGCAGAAAATACGTTTTTGACTAGATGTTTAGAACTCCCTAGATCCACATCTAGTTTTATCACTCACAATGAACTGGGCCTAGATTTTATAGAAGATACAGTTGGCTTGGCACCAATCTTGCTGTGGGTTAAAATCTGGTCCACTCTGGAGCTAAGTTTCACTCAGAGAATAGTGAAGGATTGCCTGAAACAGACTAATATCTAGCTAGCCCATGGATTACGTATACAAAAAACACCTTTCAAGACCTAGGATTATCCAATGTCTTTGAAAACACCAGCGAGATTGGCTCATGAAGAAAGGCCTTGGTAAAGGACACATACAATGCCCATAGAAATAAGATGATACTTGAGAAAGTTCTAGACATGGTAGCTGTCCGCTCATTTGTCCCATTGCCAACCTGCGAAGGCATAGAGCCCTATCTATCATGGATAAAGGCACCAGACTACAGATTTTATTTAACACACCTTCGAGTGCATATGATTCACTTCCTGGGGGCTTTCCCCTTGACTGGGACGTGGTTTGCATCATTACCCTGCTGCCCATGCGATGGAGTGTCCATACATTCCACTAAGCACTTTATATTCTTCTTTTAGAACCCAGTTTTTATGCACAGTTTTAGCCAGAAAATGTTTTAAAACTCATCAAGAACATTTATTACTTCTACAACGCTGTGAGTCCCCAACTCTCTGTTATGAAGTGTTGAATTTTATTATCCAGGCAAGGAGCTTAAATAAATTAAATGCAGTATGATTCAGCTATGATGCCATGGAAGGGTAATGATGACAAACAATTCAGTAATTGACTTTCGTGATTTTAATGTGTGCAAACTGTTTGTAATTATTTTTGACCTGTGCTTTTATGCTCTTTTTTGACTGAATAAATATTATTATTGACTTTACTTGGCCATACAAGTGCACTTTGAGTGGCATAAGTGGTAGGACAGCATTGTATAATGCCAGTGTAATGGAAGCCTGCAATCCTTGGATAACAGCCCATTTCTAATGTCTTGCCAGCTGATATTGCCACCGTGGTCTGCACTGTGGTCTGGGGGCATCGCTCGTAAGCTACACGAAGCACCACCCCATCCCACGCTGAGGCCCACAGACGCCAGCCCCATCGACTGGCGATCTTCGACAGACGCTGCCGCTTGCACCGTGACCATCAGCACCGCAACGAGTACTGCCCCGCTTTGCACAGCAGCCCTGGTCTCACCGATGCTGCTGGACGACCACCACCGAGCCACTGCCTGCACCTCGATCTGAAGGCACACACACGCCGCACTGCTCTACTTCACACCATGGCCTCGATGACGGCTGCCGACGGCCCACTCTGCTATGGTTGGCCGGAACAAAACGTATTGTTTACAAGTCTTCTGACACCGATTCCGGTCCGCACTGACACGGTCGACCAAAACTGTTGGATTTGTTTTTTCTCTGCACCGCAGTAGCACCAGACGGAGCTACTGATTTCAAGGAAGATCATTTTTAAGGTTATTCTTGCAAAGTGTATATTTTGATTATTGTATGTTGGATTTTTATCGTTTTGGTCTTGTTTTGCACAGATAAATATGTAATGTATGTTATGTGCAAATGCTTTACACACTGCCTCTGAGATAAGCCTGACTTCTCATGCCAAGCTACCAAGGGGGTGAGCAGGGGTTATTTCAGTAGTGTATCCCCCCTTATCCTGACTAGGAAGCAGGGTCCCTACTAGGACAGAATGACAACCTGCCAACTAGAGACCCCCATTTCTAACAACAGGTCTCATTACATACAGCTGCAATTTAAACAAACATAACAAAACCTTATTTTCCTTTTTCTGATCTATTTTTCTAAATTCAACAATGATCAGCAGACGGAGATATTTATGACAACATGTTACTTTATGCACTGTGACCCTTGGCAGGAAAGATAGAACTACACATTCTGAGCTATGGCATTTGTAATTGGATTTACATTAAACTGATTTTAATATCTTCTTACAATAAATTGCTAACTGCTTTTTGGTGTGTTTAATTTCAGACTACAGAATAAACTTGTATTCTTCATGCCTGTGACCTCTCTATGGGGCATATTCTCAAGCCCCTATCACCACGGGAACGTCACTTTTTCTGACGTTCCCGTGGCGATAGGGTCAGCGCCTTATTCTCAAGGCAGCGTTAACCCACTTAACGTGGCTTTAAGCCACGTTAAATGGCTTAATGCTGCCTTGAAAATAAGGCCCCTTTCACGCTAAATTTAGCGTGAAAGGGGGTGCAGTGGGTGTTGCGGTGGGTGTTCCACCGCAACACCCATTGTGATCGACGCTGCCACCTATTATCCAGGGTGGCGATAATAGGTGGCAGCGCCGAACTTAAGACCAGAAAAATCTTGGTCTTAAGGTGGCGAAACGAGGAGAAATGCTTTATTTCTCCTCGTTTTTGCTTTTTCCATGTGTGCTGCCTTGTGCAGCACACATGGAAAAAGCAAAATTCCATGGTTTGTTCATGTACAGGAAGGTGTCCCTTCCTGTACATGAACAAACCTTTTCAGAAATGCCATTTTATAACTTTGATGTGTGCTTCACGAAGCAGCACACATGAAAGTTACAAAATGGTATTTTAGGATTGTTTATGTGCAGGAAGGGGCACCTTCCTGTACATAAACAACCCTCCCCTGCACACAGACACCCTTGCACTCTGGTGCAAGGATGTCTGCGTTGGCGCTAAGTCGTGAAACTTAGCGCCATCACAGGGGGAAACGCCAGGCTGCACCACATTCTTGAGAATAGGGTGCAGCCTTGTGTTTCCGAAGTGGCGGTGAGAGGCGTTCAGCCAAGGAGGCTAACGCCTCTCACCGCCACTTCCTTGAGAATATCCCCCTATGTCTTTTATATGAAAGAACAAGAGAGCAGGCATTTAAACTGTTTCTGGGAAGGGTGATGCTGTGACCATGTATTAAAAGGAAGAAAGTACCCTCTGATATATGATAAAAGAATATTGCAAGTCACCTTAGAGTTTCAAGACCTTATAAATGTTATGTGAATTTGTAGAGCGTAGCTAATCACCCATGAGGGTATCCAGGCACTCAGCAAAGGAACTCAGTCTGCAGCCTTGTTCCTTTATATGTTCACAGAACTCCTCGGTGACTTGAAATATTCTTACAATAAGCTCCACGGAATACTTTTTCCCATATGTAATAGAATACAGTAAAAATATAGAACAAATGCATCATATAACTATTTCAACTGTTGGTAAGCGACTTTGTTCTATTTTTGATTGTAGTTCGTCGAAATAAACAGAAAATGAATCACACTCTTCAATGATACACCTGACATGTTTTAATGAACCATTTACACAATACTAAAAATGCTGCCATTTTCTATATTTCAGCATATTATGTAGCAGCTCTAAACTAGTGAGGATCAGAGCTGGACCATGTGCCAAAACTCTACAGGTCTAATGCAGGATAAAGTATTTGTATTTTTAAAATTAATAAATCATCCCACTTGAAGATATGAAACCTAACTTTCCAGGAATTGTCAAAATTAGAAGTATTCGATAAAGAAGACCTCGCTAAATGTTGAACGAAAACTCTGATAGTCAAAGCTTGATTTTTAAGGTAGGGTAACGTGATGAACAGTAAACTTGATCCTTTCCAGCCGTGCCATAATCTCTTGAATATTCGATATACTGCACAACTCTATACTATAGGCAAGATGTATTGACCACGAAAATAATTTAGTGAACTTCACCGAACGTCTCTGGAACATTTTGCAACTTACACAACTTATGAAGTTTTGGGTACATCAATGAAGAAACAGTGACTTTGGCAAAATCGTG
The DNA here is from genome assembly GCA_963921515.1 of Calotriton arnoldi. Classification (NCBI taxonomy): domain Eukaryota; kingdom Metazoa; phylum Chordata; class Amphibia; order Caudata; family Salamandridae; genus Calotriton; species Calotriton arnoldi. Next base: position 721,956 of record CAWUFW010006242.1, on the reverse strand, counting down.
TGTTGTATATACCTTCATTTAACATGTGAGAAATGGCTCTGTGGAAGATGTACTTTGCGAAAAATAGTCGATTCTTCTCCTATGAATACTCATTGGGAATAGAAAAGTCCCAGAAGAAGTCAACTTGTGGAGGAAAACATCACCTTGCATTTTCCAACATGGAATTAGGAGGAAAAGATGTACGTAGAGTGACTCGCACTCCTAGAAATGGCGCAGGAGTTTCTAAGGCCCTCATTTACGGGATTTTGGCATAGGGTAACGCACCAAGGAACCTTGCTGCGCTGCCTTACGCCAAAGTGAAAGGGCAGGAATGCACCGTATTTAAGCAATAATGTGCATTCCTATCCTGTCTCTCAGCGCTGGCGCAGTTTTGGCAGACTTGCGCCAACGTAGGCACCTTTGAACAATAGTGCAAGGGTGCCTCCATTGCCTGCAGGATTTTTTTCTGCTGGAAGGGGCAACTCCCTGCACAGAAACAATCCTAAGAGGTGTTTTCCTCTTTCTATGTGTGCTGCAGAATGCAGGACACATAGAAAGAGGAATAAACGAGGAGAAATAAAGATATTTCTCCTTGTTACGCCTCACCTCGGGAGGAGTACGGATGTGAAGCTTCCCCAGGTTCACATGATTTTGTAATTCTGGGGCAGTGTCAAAATCCATGAATTTGTGTGGGAAAACCCACCCCCATGCCCATAGACCACCTCCCAGGCGCAGAGTAAGGCAATGCATCGATTTGCACTGCATTGCCTTACTCAAGATTTATGAGGCCACTCAAAGCCATGCAGGGTGTCTTTCTGTGGCTTCATAAAACTGATTTAGAGCCCTGCATCACGCATGTAGCACTTTATGTGGTGGAAAAGTGATACAGGATTCTCATAAATAAGCCACTACTAGTGTAAAACATAAGGGGCATATTTATGAAAGGAGCTGCGTCGTCTTGCACCACACAATGTGGTGCAAGAGCAAGGCAAGATCAAAATGCAATTTATGAAGCCACGCAAGGCCACCTTGCATGCCCCTGAGTGGCTTCATAAATCTGGAGCAACGCAATGCAGTGAAAATTGCTGGGATACTCTGCCACTTTGAAAGGCGTTGCATGAGTGTTCCTACCCAACTCCTATGGATTTTGGTGCATTCCCAGATTTGCCATCACTGGTATACCTGGGAATGCAATAAAAAGATACACCTTCTCAGGGGTGGCATAACGAGGAGAAATATCTTTATTTCTCCTTGTTACTTCCTCTTTCTATGTGTGCTGCATTCTGCAGCATTCATGGAAAGAGGAATATGCCTCATGGGATTGTTTTTGTGCCGGAAGGTGCCCCTTGCTGCACAAAAACAATCCTCCTTATAACGCAGGCACCGTTGCACTGTATGGTGCAAGGGTGCCTGCATTGGTGCTAGGCAGCCAAAATGGAACCAGCGCAGGTTCCATTTTTTCTTATGTTCTACTTTTAAAATAAACACATTTAATTAATTTACATGAATATTTATCATAAAAATATTTGTATACACTTTTTCAAAGGTGAATAAAAAATGTTCTTTTTTCCTTTACCAACGGGAGACTCTGCTGTTGGAAGGAAATCTGCATATGGTAAACTGTAAGGAAAGTTCTCTATATTTCACCATAGGGAGATCTCTGCAGTCGGAGTGGAGATTTCCATTTGCCAAAGTATAGGGACAAGTACTGTATAGTTTACCCTAGGACGATAACTACTTTTATGACAGAGATCTCCATATGACTGTGGGTCTCCTGCTATTTTCTGAGGAGTCCACCACTGCTCTGGGTGAAACTCCAGGACACTTGTCTTCACAATCACTTGGGGACCCAAGCCAAAACTATCAGTTTAGCTCCCAACACAGCCAGTCTACTCTTCTTCACTTCAGTGGAGAAACTGGCTTCTGCTTCCTTTCACACCCTCCTGGACCAATGTGGGTATGAGAAGGGGGATCTCTATTCTCCTATTCCTTCTGGTCCTGGGGAGGCCCTTGCCTCATTGGTCCTGGAAGGAAGGACATAATTCTCCCTGAAATTTTGTTTACAAGGCAGCACCATCTCTATGTGAAGCACTCATTCTTCTGCTGGATACCTCCGGGTCACTAGCCCTGCCAGGAGAATAATGAGGGAAATGAAAATGTGGTTTGTGCTGCACTCTATAATGGTTGGTTCCCCTACGGCACTGACCTCCCTGGAGGAAGATTTAATTAATCGCTAAATGCTGTTTAGACTTGTCTTGGCTAGGCAGCCCTGGAGACCTGCTGGGCAACTTGTATATGAGGACATAAACTAATGTTGATTTCTCCAGCCCAATTGGCCTCTTAGTTGCGTTCTCTAGCCACCCAGAGTACCAGTTTAGGTCCCTTGGCCTCTAAATGTTTAATGATTGTTTTGAAACTTTAATATAGGCTTCTCTTCTTCAAGTGATGAAGGGCTCAATGATCGACAGTGCTCTCCCTTAAACATTTCCTGGCCTTTGGTCTTCTAGCAGCAGACCCATGGCCCTCAAGGCAAACTACACCATCTGCTCTCCCCAAGTTCCAAGTCTTCCTGGTCACTTGCTTGGCACTTGTGTCTTGTAGGAGTTTGCAGTACCCCTTCCCAGGGCACCTCCAGCTAGAACAATCCAACAGAAGTCCCAGGGAACACTTTCCTTCAGGGTTCCCAGCAAGTCCACAATCCACTCTTCGCAAAGGAAGTGGGGATGCAACAGCAACTTGCCATAATGACAGAGTCCACAGAGTTATTTAAAGTTCAAGCCTGGAGTCCTCTCCATAGAGGAGGTCATGCATATGAAGGGTCCATTCCTTCTTCTTCTATAGATTTCTCTTTTCTCAAAGACTCAGTTGTGCAGGTGTTTAAAAGCGAAGGTGGCAAGTTCTAGAAGGTGAGCGTCTCTGCCTGATACAAATATGCCAAATCACCCCACCACTTTCTAGAAAAAGCCCACTTGTTGGCATACCTCCCCTGGACATTTTCTTGGATGAAGTTGTAGTCAGCTTTTAATTGACACTACAAAGCTGACTCCTTCTCTCCAAAAGTGTAAAGGGAACCAATGGTGTAACTTGTGCCGGAGTTCTTCTTGTTCCCCTTTATCACTGTGAGAAGGGCTTGCCCAGTCAGATAGTGTTAGTTAATCACCCTAGATTTTTGTGCTCCCCCTTCCTCTACTAGAAGAAGGATAATCCTGCTCAAATGGGCTTTTTGTTCAGGGATGGCTTTGAACTGTCAGTTGACCAGCAGAGTAATTAACATGACCCTGGAAATTAATTCAAAACCTGGACTTTATTAGGGCTGTCTCAAGGACATATTGCTAAATCCAAAAAGCTTGATGGAGGTGTAGTCTGGTCAGAACCTACTTCCTCACACAGATAAATGCCACATCGGATTGACACAGTATTAGTGTCTGCCAATAACACCTCATCTGCAATGACCCAATGAAAATTAAGAAGGGGGGCTAAAGCTTTGGGATTAGTGATGGAATGCTATGGATCAGGTGCAGATTTATCATTCTTTCACGCAGCGCAATACAGCAAGGCAATTGGCTGCGCTGGTTGAAAGGGAGAGGGCAGGAATGTGCTGTATCTATCAAGATCTGGTGCATTCCTGTCCTCTGCCTGCGCTGGCTCACAATCAGCAGCCTAGCACCGAGGCCATTGAGCATGGGTGCCTTCTTTTTAGGCAGGATTGGTTTTCTGCAGGAAGGTAGACCTTCCTGCAAAAAAGCAATCCTTGGAGGCATATTCTTCAGAACGCAGAACACTTAGAAAGAGGAAAGAATGAGGAGAAATAAAGATATTTCTCCTTGTTGTGCCTCTAGCTGGAAGACATACATATCTGGCGTATTCCGAGGTCTACCAGTGTTGGTAAATCTGGGAATGTCTCAGATTGTATGAGTAGATGCGTGGGAACACCCATGTTCCACCCATGTAATGCCCCCACCAAATAGGGTGAAGCAAGACAGAGACTTGTGCTGCCTTGTATTACTCTAGAATTACGAAGCCACATAGTGTCATATAAGGTGCCCTTGCATGGCTTGGTAAATCTCATCTAGGATGTGTGTCGCCCTTGCATTACCTTACATGGTGCAAGGGGGACACAAGTCTTTGATAAATCTGGCCCTTGGTGTAGAGCATTAAGTTGGTGTTTGTAACAGAGTGTCAAGGGATGTTTTGTTGACCAGATGGAGAACAGGAGGACACAACAACTGCATTAATATGAAAGGAAAAAAGACTGGGGATGGATAGTGGAAACCCCTTCCTTTTCTAAGTAGTTTATTGGAGAAGAGTAAACATCTGTTTTTAAGTTCAAAATGATTATGACAGGTTCCTGTGTTTTTTGCTTGATTTTTGTGCAAAAACCATGAATTCATTTTCTAGGGCAGCAAAGTTTGACATTTAAGGTACCTGACATTTTTAGGCTCAACAGTATTTTTATACACTCCATTTTCAGAAGAGAACATCACAGTAGCCAGTATATTATTCAAGGGTGATTTTAAATATTGTGTCATAAGTATAATTGGATGGATTATTGCCAATCTCTTTTAAAATTGCAGTTTGTTTATGCCTTTTATATGTAATTGTGGTAGGTGTTTTTCTCCATAGCGCCCAAACAGGATGTGGCTTCTCCATCTCACAGAGCAAATGCAAATACAATTGCCAATGAATATGTGAGTGGTAAGATTTGTCTGTTTCTGGATGATGTTTTACAGATGTTATGACAATAATCCAGTAAAACAGGTCAGTGGTTTGAGCAAGGACTGCAAAGAGACTGTAAAGTAGCTTGTCAGTTTCAGATTCTTAAACTTCGAAAGTTGATAAAATGAGTAACATTTACGCCACAATTCAGGTGGAGCAAAGTTACTGCATGGGCTTTCAATCCACGTGAATCAGGGTAAAAAGATATTTCTACACCCAAGCCCATATTTAGAATTTTTTCAGGCAATGAAGCAAGACACCTCACTGTGCAGGGCTGGGTGGCAGTGAGAGGGCAGGAATGCACCATATTTAACATTATATGGTGCATTCCTGTCCTCACTTTGCGCCTTTGCATTTTTGGCTGCTTAGTGCCAATGCAGGTACCCTCGCTTCATCATGCATGGGTGCCTGAGTTGCAGGAAGAATTGTTTTTTCTGCAGTAAGTGATACCTTCCTGAAAAAAACAATACTCCCACGCTTTTTCCTCTTCTGCATAAAAAGAGGAAATAACAAGGAGAAAAAATATTTTTCACCTCGTTACGCCGCCCCTAGGAAGGCTTAGCATTGTCACGCATTCCCATGCCTCCCATTCATGGTAAATCTGGGAATGCTCCAAAATCCATGGGTTAACACTTATCTCAAATCTGGGAATGCTTCAAAATCCATGCGTGGATGTGTGAGAACATCCACGGTCCACCAAGGATGCACCTCCCTGTTGCAGAGCAACACAGTGCATCGACTTGTGCTGCCTTGCATTACTCCAGATTTACCAAGCGATGCATGGCTTGGTAAATCTCATTCTAGGTTTTGCATTGCCCTGCTTCCAACTGCGTGGCGCAAGGACCACACAAAACCTTTGATAATTGTATCCCTCAGTTTTTCTGGGAGGTAAAGAATCATACCCGATATTTCAGCTGTTGATTCCAGCCAAAATCAACCCATGAGTGTCCCCACATATATTACTCAGAGCAGGTGGTTAATGCATGCATTTGAATTAGGAAGTCCATTGAATTAGGAATTCTATGTGGTTTTCAAATTGGGAAAATTGGTCCCACATGGTAATTCCCCATTCCATAGGGTTTAGCTGGCAATTATACTGTTGTGGTGTCACACAGTAACAATAAAATTGCATATGATTTTATTTTACCCCAGTCCCTGCATATTGTAATCCGGCCCTAAGATGAGTAATAATGTCCTCATTGTTATAGAACCAAGAAAGAATGGAGTCCCAGATTTACAAAGATTTTGCATTGGGTTGGCATGACTGTTTTAACCCAGACCCAAAGCAAAATCCAGGTAGGTATTCACAAACAAATGCAAAAGGTGACTTGCATTGGTTTGTAAACAAAAGTAATGCAACACTGTGCAATCAGCAGCCTTGCATTACTTTGCATCAAAGGGGCGTTCTGTAAGTGGTGCATGGGTGTCTCTGAGCATCACTTCATGGATTTTGATGCAAATTCATATCTGAAAAGAATTGTAGACATGGATGTACTTCAAAATCCTGAGCCTTCCTGAAGCTGACCTAATGGGGACAAATATTTTTCTTTTCCTTGTTTTTTAGTTTTTGCATGTGTGCTGCATTCTACAGCACATATACAAAGAGAAAATTGAATCAAAGCATCATTTTTTAGCCGGAAGGGACCCCAATGACACAACAACTATTCTGACCACGCACTATGTACTATGGCACAAGGATGCCTTTGTTTGTGTATGGCTGCTGAAAGCACATCAGTTCAAGAAGAGAGCATATCTGCACCATTTCTTTGTAGATATGGCACCGATCTGCTCTCTCCAGTTCACGCCACGTAGTGCAGCAACTTTTCCTGCTGCCCGGCGATGCCTCAACTCTGAAAATATGGACCCAAGTTTCTTATGTACACTGGGTAAAGGGTAGGCTCGTTATTTATCTAAGGAAGCCTTAGATTTCTTTTTGAAGGGATTGTTTAGAATCAGATAAATACTTAATAAATGCATGCTGGCATTTGGAGGTCAGAATTTTATTTTGTGGAGCAAACAGATTCCGCTTGAAGCAACGATTTATGATCAATAAATAACCTCATAAATAAAACAATGGCATATTCTAGGTGAATTTGGGTCCATAAAAGAATGAACACACTGAACTGCTGACAAAAGATCAAGTACAAGTTGCTCTGTTCCCAAGATAATGTTGACGTGTATGCTTTAATAATTTGTGCATGCTTTAATAATCTGATATATTTATACTTTCCATAAGCTTAGCAGTGGAAATGAAGAAATGTGCAAACAAAGTTTGGCAACACAAAAAAAATGTATCTGAAGATTGTTATATTGCATGATTTGTTCACAGGAATTGGTACAAATATGTTATGTTTTGTTGTGCATTCAGTGAGAATGTGGTGGAAATTCCTTACAGCCATAGGGGCATATTTGCAAGCCATGTGCACCGCCTTAACGTCACCTTTTGTGACATTCCGGTGGCTCACAGGGATTAGCCACATGTACAAGGCCACTTAAAGTCACCCTGTGTGGCTTTTCACCCCTTGTAGATATGGGGTAAGGCGAGACAGCACAAGTCGTCCTGGGCGGCACGAGTTTTGGGGGAAGCGGCCCCCGGCCTTACTTGTGGCCATCGCGGCGGCAGAAGCAGGGACCTTCGCCACCGCCCCGCTTTCACCTGCAGCCGTCGCAGGGCAGCACATGTCCTGACCACCATTGGTGTCAATAGGTATAGCTATGCCACTGAGGGCAGTGCCAAAACCTTGCACATCCCTAGAGCAGGCGTAACGAGGAGAACTGTGTACATTTCTCCTTGTTTTTTCCTCTTTCCTCTTTACACATGTGCTGAATTCTGCAGCACACACACAGAAAGTGCCTCTTGTGATTGTTTTTGTGCAAAAAGGTGCCCCTTCCTGCACAAAAACAATTGTGCAAACAACATAGACACCTTTGCACCATGGGTAAGGGTGCCTTGCGTTGGCAAGAGTGCCTGCTTTGGCGCACGCGCCGAAGTAGACTAAAAGGACAGGAATGCACCCTATCTTATAAATGTGGTGCATTCCTGTCCTTTCGAATTGCCATAGGGCAGCGCAGCAAAATGATTTGCAACACTGTCCTACGCCAATTCCTTGTAACTATCCCCCCTAGTCTGGCCTATAAATACTTAAACATTCTTTGGATATATGAAACCAATATTTTTGTAATAGCTTTTCTGGTCTCAATAGCAATGTTATTTTTTCTGCTATATGAGGATGATTAATTTCTGATTCTGACAGCAATGAAGTGCTCTTTGAGAATTCTGTGCACATATCAGTGAAAATTTGATACCCCTACAATGTATTATATTACCTTTGGTAAGAAATGGATAACCTTTTCATTGTAAGACAATGCGTGTCTCTCCGTTCATGCAGACCGTTTTTATAGTGATCTTTGATCTTAATTCACATCTAAAAATTATTTAACTAATCCCTAGAATTGAATGACCCAGTGAAGCTTAGTAAAAAGAATGCTCATAATATGACTCAAAGACGTCAATGAAAAAGTAAATCACCGAAAATGCAACAATTACATTTATGCTACAGGCAGCCAAGGCTGGTGATCTTTGAAAGTGGCAGGCATAAACTCTTCCCTGAAATTGCATTGTGGATGAGTTTATGGCAGTGCTGCCCAAACGTTTAAGGACCACAACCCAGTTTTTGATCGACACATTTTCGCAACCCACCCAATTTTAACGAACATGAGGCAGTACGATTTTTTAAATGTAATAGTAGACATGCATTCATTTTGCTGTGATTTACGACAATAACATACTCTTTACAATTTTTTGATGCTGCTCTCTAACAGCAGTTGTTTATATATATCATGACCTTGACCACACCCTTCGATATGTTGTTTTCAGACTATTGTCAAGATGCTGATATGCCCATATAAATCGCAGATGGTTAACTGCACTGGAGCTGGAACACATTTTAAAGTAGGGTGCTGCCTTGTGTCATCTGTCCACGAAAAGCACCAAGCTTCTGAAAAATCTTGGTTTTGAAAATTGTGATTTTAGCAAATTTGAAAAAACTCCATCTGCAGCAGAGCATGAGGAAAGGCCTCATATCTGTGTGTGTATATACATACATATATGCACACACACATATATATATATATATATTCACTGAAAAAACCATAGGTTTCAGGCACGTTATAGTTAGAAATTAGCATTTAAAAAACCTTACAAATTCACTGAAAAAACCATAGGTTTTAGGGACAGTTATAGTTAGTTGGACATTGCACTCGTACAAAACCCGTGAAATTCCCCGTTATAGTTAGTTCAGGTAACTATAACTCGCGCCCCCGCAATGCACTTCTGATGACGTCACATATTACATCACTCATGACATGGTCAGTGACATCACTGATGACATCACTGATGACATCTCAAATGACCTCACTGATGACATCATCCAGTGACTGTGTGTTTCTGTAAAGTTTAAATATGTTTAATATATATAGGGAAGGCGTATTGAAGAATGAGTGGGTGTATAAGTGTCTGAATGGATGATTTAGTAGGTGCGTGACTAACTCTATAAGTGAGTGATTAAACGTATCTTACTGAATGCATGGGTTAGTGACTAAACTGGGTCAATGTCTGTATCCGTCTGTCTGTTGCTGTGTAAGTGGCTGCATGGGTTTGTGAATAGCTACATGAGTGTCTATATGAGTTATTGATTGGTTGTCTGAGTATCTGTATGGGTGCCTGAGTGTTTGTGTGGGTGGGGTGTGTGCGACTCTGTGCATAGATGTTGAGTGGGTGATTCACTGGGTGGATGGTTTCAAGAGTGCATCTGTGATAGACTGTATGGGTGGGTAAGTGTGTGTAAGAGTGTGTTAGTGAGTGAATGTATGTCCCAGTGGTACATGTGTGAGTAACTACATATGTGAAAGGCAGTATATATGTGTGTTGGAGTCTATAAATAGCTATAAGCGAGAGTGTGTGATTGTGAGAGTGACTGTATGGATGAGTGTGTGCTTGTATCAGTGATTGTATAAGAGCGTAAGAATGTGCTAGTATTTGTATGAGTAAGTGAGCTGGTGTGTGTATAACTGTATAGATGAGTAAATGGGTGTGTGCTTAATTTTTGCATGACTGACTAGGTGAGTGAGTACCTCTATGGATGAGTGGTGGTGTGTGAGTGTTTATATAGGTGTATGAGTGCATATAATAGTCCTGTACTGAGTGACTATAAGTATGAGTGAATTTTCAAGTGAAACCAGTCAATGTTAGCCTATGTAAGGAAATTCAAATTACTGGTAAGTACGGTTAAAATTACTTTTCAGGATCAGTACTGGGCTCAAAGATGCAGCACTGAGGTCTCTCCTGATAACAGGTGAGTAAATCGGAATTCGTAGTTCGGCTGATTTTAGAGGAATATTTGCACAATGGTGAAGGAAGGGGGTGGGGCCTGAGGTGACATGTCTGAAAACACGCCCTGTGGCGCGTTTTAAGTTGGAGAATTAATTCCTCCTCAATCCCGAGGGTCCCTAGGGGCCAACTAACCCACCAGGAACCTCCAGTATGCGCCAGGGGCTGCGTTGCAGAGAGGTGTACAGAGGCCACGCCCCTTTTACAACACTCTGCAACGCAGCTCCGTGGCGCTTACTGGAGGTACCTGGTGGGCTAGTTGGCCCACAGGGACCCTCAGGATTGAAGAGGATTTAATTCCCCATTTTAAAACGCGCCACGGGGCCTGTTTGCACACATGTCACCTGAAGCCCGCCCCCTCCCTTCACCACTGTGCAAACGCGCCCCGTGGCGCGTTTTAAGTTGGGGGATTAAGTCCCCTTGAATCCTGAGGGTCCCTGGAGTCCAACTAGCCCACCATGTACCTCCAAAAAGCGCCACAGAGCTGCGTTGCAGAGAGGTGTAAGAAGGGGCATGGCCTCTGTACACCTCTCTGCAACGCAGCCCCCTGGCGCATACTGGAGGTTCCTGGTGGGCTAGTTGGCCCTCAGGGACCCCCAGTATTCAAGGGGAATTCGTTCCCCATCTGCAAACGCGCCAGGGGGCGCATTTGCAGACTGCTGCAGAGCGGGGGCGGGGCCTCCGGCACGATGCCGGACTTTTTTCTTTTTTTTTTTTGTATGGGAGGGGGGCTGCGTGGCCCCCCTTCCCTTGGCCACTTTTGGCCCCGGGGACCCCATCCCCCGGGGCCTGATGATTTTGTTTCTTTTTTTTTTTTAAACAAAACGGGAAGGGGGCCGCGTGGCCCCCCTTCCCTGGGCCTCTATTGGCCCCGGGGACCCCATCCCCCGGGGCATGCCCACTGTTTTTTTTTTTATTTACATTTTTGGAGGGGGGCTGCGTGGCCCCCCTCCTCAGGCCATTTAAAGCCCCGGGGACCCCATCCCCCGGGGCCGGCCTTAACGTTTTTTTTTTTTTTTTTTTACATTTTCTTTATGGGGAGGGGGGCTGTGTGGCCCCCCTCCCAGGCCACTAATGGCCCCGGGGACCCCATCCCCCGGGGCCTGGCCTCTGGTTGGGGACTGTGGGGTGGTCCCAAATCCCCCCACAGTCCCGCCGGCTCCCCGCGTCCTACGGGAGCCGGCATTGCTTTTCCATAAGGGGAGCTGCTGACATGCCTCTCCCCTTATGGAAAAGCAATTCTGCTTTGCTTCATTGAAGCGAGAGCAGGTTTCCCTGCTCTCGCTTCAATGAAGCAAAGGAAGTTTGCAATGGCAGGACGGGAGCCGCGAGGCTCCCGTCCTGCCATTGCAAACAGCAGTGTCCCGTGGGTAGGCACCCCGGTACACTGCAGGAGCCGGCCCTGGGGGGTGGCGGTCCCCAGGGCCACCACAGGCTCCAGGAGGGGAGCCACGCGGCCCCCCTCCCATGTCTTTAAAGCCCCGGGGAGGTGGTGGTCCCCGGGGCTTCGGGGGTCCGAAACAGACCCCCACATTTATTTTGTTAGTGCCCCGGGGAGGTGGCGGTCCTCGGTGCTTGGGGGGGGCTTAGAGGCCCCCCCACATATTATAAATACCCCCCGCATGGCCCCGGGACTTGGCCCACCCGGGGGCCAATTAACAATGAAGCGCGGGAGACCGCGCTTCGTTTTTTTTTTTTCGGCGGGATTCGCGCACCCTAAGTGCATCCCACTGATTTCTTTTCTTAAAAAATGCTTTTTTCTGAGCAGACCTAGGGGGTCAGGGTGTTTCTACCCTGCCCCCTTTGTGCGTTTTGCGCACTTGTTTCTTTTTTTTTTTACTCGGCGGGATCCGCGCACCCTAAGCGCATCCTGCCGATTTTTTTATTAATGCTTTTTTCTGCCCAGGGGGTCCTTGTGGGACCCCTGAGCAGACCTAGAGGTCAGGGTGTTTCTACCCTGCCCCTTTTGCGCTTTGCGCACTTGTTTCTGTCCCTCGGTTCTACCGAGGGACAAAATGGCTGCCAACACTTCCTGATTTGGAGTGTTGACAGCCAATTAGCATGCAGCTCGTGATCGGGAGGGTACGCGGACCCTACTCGTCCATAGATATATATGTGAATTTACTTTTGATTTTCTCAGGAACTACTGAACGGATTTACACCATTTAAGCAAAAGGCACGACACTGAACCAAGGGCTACCTCTTTGCCAAATTTGGTGTAATTCCGTTCAGCAGTTCGGGCTGTAGCCGCGATGAACGGTTCCTATGGAAAAATTAATGGGGAAAACGCGTTTTGGGACCCCCCTTTTTTCTCGGCCCCCGCTTGACGTATCACTCCGAGACTTTCAGGATAGGAGCGGACCGGAGCGCCCCAACAAGTTGGAAGCATTCGCGAAGATTCGTCAACCGGCGCCAACGTTATTTCAAATAGAATGTTGCGGATTTCCTATGGAAAATAGGTCCTAACTATAACTATCTACTGGCGACCGCCAGTAGATAATATACACACACACACATATATATACACAGACACACAGACACACTCACACATATATATATATATATATTCACTAAAAAAACATAGGTTTTAAGGACAGTTATAGTTAGTTGGACATTTCACTCGTACAAAACCATAGAAATTCCCCCGTTATAGTTAGTTCAGCTAACTATAACTCGCGCCCCCGCAATGCACTGTTGATGACGTCACATATTACATCACTCATGACATGGTCAGTGACATCACTGATGACATCACTGATGACATCTCAAATGACATCACTGATGACATCACTGATGACATCATCCAGTGACTGTGTGTTTCTGTAAAGTTTAAATATGTTTAATATATATAGGGAAAGGCGTATTGAAGAATGAGTGGGTGTATAAGTGTCTGAATGGATGATTTAGTACGTGAGTGACTGACTCTACAAGTGAGTGATTAAACGTATCTTACTGAATGCATGGGTTAGTGACTAAACTGTGTGAATGTCTGTATCCGTCTGTTTGTTGGTGTGTAAGTGGATGCATGGATTTGCGAATAGCTACATGAGTGTCTATATGGGTTATTGATTGGTTCTCTGAGTATCTGTATGGCTGCCTGAGTGTTTGTGTGGGTGGGGTGTGTGTGACTCTGTACATAGATGTGTGAGTGGGTGATTCACTGGGTGTATGATTTCAAGAGTGCATCTGTGATGGACTGCTTGAGTGGGTGAGTGTGTGTATGGGTGTGTTAGTCAGTGAATGTATATCTCAGTGGTACATGTGCGAGTAACTACATATGTAAAAGGCAGTATATATGTGTGTTAGAGTATTTAAATGGCTATAAGTGAGTGTGTGATAGTGAGAGTGGCTGTATGGATGCGTGTGTGCTTGTATCAGTTATTGTATAAGAGCGTAAGAATGTGCTAGTATTTGTATGAGTAAGTGAGCTGGTGTGTGTATAACTGTATAGGTGAGTAAATGGGTGTGTGATTAATTTTTTGCATGACTGACTAGGTGTGTGAGTACCTCTATGGATGAGTGGAGGTGTGTGAGTGTTTATATAGGTGTATGAGTGCATATGATAGTCCTGTACTGAGTGACTTTAAGTATGAGTGACTGTACGGGTGAGTGAGTGGATGTGTGTGTAGACCTAAGAATCAGTGAGTGGGTATGTAGTTTTTGGTGTTGGAGTGTCTGGTTTTGAGAATGGCAGTCTGTAATTTAGAGTGGGTGTATCAAAAGTTATATTAGGGTGTGAGAAGAAGCATGAATATTATCACATGGATGATGTCATCAGTGATGTCATTTGAGATGTCATCAGTGATGTCATCAGTGATGTCACTGACCATGTCATGAGTGATGTAATATGTGACGTCATCAGCAGTGCATTGCGGGGCGCGAGTTATAGTTAGCTGAACTAACTATAACGGGGGAATTTCTATGGTTTTGTACGAGTGAAATGTCCAACTAACTATAACTGTCCCTAAAACCTATGTTTTTTTCAGTGAATTTCAAAGGTTTTTTAAATGCTAATTTCTAACTATAACGTGTCTGAAACCTATGGTTTTTTCAGTGAATTTCAAAGGTTTTTTAAATGCTAATTTCTAACTATAACGTGCCTGAAACCTATGATTTTTTAAGTGAATTTCAAAGGTTTTTTAAATGCTAGTTTCTAACTATGCCTACAGAGGTAGGACATGTGAAGAAAGAAGAAAAAACGCACAGAAAGAAGCAAAAGATGTGCAGAAAGAACCAACAGAGGAGCAGAAAGAGGCCTTGTTGCAAAATCATCCTGTGCCCACAACTTTTTCAGACGGGTACTGGTGGTAACTGACTCTGACTAACCAGAGCCAGTGCTATGCTAAAAGACACTTAGAATACAGTGAAAACACCTACATACACTAGGGAACACTATGCGTTGGGGTACCCCTGTGATTAGCATGACCTCCTCTGCAAGTCCCTAGTACATAATAGGGCAGGGGGATTAAATTTAAAACTAACTCTTAAAACGTGCTACAGGGCGCGTTTGCACAGTGGTGAAGGGAGGAGGGGCCTGAGGTGACATGTGTGCAAACGCGCCCCGTGGCGCGTTTTAAGTTGCGGGATTAAGTCCCCTTGAATCCTGAGGGTCCCTGGGGCCCAACTAGCTCCCCAGGTACCTACAGTTAGGACCACAGAGCTGAGTTGCAGAGAGGCGTTCCGAGGCCAGGCACCTTTTTTCACCTCTCTGCAATGCAACTCTGTTGTGCTTACTGAAGGTACCTGGTGGGCTAGTTGGCCCCAGGGTCCCTCAGGATTCAAAGGGAATTAATTCCCCAACTTAAAACGCACCACAGGGCGTGTTTGCGCACATGTCACCTGAGGCCCCGCCCCCTCCCTTCACCACTGTGCAAACGCGCCCCGTGGAGCGTTTTAAGTTGGGGGATTAGGTCACCTTGAATCCTGAGGGTCCCTGGGGCCCAACTAGCCCACCAGGTACTTCCAGTAAGCACCACAGGCCTGCGTTGCAACGCCTGTAACAAATTGTGCAGTTGTGTTTAGGTAGTGAAGAGGGTCGTGCTGGGGGTAGTGTTTTAGGGTTTAGGGTAGTGCCGGGGTTGTTTGTGTAGTGTAGGGTCATGCTGGGGGTAGATTTAGGGTTTAGGGTAGTGCAGTGGTGTTTGGGTAGTGTAGGGAGTCGTGCTGGGGGGAGTGTTTCAGGGCTTTAGGGTAGTGCAGTGGTGTTTGGGTAGTGTAGGGGGTCATGCTGGCGGTAGTGTTTTAGGGTTTAGGGTAGTGCAGTGGTGTTTGGGTAGTGTAGGGGGTCGTGCTGGGGGTAGTGATTTAGGGTAGTGCAGTGGTGTTTGGGTAGTGTAGGGGGTACTGCTGGGGGTAGTGTTTTAGGGTTTAGGGTAGTGCAATGGTGTTTGGGTAGTGTAGGGGGTACTGCTGGGGGTAGTGTTTTAGGGTTTAGGGTAGTGCAGTGGTGTTTGGGTAGTGTAGAGGTTCGTGCTGGGGGTAGTTTTTTAGGGTTTAGGGTAGTGCAGTGGTGTTTGTGTAGTGTAGGGGGTAGTGTTTTAGGGTTTAGGGTAGTGCAGTGGTGTTTGTGTAGTGTAGGAGTTCGTGTTTTAGGGTTTAGGGTAGTGCAGTGGTCTTTGGGTAGTGTAGGGAGTCGTGCGGGGGGTAGTGTTTTAGGGTTTAGGGCAGTGCAGTTGTCTTTGGGTAGTGTAGAGGGTCGTTCGGGGTAGTGTTTTAGGGATTAGGGCAGTGCAGTGGTGTTTGGGTAGTGTAGGGGGTCGTGCTGGGGGAGTGTTTTAGGGTTTAGGGCAGTGCAGTGGTGTTCGGGTAGTGTAGGGGGTCGTGCTGGGGGGAGTGTTTTAGGGTTTAGGGCAGTGCAGTCGTGTTAGGGTAGTGTAGGGGGTCGTGCTGAGGGGAGTGTTTGAGGGTTTAGGGCAGTGCAGTCGTGTTCGGGTAGTGTAGGGGGTCGTGCTGGGGGGAGTATTTTAGGGTTTATGGTAGTGCAGTGGTGTTCGGGTAGTGTAGGGGGTCGTGCTGGGGGTAGTGTTCTAGGGTTTAGGGCAGTGCAGTGGTGTTCGGGCAGTGTAGGGGGTCTTGCTGGGGCTGGTGTTTCAGAGTCTAGGCCAGTGTAGTGGTGTTCGGGTAGTGTAGGGGTCTTGCTGGGGCTGGTGTTTCAGGGTTTAGGGCAGTGCAGTGGTGTTCGGGCAGTGTAGGGGGTCATGCTGGGGGTGGTGCTTCAGGGTTTAGGGCAGTGCAGTGGTGTTCGGGCAGTGTAGGGGGTCGTGCTGGGGCTAGTGTTTCAGGGTTTAGGGCAGAGCAATGGTGTTCAGGCAGTGTAGGGGGTTGTGCTGGAGGTGGTGTTTCAGGGTTTAGGGCAGTGCAGTGGTGTTCGGGCAGTGTAGGGGGTCTTGCTGGGGGTGGTGTTTCAGGGTTTAGGGCAGTGGTGTTCAGGCAGTGTAGGGGGTCTTGCTGGGGGTGATTTTTCAGGGTTTAGGGCAGTGCAGTGGTGTTCGGGCAGTGTAGGGGGTCATGCTGGGGGTGGTGTTTCAGGGTTTAGGGCAGTGCAGTGGTGTTCCGGCAGTGTAGGGGGTCGTGCAGGGGTGGTGTTTCAGGGTTTAGGGCAGTGCAGTGGTGTTTGGGCAGTGTAGGGGGTCATGCTGGGGGTGGTGTTTCAGGGTTTAGGGAAGTGCAGTGGTGTTCGGGCAGTGTAGGGTGTCATGCTGAGGGGTGGTGTTTCAGGGTTTAGGGCAGTGCAGTGGTGTTTGGGTAGTGAAAGGGGTCGTGCTGGGGGTAGTGATTTAGGGTAGTGCAGTGGTGTTTGGGTAGTGTAGGGGGTACTGCTGGGGGTAGTGTTTTAGGGTTTAGGATAGTGCAATGGTGTTTGGGTAGTGTAGGGGGTACTGCTGGGGGTAGTGTTTTAGGGTTTAGGGTAGTGCAGTGGCGTTTGGGTAGTGAAGGGGTACTGCTGGGGGTAGTGTTTTAGGGTTTAGGGTAGTGCAGTGGTGTTTGTGTAGTGTAGGGGGTAATGTTTTAGGGTTTAGGGTAGTACAGTGGTGTTTGTGTAGTGTAGGAGGTTGTGTTTTAGGGTTTAGGGTAGTGCAGTGGTCTTTGGGTAGTGTAGGGAGTCATGCGGGGGTAGTGTTTTAGGGTTTATGGTAGTGCAGTGGTCTTTGGGTAGTGTAGAGGGTCGTGCAGGGGGTAGTGTTTTAGGGATTACGGTAGTGCATTGGTGTTTGGGTAGTGTAGGGGGTCATGCGGGGGTAGAGTTTTAGGGTTTAGGGCAGTGCAGTGGTGTTTGGGTAGTGTAGGGGGTCGTGCTGGGGGAGTGTTTTAGGGTTTAGGGCAGTGCAGTGGTGTTCGGGTAGTATAGGGGGTCCTTGCTGGGGGGAGTGTTTTAGGGTTTAGGGCAGTGCAGTGGTGCTCGTGTAGTGTAGGGGGACGTGCTGGGGGGGTGTTTTAGGGCAGTGCAGTGGTGTTCGGGTAGTGTAGGGGGTCATGCTGGGGGGAGTGTTTGAGGGTTTAGGGCAGTGCAGTCGTGTTCGGGTATTGTAGGGGGTCGTGCTGGGAGGAGTATTTTGGGTTTAAAGTAGTGCAGTGGTGTTCGGGTAGTGTAGGGGGTCATGCTGGGGGTAGTGTTCTAGGGTTTAGGGCAGTGCAGTGGTGTTCGGGCAGTGTAGGGGTCATGCTGGGGGTGGTGTTTTAGGGTTTAGGGCAGAGCAGTGGTGTTCGGGCAGTGTAGGGGGTCGTGCTGGGGGTGGTGTTTCAGGGTTTAGGGCAGTGCAGTGGTGTTTGGGTAGTGTAGGGGGTAGTGCTGGGGGTGGTGTTTCAGGGTTTAGGGCAGTGGTGTTCGGGCAGTGTAGGGGGCGGTGCAGGGGGTGGTGTTTCAGGGTTTAGGGCAGTGCAGTGGTGTTCGGGCAGTGTAGGGTGTCGTGCAGGGGGTGGTGTTTCAGGGTTTAGGGCAGTGGTGTTCAGGCAGTGTAGGGGGTCTTGCTGGGGGTGATTTTTCAGGGTTTAGGGCAGTGCAGTGGTGTTCGGGCAGTGTAGGGGGTCATGCTGGAGGTGGTGTTTCAGGGTTTAGGGCAGTGCAGTGGTGTTCCGGCAGTGTAGGGGGTCGTGCTGGGGGTGGTGTTTCAGGGTTTAGGGCAGTGGTGTTCAGGTAGTGTAGGGGGTCTTGCTGGGGGTGATTTTTCAGGGTTTAGGGCAGTGCAGTGGTGTTCGGGCAGTGTAGGGGGTCATGCTGGGGGTGGTGTTTCAGGGTTTAGGGCAGTGCAGTGGTGTTCCGGCAGTGTAGGGGGTCGTGCAGGGGGTGGTGTTTCAGGGATTAGGGCAGTGCAGTGGTGTTTGGGCAGTGTAGGGGGTCATGCTGGGGGTGGTGTTTCAGGGTTTAGGGAAGTGCAGTGGTGTTCGGGCAGTGTAGGGTGTCATGCTGAGGGGTGGTGTTTCAGGGTTTAGGGCAGTGCAGTGGTGTTTGGGTAGTGAAAGGGGTCGTGCTGGGGGTAGTGATTTAGGGTAGTGCAGTGGTGTTTGGGTAGTGTAGGGGGTACTGCTGGGGGTAGTGTTTTAGGGTTTAGGATAGTGCAATGGTGTTTGGGTAGTGTAGGGGGTACTGCTGGGGGTAGTGTTTTAGGGTTTAGGGTAGTGCAGTGGCGTTTGGGTAGTGAAGGGGTACTGCTGGGGGTAGTGTTTTAGGGTTTAGGGTAGTGCAGTGGTGTTTGTGTAGTGTAGGGGGTAATGTTTTAGGGTTTAGGGTAGTACAGTGGTGTTTGTGTAGTGTAGGAGGTTGTGTTTTAGGGTTTAGGGTAGTGCAGTGGTCTTTGGGTAGTGTAGGGAGTCATGCGGGGGTAGTGTTTTAGGGTTTATGGTAGTGCAGTGGTCTTTGGGTAGTGTAGAGGGTCGTGCAGGGGGTAGTGTTTTAGGGATTACGGTAGTGCATTGGTGTTTGGGTAGTGTAGGGGGTCATGCGGGGGTAGAGTTTTAGGGTTTAGGGCAGTGCAGTGGTGTTTGGGTAGTGTAGGGGGTCGTGCTGGGGGAGTGTTTTAGGGTTTAGGGCAGTGCAGTGGTGTTCGGGTAGTATAGGGGGTCCTTGCTGGGGGAGTGTTTTAGGGTTTAGGGCAGTGCAGTGGTGCTCGGGTAGTGTAGGGGGTCGTGCTGGGGGAGTGTTTTAGGGCAGTGCAGTGGTGCTCGGGTAGTGTAGGGGGTCATGCTGGGGAGAGTGTTTGAGGGTTTAGGGCAGTGCAGTCGTGTTCGGGTAGTGTAGGGGGTCGTGCTGGGAGGAGTATTTTGGGTTTAAAGTAGTGCAGTGGTGTTCGGGTAGTGTAGGGGGTCATGCTGGGGGTAGTGTTCTAGGGTTTAGGGCAGTGCAGTGGTGTTCGGGCAGTGTAGGGGTCATGCTGGGGGTGGTGTTTTAGGGTTTAGGGCAGAGCAGTGGTGTTCGGGCAGTGTAGGGGGTCGTGCTGGGGGTGGTGTTTCAGGGTTTAGGGCAGTGCAGTGGTGTTCGGGCAGTGTAGGGGGTCGTGCAGGGGGTGGTGTTTCAGGGTTTAGGGCAGTGGTGTTCGGGCAGTGTAGGGGGCGGTGCAGGGGGTGGTGTTTCAGGGTTTAGGGCAGTGCAGTGGTGTTCGGGCAGTGTAGGGGGTCGTGCAGGGGGTGGTGTTTCAGGGTTTAGGGCAGTGCAGTGGTGTTCGGGCAGTGTAGGGGTCTTGCTGGGGCTGGTTTTTCAGAGTCTAGGGCAGTGTAGTGGTGTTCGGGCAGTGTAGGGGGTCTTGCTGGGGCTGGTGTTTCAGGGTTTAGGGCAGTGCAGTGGTGTTCGGGCAGTGTAGGGGGTCGTGCTGGGGGTGGTGTTTCAGGGTTTAGGGCAGTGCAGTGGTGTTCGGGCAGTGTAGGGGGTCGTGCTGGGGCTAGTGTTTCAGGGTTTAGGGCAGAGCAATGGTGTTCAGGCAGTGTAGGGGTTGTGCTGGAAGTGGTGTTTCAGGGTTTAGGGCAGTGCAGTGGTGTTCGGGCAGTGTAGGGGGTCTTGCTGGGGGTGTTGTTTCAGGGTTTAGGGCAGTGGTGTTCAGGCAGTGTAGGGGGTCTTGCTGGGGGTGATGTTTCAGGGTTTAGGGCAGTGCAGTGGTGTTCGGGCAGTGTAGGGGGTCGTGCTGGGGGTGGTGTTTCAGGGTTTAGGGCAGTGCAGTGGTGTTCCGGCAGTGTAGGGGGTCGTGCAGGGGTGGTGTTTCAGGGTTTAGGGCAGTGCAGTGGTGTTTGGGCAGTGTAGGGGGTCGTGCTGGGGGTGGTGTTTCAGGGTTTAGGGAAGTGCAGTGGTGTTCGGGCAGTGTAGGGTGTCATGCTGAGGGGTGGTGTTTCAGGGTTTAGGGCAGTGCACTGGTGTTTGGGCAGTGTAGGGGTCGTGCAGGGGGTGGTGTTTCAGGGTTTAGGGCAGTGCAGTGGTGTTTGGGCAGTGTAGAGGGTCGTGCAGGGGGTGGTGTTTCAGGGTTTAGGGCAGTGCAGTGGTGTTCGGCCAGTGTAGGTGGTCTTGCTGGGGGTGGTGTTTCAGTGTTTTGGGGTTGTGCAGTGGTGTTCGGGCAGTGTAGGGGGTCATGCTGGGGGTGGTGTTTCAGGGTTTAGGGCAGTGCAGTGGTGTTCGGGCAGTGTAGGGGTCTTGCTGGGGGTGGTGTTTCAGGGTTTAGGGCAGTGGTGTTCGGGCAGTGTAGGGGTCTTGCTGGGGGTGATGTTTCAGGGTTTAGGGCAGTGCAGTGGTGTTCGGGCAGTGTAGGGGGTCTTGCTGGGGGTAGTGTTTCAGGGTTTAGGGCAGTGCAGTTGTGTTCGTGCAGTGTAGGGGGTCGTGCTGGGGATGGTGTTTCAGGGTTTAGGGCAGTGCAGTAGTGTTCGGGCAGGGTAGGGGGTCATGCAGGGGGTGGTGTTTCAGTGTTTAGGGCAGTGCAGTGGTGTTCGGACAGTGTAGGGGGTCGTGCTGGGGGTGGTGTTTCAGGGATTAGGGCAGTGCAGTGGTGTTCAGGCAGTGTAGGGGGTCGTGCTGAGGCTGGTGTTTCACGGTTTAGGGCAGTGCAGTGGTGTTCGGGCAGTGTAGGGGGTCGTGCTGGGGCTGGTGTTTCAGGGTTTAGGGCAGTGCAGTGGTGTTCGGGCAGTGTAGGCGGTCGTGCTGGGGCTGGTGTTTCAGGGTTTAGGGCAGTGCAGTGGTGTTCGGGCAGTGTAGGGGTCGTGCTGGGGCTGGTGTTTCAGGGTTTAGGGCAGTGCAGTGTTGCTCGGGCAGTGTAGGGGTCGTGCTGGGGGTGGTGTTTCAGGGTTTTGGGTAGTGCAGTGGTGTTCAGGCAGTGTAGGGGGTTGTGCTGGGGCTGGTGTTTCAAGGTTTAGGGCAGTGCAGTGGTGTTTGGGCAGTGTAGGGGGTCGTGCTGGGGCTGGTGTTTCAGGGTTTTGGGCAGAGCAGTGGTGTTCGGGCAGTGTAGGGGGTCGTGCTGGGGGTGGTGTTTCAGGGTTTAGGGCAGTGCAGTGGTGTTCGGGCAGCGAAAGGGGTCGTGCTGGGGGTAGTGATTTAGGGTAGTGCAGTGGTGTTTGTGTAGTGTAGGGGGTACTGCTGGGGGTAGTGTTTTAGGGTTTAGGATAGTGCAATGGTGTTTGGGTAGTGTAGGGGCTACTGCTGGGGGTAGTGTTTTAGGGTTTAGGGTAGTGCAGTGGCGTTTGGGTAGTGAAGGGGGTACTGCTGGGGGTAGTGTTTTAGGGTTTAGGGTAGTGCAGTGGTGTTTGTGTAGTGTAGGGGGTAATGTTTTAGGGTTTAAGGTAGTACAGTGGTGTTTGTGTAGTGTAGGAGGTCGTGTTTTAGGGTTTAGGGTAGTGCAGTGGTCTTTGGGTAGTGTAGGAGGTCGTGTTTTAGGGTTTAGGGTAGTGCAGTGGTCTTTGGGTAGTGTAGGGAGTCGTGCGGGGGGTAGTGTTTTAGGGTTTAGTGCAGTGCAGTTGTCTTTGGGTAGTGTAGAGGGTCGTTCGGGGTAGTGTTTTAGGGATTAGGGCAGTGCAGTGGTGTTTGGGTAGTGTAGGGGGTCATGCTGGGGGAGTGTTTTAGGGTTTAGGGCAGTGCAGTGGTGTTCGGGTAGTGTAGGGGGTCGTGCTGGGGGAGTGTTTTAGGGTTTAGGGCAGTGCAGTCGTGTTCGGGTAGTGTAGGGGGTCGTGCTGAGGGGAGTGTTTGAGGGTTTAGGGCAGTGCAGTTGTGTTCGGGTAGTGTAGGGGGTCGTGCTGGGGGGAGTATTTTAGGGTTTATGGTAGTGCAGTGGTGTTCGGGTAGTGTAGGGGGTCAGGCTGGGGGTAGTGTTCTAGGGTTTAGGGCAGTGCAGTGGTGTTCGGGCAGTGTAGGGGGTCTTGCTGGGGCTGGTGTTTCAGAGTCTAGGCCAGTGTAGTGGTGTTCGGGCAGTGTAGGGGGTCTTGCTGGGGCTGGTGTTTCAGGGTTTAGGGCAGTGCAGTGGTGTTCGGGCAGTGTAGGGGGTCGTGCTGGGGGTGGTGGTTCAGGGTTTAGGGCAGTGCAGTGGTGTTCGGGCAGTGTAGGGGGTCGTGCTGGGGCTAGTGTTTCAGGGTTTAGGGCAGAGCAATGGTGTTCAGGCAGTGTAGGGGTTGTGCTGGAGGTGGTGTTTCAGGGTTTAGGGCAGTGCAGTGGTGTTCGGGCAGTGTAGGGGTCTTGCTGGGGGTGGTGTTTCAGGGTTTAGGGCAGTGGTGTTCAGGCAGTGTAGGGGGTCTTGCTGGGGGTGATTTTTCAGGGTTTAGGGCAGTGCAGTGGTGTTCGGGCAGTGTAGGGGATCATGCTGGGGGTGGTGTTTCAGGGTTTAGGGCAGTGCAGTGGTGTTCCGGCAGTGTAGGGGGTCGTGCAGGGGTGGTGTTTCAGGGTTTTAGGGCAGTGCAGTGGTATTTGGGCAGTGTAGGGGGTCATGCTGGGGGTGGTGTTTCAGGGTTTAGGGAAGTGCAGTGGTGTTCGGGCAGTGTAGGGTGTCATGCTGAGGGTGGTGTTTCAGGGTTTAGGGCAGTGCAGTGGTGTTTGGGTAGTGAAAGGGGTCATGCTGGGGGTAGTGATTTAGGGTAGTGCAGTGGTGTTTGGGTAGTGTAGGGGGTACTGCTGGGGGTAGTGTTTTAGGGTTTAGGATAGTGCAATGGTGTTTGGGTAGTGTAGGGGTACTGCTGGGGGTAGTGTTTTAGGGTTTAGGGTAGTGCAGTGGCGTTTGGGTAGTGAAGGGGTACTGCTGGGGGTAGTGTTTTAGGGTTTAGGGTAGTGCAGTGGTGTTTGTGTAGTGTAGGGGGTAATGTTTTAGGGTTTAGGGTAGTACAGTGGTGTTTGTGTAGTGTAGGAGGTCGTGTTTTAGGGTTTAGGGTAGTGCAGTGGTCTTTGGGTAATGTAGGGAGTCATGCGGGGGTAGTGTTTTAGGGTTTATGGTAGTGCAGTGGTCTTTGGGTAGTGTAGAGGGTCGTGCAGGGGGTAGTGTTTTAGGGATTACGGTAGTGCATTGGTGTTTGGGTAATGTAGGGGGTCATGCGGGGGTAGAGTTTTAGGGTTTAGGGCAGTGCAGTAGTGTTTGGGTAGTGTAGGGGTCGTGCTGGGGAGTGTTTTAGGGTTTAGGGCAGTGCAGTGGTGTTCGGGTAGTATAGGGGTCCTTGCTGGGGGAGTGTTTTAGGGTTTAGGGCAGTGCAGTGGTGCTCGGGTAGTGTAGGGTGTCGTGCTGGGGGGAGTGTTTTAGGGCAGTGCAGTGGTGTTCGGGTAGTGTAGGGGGTCATGCTGGGGGGAGTGTTTGAGGGTTTAGGGCAGTGCAGTCGTGTTCGGGTAGTGTAGGGGGTCGTGCTGGGAGGAGTATTTTAGGGTTTAGGGTAGTGCAGTGGTGTTCGGGTAGTGTAGGGGGTCATGCTGGGGGTAGTGTTCTAGGGTTTAGGGCAGTGCAGTGGTGTTCGGGCAGTGTAGGGGTCGTGCTGGGGGTGGTGTTTTAGGGTTTAGGGCAGAGCAGTGGTGTTCGGGCAGTGTAGGGGGTCGTGCTGGGGGTGGTGTTTCAGGGTTTAGGGCAGTGCAGTGGTGTTCGGGCAGTGTAGGGGGTCGTGCAGGGGGTGGTGTTTCAGGGTTTAGGGCAGTGGTGTTCGGGCAGTGTAGGGGGCGGTGCAGGGGTGGTGTTTCATGGTTTAGGGCAGTGCAGTGGTGTTCGGGCAGTGTAGGGGGTCGTGCAGGGGTGGTGTTTCAGGGTTTAGGGCAGTGCAGTGGTGTTCGGGCAGTGTAGGGGGTCTTGCTGGGGCTGGTTTTTCAGAGTCTAGGGCAGTGTAGTGGTGTTCGGGCAGTGTAGGGGGTCTTGCTGGGGCTGGTGTTTCAGGGTTTAGGGCAGTGCAGTGGTGTTCGGGCAGTGTAGGGGGTCGTGCTGGGGGTGGTGTTTCAGGGTTTAGGGCAGTGCAGTGGTGTTCGGGCAGTGTAGCGGGTCGTGCTGGGGCTAGTGTTTCAGGGTTTAGGGCAGAGCAATGGTGTTCAGGCAGTGTAGGGGGTTGTGCTGGAGGTGGTGTTTCAGGGTTTAGGGCAGTGCAGTGGTGTTCGG
This sequence comes from Calotriton arnoldi, assembly GCA_963921515.1. Classification (NCBI taxonomy): domain Eukaryota; kingdom Metazoa; phylum Chordata; class Amphibia; order Caudata; family Salamandridae; genus Calotriton; species Calotriton arnoldi. The sequence continues at coordinate 697,359 of CAWUFW010006242.1, read as the reverse complement.
GCAGTGTAGGGGTCTTGCTGGGGGTGGTGTTTCAGGGTTTAGGGCAGTGGTGTACAGGCAGTGTAGGGGGTCTTGCTGGGGGTGATGTTTCAGGGTTTAGGGCAGTGCAGTGGTGTTCGGGCAGTGTAGGGGGTCGTGCTGGGGGTGGTGTTTCAGGGTTTAGGGCAGTGCAGTGGTGTTCCGGCAGTGTAGGGGGTCGTGCAGGGGTGGTGTTTCAGGGTTTAGGGCAGTGCAGTGGTGTTTGGGCAGTGTAGGGGTCGTGCTGGGGGTGGTGTTTCAGGGTTTAGGGAAGTGCAGTGGTGTTCGGGCAGTGTAGGGTGTCATGCTGAGGGGTGGTGTTTCAGGGTTTAGGGCAGTGCAGTGGTGTTCGGGCAGTGTAGGGTTCGTGCAGGGGTGGTGTTTCAGGGTTTAGGGCAGTGCAGTGGTGTTTGGGCAGTGTAGAGGGTCGTGCAGGGGGTGGTGTTTCAGGGTTTAGGGCAGTGCAGTGGTGTTCGGCCAGTGTAGGTGGTCTTGCTGGGGGTGGTGTTTCAGTGTTTTGGGGTTGTGCAGTGGTGTTCGGGCAGTGTAGGGGGTCATGCTGGGGGTGCTGTTTCAGGGTTTAGGGCAGTGCAGTGGTGTTCGGGCAGTGTAGGGGGTCTTGCTGGGGGTGGTGTTTCAGGGTTTAGGGCAGTGGTGTTCGGGCAGTGTAGGGGTCTTGCTGGGGGTGATGTTTCAGGGTTTAGGGCAGTGCAGTGGTGTTCGGGCAGTGTAGGGGGTCTTGCTGGGGGTAGTGTTTCAGGGTTTAGGGCAGTGCAGTTGTGTTCGTGCAGTGTAGGGGGTCGTGCTGGGGCTAGTGTTTCAGGGTTTAGGGCAGAGCAATGGTGTTCAGGCAGTGTAGGGGGTTGTGCTGGAGGTGGTGTTTCAGGGTTTAGGGCAGTGCAGTGGTGTTCGGGCAGTGTAGGGGTCTTGCTGGGGGTGGTGTTTCAGGGTTTAGGGCAGTGGTGTACAGGCAGTGTAGGGGTCTTGCTGGGGGTGATGTTTCAGGGTTTAGGGCAGTGCAGTGGTGTTCGGGCAGTGTAGGGGGTCGTGCTGGGGGTGGTGTTTCAGGGTTTAGGGCAGTGCAGTGGTGTTCCGGCAGTGTAGGGGGTCGTGCAGGGGGTGGTGTTTCAGGGTTTAGGTCAGTGCAGTGGTGTTTGGGCAGTGTAGGGGGTCGTGCTGGGGGTGGTGTTTCAGGGTTTAGGGAAGTGCAGTGGTGTTCGGGCAGTGTAGGGTGTCATGCTGAGGAGTGGTGTTTCAGGGTTTAGGGCAGTGCAGTGGTGTTCGGGCAGTGTAGGGGTCGTGCAGGGGGTGGTGTTTCAGGGTTTAGGGCAGTGCAGTGGTGTTTGGGCAGTGTAGAGGGTCGTGCAGGGGGTGGTGTTTCAGGGTTTAGGGCAGTGCAGTGGTGTTCGGCCAGTGTAGGTGGTCTTGCTGGGGGTGGTGTTTCAGTGTTTTGGGGTTGTGCAGTGGTGTTCGGGCAGTGTAGGGGGTCATGCTGGGGGTGGTGTTTCAGGGTTTAGGGCAGTGCAGTGGTGTTCAGGCAGTGTAGGGTGTCTTGCTGGGGGTAGTGTTTCAGGGTTTAGGGCAGTGGTGTTCGGGCAGTGTAGGGGGTCTTGCTGGGGGTGATGTTTCAGGGTTTAGGGCAGTGCAGTGGTGTTCGGGCAGTGTAGGGGGTCTTGCTGGGGGTAGTGTTTCAGGGTTTAGGGCAGTGCAGTTGTGTTCGTGCAGTGTAGGGGGTCGTGCTGGGGATGGTGTTTCAGGGTTTAGGGCAGTGCAGTAGTGTTCGGGCAGGGTAGGGGGTCATGCAGGGGGTGGTGTTTCAGGGTTTAGGGCAGTGCAGTGGTGTTCGGACAGTGTAGGGGGTCGTGCTGGGGGTGGTGTTTCAGGGATTAGGGCAGTGCAGTGGTGTTCAGGCAGTGTAGGGGGTCGTGCTGAGGCTGGTGTTTCACGGTTTAGGGCAGTGCAGTGGTGTTCGGGCAGTGTAGGGGGTCGTGCTGGGGCTGGTGTTTCAGGGTTTAGGGCAGTGCAGTGGTGTTCGGGCAGTGTAGGCGGTCGTGCTGGGGCTGGTGTTTCAGGGTTTAGGGCAGTGCAGTGGTGTTCGGGCAGTGTAGGGGGTCGTGCTGGGGCTGGTGTTTCAGGGTTTAGGGCAGTGCAGTGTTGCTCGGGCAGTGTAGGGGGTCGTGCTGGGGGTGGTGTTTCAGAGGTTTTGGGAAGTGCAGTGGTGTTCGGGCAGTGTAGGGGGTTGTGCTGGGGCTGGTGTTTCAAGGTTTAGGGCAGTGCAGTGGTGTTTGGGCAGTGTAGGGGGTCGGCTTGGGGCTGGTGTTTCAGGGTTTTGGGCAGAGCAGTGGTGTTCGGGCAGTGTAGGGGGTCGTGTTGGGGGTGGTGTTTCAGGGTTTAGGGCAGTGCAGTGGTGTTCGGGCAGTGAAAGGGGTCGTGCTGGGGGTAGTGATTTAGGGTAGTGCAGTGGTGTTTGGGTCGTGTAGGGGGTACTGCTGGGGGTAGTGTTTTAGGGTTTAGGATAGTGCAATGGTGTTTGGGTAGTGTAGGGGGTACTGCTGGGGGTAGTGTTTTAGGGTTTAGGGTAGTGCAGTGGCGTTTGGGTAGTGAAGGGGGTACTGCTGGGGGTAGTGTTTTAGGGTTTAGGGTAGTGCAGTGGTGTTTGTGTAGTGTAGGGGGTAATGATTTAGGGTTTAGGGTAGTACAGTGGTGTTTGTATAGTGTAGGAGGTCGTGTTTTAGGGTTTAGGGTAGTGCAGTGGTCTTTGGGTAGTGTAGGGAGTCATGCGGGGGGTAGTGTTTTAGGGTTTATGGTAGTGCAGTGGTCTTTGGGTAGTGTAGAGGGTCGTGCAGGGGGTAGTGTTTTAGGGATTACGGTAGTGCATTGGTGTTTGGGTAGTGTAGGGGGTCATGCGGGGGTAGAGTTTTAGGGTATAGGGCAGTGCAGTGGTGTTTGGGTAGTGTAGGGGGTCGTGATGGGGGAGTGTTTTAGGGTTTAGGGCAGTGCAGTGGTGTTCGGGTAGTATAGGGGGTCCTTGCTGGGGGAGTGTTTTAGGGTTTAGGACAGTGCAGTGGTGCTCGGGTAGTGTAGGGGGTTGTGCTGGGGGAGTGTTTTAGGGTTTAGGGCAGTGCAGTGGTGTTCGGGTAGTGTAGGGGGTCATGCTGGGGGAGTGTTTGAGGGTTTAGGGCAGTGCAGTCGTGTTCGGGTAGTGTAGGGGGTCGTGCTGGGAGGAGTATTTTAGGGTTTAGGGTAGTGCAGTGGTGTTCGGGTAGTGTAGGGGGTCATGCTGGGGGTAGTGTTCTAGGGTTTAGGGCAGTGCAGTGGTGTTCGGGCAGTGTAGGGGTCATGCTGGGGGTGGTGTTTTAGGGTTTAGGGCAGAGCAGTGGTGTTCGGGCAGTGTAGGGGGTCGTGCTGGGGGTGGTGTTTCAGGGTTTAGGGCAGTGCAGTGGTGTTCGGGCAGTGTAGGGGGTCGTGCAGGGGGTGGTGTTTCAGGGTTTAGGGCAGTGGTGTTCGGGCAGTGTAGGGGGCGGTGCAGGGGTGGTGTTTCAGGGTTTAGGGCAGTGCAGTGGTGTTCGGGCAGTGTAGGGGGTCGTGCAGGGGGTGGTGTTTCAGGTTTTAGGGCAGTGCAGTGGTGTTCGGGCAGTGTAGGGGGTCTTGCTGGGGCTGGTTTTTCAGAGTCTAGGGCAGTGTTGTGGTGTTCGGGCAGTGTAGGGGGTCTTGCTGGGGCTGGTGTTTCAGGGTTTAGGGCAGTGCAGTGGTGTTCGGGCAGTGTAGGGGGTCGTGCTGGGGGTGGTGTTTCAGGGTTTAGGGCAGTGCAGTGGTGTTCGGGCAGTGTAGGGGGTCGTGCTGGGGCTAGTGTTTCAGGGTTTAGGGCAGAGCAATGGTGTTCAGGCAGTGTAGGGGTTGTGCTGGAGGTGGTGTTTCAGGGTTTAGGGCAGTGCAGTGGTGTTCGGGCAGTGTAGGGGGTCTTGCTGGGGGTGGTGTTTCAGGGTTTAGGGCAGTGGTGTTCAGGCAGTGTAGGGGGTCTTGCTGGGGGTGATGTTTCAGGGTTTAGGGCAGTGCAGTGGTGTTCGGGCAGTGAAGGGGGTCGTGCTGGGGGTGGTGTTTCAGGGTTTAGGGCAGTGCAGTGGTGTTCCGGCAGTGTAGGGGGTCGTGCAGGGGGTGGTGTTTCAGGGTTTAGGGCAGTGCAGTGGTGTTTGGGCAGTGTAGGGGGGTCGTGCTGGGGGTGGTGTTTCAGGGTTTAGGGAAGTGCAGTGGTGTTCGGGCAGTGTAGGGTGTCATGCTGAGGGGTGGTGTTTCAGGGTTTAGGGCAGTGCAGTGGTGTTCGGCCAGTGTAGGGGTCGTGCAGGGGGCGGTGTTTCAGGGTTTAGGGCAGTGCAGTGGTGTTTGGGCAGTGTAGAGGATCGTGCAGGGGGTGGTGTTTCAGGGTTTAGGGCAGTGCAGTGGTGTTCGGCCAGTGTAGGTGGTCTTGCTGGGGGTGGTGTTTCAGTGTTTTGGGGTTGTGCAGTGGTGTTCGGGCAGTGTAGGGGGTCATGCTGGGGGTGGTGTTTCAGGGTTTAGGGCAGTGCAGTGGTGTTCGGGCAGTGTAGGGGGTCTTGCTGGGGGTGGTGTTTCAGGGTTTAGGGCAGTGGTGTTCAGGCAGTGTAGGGGGTCTTGCTGGGGGTGATGTTTCAGGGTTTAGGGCAGTGCAGTGGTGTTCGGGCAGTGTAGGGGGTCTTGCTGGGGATAGTGTTTCAGGGTTTAGGGCAGTGCAGTTGTGTTCGTGCAGTGTAGGGGTCGTGCTGGGGATGGTGTTTCAGGGTTTAGGGCAGTGCAGTAGTGTTCGGGCAGGGTAGGGGGTCATGCAGGGGTGGTGTTTCAGGGTTTAGGGCAGTGCAGTGGTGTTCGGACAGTGTAGGGGCTCGTGCTGGGGGTGGTGTTTCAGGGATTAGGGCAGTGCAGTGGTGTTTAGGCAGTGTAGGGGGTCGTGCTGAGGCTGGTGTTTCACGGTTTAGGGCAGTGCAGTGGTGTTCGGGCAGTGTAGGGGGGTCGTGCTGGGGGTAGTGTTTCAGGGTTTAGGGCAGTGCAGTGGTGTTCGGGCAGTGTAGGCGGTCGTGCTGGGGCTGGTGTTTCAGGGTTTAGGGCAGTGCAGTGGTGTTCGGGCAGTGTAGGGGGTCGTGCTGGGTCTGGTGTTTCAGGGTTTAGGGCAGTGCAGTGTTGCTCGGGCAGTGTAGGGGGTTGTGCTGGGGGTGGTGTTTCAGGGTTTTGGGTAGTGCAGTGGTGTTCGGGCAGTGTAGGGGGTTGTGCTGGGGCTGGTGTTTCAAGGTTTAGGGCAGTGCAGTGGTGTTTGGGCAGTGTAGGGGGTCGTGCTGGGGCTGGTGTTTCAGGGTTTTGGGCAGAGCAGTGGTGTTCGGGCAGTGTAGGGGTCGTGCTGGGGGTGGTGTTTCAGGGTTTAGGGCAGTGCAGTGGTGTTCGGGCAGTGTAGGGGTCATGCTGGGGGTGGTGTTTCAGGGTTTAGGGCAGTGGTGTTCGGGCAGTGTAGTTGGTCTTGCTGGGGGTGATGTTTCAGGGTTTAGGGCAGTGCAGTGGTGTTCGGGCAGTGTAGGGGGTCTTGCTGGGGTAGTGTTTCAGGGTTTAGGGCAGTGCAGTGGTGTTCGGGCAGTGTAGGGGGTCGTGCTGGGGGTGGTGTTTCAGGGTTTAGTGCAGTGGTGTTCGGGCAGTGTAGGGGATCGTGAAGGGGTGGTGTTTCAGGGTTTAGGGCAGTGCAGTGGTGTTCGGGCAGTGTAGGGGGTCGTGCTAGGGGTGGTGTTTCAGGGTTTAGGGCAGTGCAGTGGTGTCCGGGCAGTGTAGGGGTTGTGCAGGGGCTGGTGTTTCAGGGTTTAAGGCAGTGCAGTGGTGTTCGGGCAGTGTAGGGGGTCGTGCTGGGGGTAGTGTTTTAGGGTTTTGGGGTTGTGTAGTGGTGCTTGTGTAGTGTAGGGGACGTGCTGGGGATAGTGTTTTAGGGTTTAGGGTAGTGCAGTGGTGTTTGTGTAGTGTAGGGGGTCATGTTTTAGGGTAGTGCAGTGGTGTTTGGGTAGTGTAGGGGGTCGTGCTGGGGGTAGTGTTTTAGGGTTTAGGTTAGTGCAGTGGTGTATGGGTAGTGTAGGGGGTCGTGCTGGGGGGAGTGTTTGAGGGTTTAGGGCAGTGCAGTCGTGTTCGGGTAGTGTAGGGGGTCGTGCTGGGAGGAGTATTTTAGGGTTTAGGGTAGTGCAGTGGTGTTCGGGTAGTATAGGGGGTCGTGCTGGGGGTGGTGTTCTAGGGTTTAGGGCAGTGCAGTGGTGTTCGGGCAGTGTAGGGGGTCGTGCTGGGGGTGGTGTTTTAGGGTTTAGGGCAGAGCAGTGGTGTTCGGGCAGTGTAGGGGGTCGTGGTGGGGGTGGTGTTTCAGGGTTTAGGGCAGTGCAGTGGTGTTCGGGCAGTGTAGGGGTCGTGCTGGGGCTGGTGTTTCAGGGTTTAGGGCAGTGCAGTGGTGTTCGGGCAGTGTAGGGGTTGTGCTGCGGCTGGTGTTTCAGGGTTTAGGGCAGTGCAGTGGTGTTCGGGCAGTGTAGGTGGTGGTGCTGGGGCTGGTGTTTCAGGGTTTAGGGCAGTGCAGTGGTGTTCGGGCAGTGTAGGGGGTCGGGCTGGTGTTTCAGGGTTTAGGGCAGTGCAGTGGTGTTCGGGCAGTGTAGGGGGTCTTGCTGGGGCTGGTGTTTCAGAGTCTAGGGCAGTGTAGTGGTGTTCGGGCAGTGTAGGGGGTCTTGCTGGGGCTGGTGTTTCAGGGTTTAGGCTAGTGCAGTGGTGTTCGGGCAGTGTAGGGGGTCGTGCTGGGGGTGGTGTTTCAGGGTTTAGGGCAGTGCAGTGGTGTTCGGGCAGTGTAGGGGGTCATGCTGGGGCCAGTGTTTCAGGGTTTAGGGCAGAGCAATGGTATTCAGGCAGTGTAGGGGGTTGTGCTGGAGGTGGTGTTTCAGGGTTTAGGGCAGTGCAGTGGTGTTCGGGCAGTGTAGGGGGTCGGGCAGGGGGTGGTGTTTCAGGGTTTAGGGCAGTGCAGTGGTGTTTGGGCAGTGTAGGGGGTCGTGCAGGGGGTGGTGTTTCAGGGTTTAGGGCAGTGCAGTGGTGTTCGGCCAGTGTAGGTGGTCTTGCTGGGGGTGGTGTTTCAGGGATTAGTGCAGTGGTGTTCGGGCAGTGTAGGGGGTCGTGCTGGGGGTGGTGTTTCAGGGTTTAGGGCAGTGCAGTGGTGTTGGGGCAGTGTAGGGGGTCGTGCTGGGGCTGGTGTTTCAGGGTTTTGGGCAGAGCAGTGGTGTTCGGGCAGTGTAGGGGTCGTGCTGGGGGTGGTGTTTCAGGGTTTAGGGCAGTGCAGTGGTGTTCCGGCAGTGTAGGGGGTTGTGCTGGGGATGGTGTTTCAGGGTTTAGGGCAGTGCAGTAGTGTTTGGGCAGTGTAGGGGGTCATGCAGGGGGTGGTGTTTCAGGGTTTAGGGCAGTGCAGTGGTGTTCGGACAGTGTAGTGGGTCGTGCTGGGGGTGGTGTTTCAGGGATTAGGGCAGTGCAGTGGTGTTCAGGCAGTGTAGGGGTCGTGCTGAGGCTGGTGTTTCACGGTTTAGGGCAGTGCAGTGGTGTTCGGGCAGTGTAGGGGGTCGTGCTGGGGCTGGTGTTTCAGGGTTTAGGGCAGTGCAGTGGTGTTCGGGCAGTGTAGGGGGTCGTGCTGGGGCTGGTGTTTCAGGGTTTAGGGCAGTGCAGTGTTGCTCGGGCAGTGTAGGGGGTCGTGCTGGGGGTGGTGTTTCAGGGTTTAGGGTAGTGCAGTGGTGTTCGGGCAGTGTAGGGGGTTGTGCTGGGGCTGGTGTTTCAAGGTTTAGGGCAGTGCAGTGGTGTTCGGGCAGTGTAGGGGGTCGTGCTGGGGCTGGTGTTTCACGGTTTAGGGCAGTGCAGTGGTGTTCGGGCAGTATAGGGGGTCGTGCTGGGGTGGTGTGTCAGGGTTTAGGGCAGTGCAGTGGTGTTCGGGCAGTGTAGGGGGTCATGCTGGGGGTGGTGTTTCAGGGTTTAAGGCAATGGTGTTCGGGCAGTGTAGGGGGTCTTGCTGGGGGTGATGTTTCAGGGTTTAGGGCAGTGCAGTGGTTTTCGGGCAGTGTAGGGGGTCTTGCTGGGGGTAGTGTTTCAGGGTTTAGGGCAGTGCAGTGGTGTTAGGGCAGTGTAGGGGGTCGTGCTGGGGGTGGTGTTTCAGGGTTTAGTGCAGTGGTGTTCGGGCAGTGTAGGGGATCGTGAAGGGGGTGGTGTTTCAGGGTTTAGGGCAGTGCAGTGGTGTCCGGGCAGTGTAGGGGGTCGTGCAGGGGCTGGTGTTTCAGGGTTTAGGGCAGAGCAGTGGTGTTCGGGCAGTGTAGGGGGTCGTGCTGGGGGTAGTGTTTTAGGGTTTTGGGGTTGTGCAGTGGTGCTTGTGTAGTATAGGGGGTCGTGCTGGGGGTAGTGTTTTAGGGTAGTGCAGTGGTGCTTGTGTAGTGTAGGGGGTCGTGCTGGGGGTAGTGTTTTAGGGTTTAGGGTAGTGCAGTGGTGTTTGTGTAGTGTAGGGGGTCATGTTGTAGGGTAGTGCAGTGGTGCTTGTGTAGTGTAGGGGGTCGTGCTGGGGGTAGTGTTTTAGGGTTTACGGTAGTGCAGTGGTGTTTGTGTAGTGTAGGGGGTCCTGCTGGGGGTAGTGTTTTAGGGTTTAGGATAGTGCAGTGGTGCTTGTGTAGTGTAGGGGGTCGTGCTGGGGGTAGTGTTTTAGGGTTTAGGGTAGTGCAGTGGTGTTTTTGTAGTGTAGGGGGTCATGTTTTAAGATGCAATGCTCCAATACCTGACCAGTCTGCACTACATAAAACTGCAAAAAACTAAAAATAAAAAGTGTTTTGCACACTTTTGTCATTGGGCTATATGTGGGCTACATCTGGGTAATATTTGTGCTACATTTGGGCTCTTTTTTCACTGGTGGCTATCTTGGAAGACTTCTTTGTTATGAAGTTTCCTAATTTCCTCATTTACTGCAGTCTCCTCAGTAGGAAATGCTTCCAGTTTTTACTTTGATTCCATCAAGAAGGCATTCAGATGTGTCTCACATTTGCCATAAATTCAGAATGTTAGCACTCTAGTTGCTCATTAGATCACTGTAGTAAAGCTACTGCTCACCAGGGAGTTAACTGGAAGTCTGCTGCTGGTATTGAAAGTGATTGTTTCAGTCTGCATGTCAGAATTTTCTAATGAAATAGAAGAGGATTTGAGATCTCACTTAAAACATGCCCTAATTTTTCTTTCTGCAGCACTAACCATAATTTCTATTTCAAAAAGAACCCCCTCATTTTGTTCCTTTTTAAATTAAATGTGTTAAGTGTTACCGGTTTATTCCAATTAAGATGGCTTCAGGTGTGCCATACTTTTGTCATAAGTAAGGCTGTTAGCGCTCTAGTTGTTCTTTAGAACACTCTGGGAAGCTGCAGTAGAACACAAAGGCATCAACTGGCAGGCTGCTCCTGTTGAAAAATAACAGGAAGATATTTGAGATCACACTTGAAACATGTCCTAATTTTTCTTTCTACAGCACTAACCATAATTTCTATGACAAAATGAACCCCATCATTTTGTTCCTTTTTAAATTAAATGTTTTAAGTGTTACCAGTTTATTTCAATCAAGATGGCTTCAGGTGTGCCATACTTTTGTCATAAGTAAGGCTGTTAGCATTCTAGTTGTTCTTTAGAACACTTTGGGAAGCTGCAGTAGAACACAAAGGAATCAACTGACAGTCTCTGCCCTTATTGGATGTACATATTTTACTGAGAATGTCAGACTTCATTCTCACATGACTGAGAAAGATAATGTGAATTTACAGAAAATATGCTCTCATTTTAGCTTCTGGAGCACCTTCCAAAACTCTATGGGACAAGCATGTGAAAATAGTTTTCTCTCAAACATGATTCATGATATCCCAGCAGAAGGTTTTTCACAGGGTAAAATCACCTTAGAACACACCACAATTCCTGAAATTAGTATGGTACCATCAACAAATGAATTCTAATGTAACTAAAGTCTGTTATCACCCTTTATAGTTCTCCTTTTGGTAACCCTCAAAATCTTTGATTCACTACAATGCATTTCAATGGGGTACTATCATGTATATTGGTCTCAAGATGGCTGCCAGCAATTCCAGGATGAAGTGCTGACAGCCAATCAGATCTCACAATGACATGTGTGGTTAGGCTCCGCCCAGATATATATGTGATTTTACTTTAGATTTTCTCAGGAACTACTGAACGGATTTACACCATTTAAGCAAAAGGCACGACACTGGGCCCAAGTCCCGGGGGCATGTGGGGGTGGGTTTATGTTTTATATGGGGGGCCTCTAAGGCCCCCCAAGCCCCGGGGACCGCCACCCCCTGGGGCTTTATAAAAAAAATGGTGCGGGAGGGCTCTCCGCCCTCCCGAAGCCCCGGGGACCGCCACCCCCCGGGGCTTCTTTTTTTAATTTTTAAGAACCTGTGTGGGGGGGCTCCCCTGGCGCATACTGGAGGTTCCTGGTGGGCTAGTTGGTCCCTAGGGACCCTCAGGATTGAGGAGGAAATAATTCTCCAACTTAAAACGCGCCACAGGGCGTGTTTGCAGACTTGTCACCTCAGGCCCCACCCCCTTCCTTCACCATTGTGCAAATATTCCTCTAAAATCAGCTGAACTACGAATTCCGATTTACTCACCTGTTATCAGGAGAGACCACAGTGCTGCATCTTTGAGCCCAGTACTAATCCTGAAAAGTAATTTTAACCGTACTTACCAGAAACTTGAATTTCCTTCCAAAGGATATCATTGCCTGCTTTTTGCTGAAAAAGTTTCTAAGTGTCGATTTTTGAAACTTAGAAATAGTCCTCTAAAATCAGCAGAACTACGAATTCCGATTTACTCACCTGTTATCAGGAGAGACCTCAGTGCTGCATCTTTGAGCCCAGTACTGATCCTGAAAAGTAATTCTAACCGTACTTACCAGTAACTTGAATTTCCATCCATAGGCTAACATTGACTGGTTTCACTTGGAAATTCTTCTAAGTGTGGAGTTTTGGAACTTTATAATATTCCTCTAAAATCAACCGAACTACGAATTCCGATTTACTCACCTGTTATCAGGAGAGATCACAGTGCTGCATCTTTGAGCCCAGTACTAATCCTGAAAAGTAATTTTAACCGTACTTACCAGTAACTTGAATTTCCTTCCATAGGATATCATTGTCTGCTTTTTGCTGAAAAAGTTTCTAAGTGTCGATTTTTGAAACTTACAAATATTCCTCTAAAATCAGCAGAACTACGAATTCCGATTTACTCACCTGTTATCAGGAGAGAACCCAGTGCTGCATCTTTTAGCCCAGCACTGACCCTGAAAAGTAATTCTAACCGTACTTACCAGTAACTTGTATTTCCATCCATAGGAATCCATTGTCTGGTTTTCAGCAGAAAAGTTTCAAAGTGTCGATTTTCACAAACTACAAATATTCCTTAAAAATCGCCTGTATGACTTAAACGCATTCTTTCAACTGTTTACAGGAGATGCACCAGTGCTGGATCCAGGATCCACCACTGAGTAAGAAAAAGTAACGATAACACTACTTACCTGCTAAGTGAATTTCCTCCCATAGGATAACATTGGTGATTCTATGTGAAAAAGTTTCTAAGTGTCAACTTTTAAAATACAATAATATTCCTTAAAAATCACTACTGTAACCAAAACGCTTTTACTCAACTGTTTACAGGAGATGTGCCAGGACTGAATCTAGGATCCAGTCCTGTGGTTAGAAAAGTAATCCATAAAGTAACTAATTGCATTTAAGTAGAAATTCACATTGAGCTCAATGTTGCATTGTGTTTGAAATTGTGTTTCCCATTGCAACAACTGTAACTACTGTACTTAAAAGTCTATTGCCTATTTGCAAAGTATTTAAACTAAAGTAATTCATTCTGAGAAAGTATATTTTGTAATGTAATGTATAATGCAATTACAATGTAATTTAAAAGATAAAATATCTAAAAATAAATAGTATAAAAAAATGTAGTAAATCAGTATCAAAAAAATAAATATAACAATTAATACATTTAAAAATTGTCATTTACAAAACCTTTGAAATTCACTGAAAAAAACCATAGGTTTCAGACATGTTATAGTTAGGAATTAGCATTTAAAAAACCTTTGAAATTCACTGAAAAAACCATAGGTTTCAGGCACATTATAGTTAGAAATTAGCATTTAAAAACCTTACAAATTCACTGAAAAAACCATAGGTTTTAGGGACAGTTATAGTTAGTTGGACATTGCACTCGTACAAAACCCGTGAAATTCCCCGTTATAGTTAGTTCAGGTAACTATAACTCGCGCCCCTGCAATGCACTGCTGATGACATCACATATTACATCACTCATGACATGGTCAGTGACATCACTGATGACATCACTGATGACATCTCAAATGACATCACTGATGACATCACTGATGACATCATCCATGTGATAATTTCATGCATCTTCTCACACCCTAATATAACTTTTGATACACCCACTCTAAATTACAGACTGCCATTCTCAAAACCATACACACTCCAATATCAATAACTACATACCCACTCACTGATTCTTAGGTCTACACATACACATCTACTCACTCACCCGTACAGTCACTCATACTTACAGTCACTCAGTACAGGACTATCATATGCACTCATACACCTATATAAACACTCACACACTGCCACTCATCCTTAGAGGTACTCACACACCTAGTCAGTCATGCACAAAATTAATCACACACCCATTTACTCACCTATACAGTTATACACACACCAGCTCACTTACTCATACAAATACTAGCACATTCTTACGCTCTTATACAATAACTGATACAAGCACACACGCATCCATACAGCCACTCTCACAATCACACACTCTCACGTATAGCCATTTAAATACTCTAACACACATATATACTGCCTTTTACATATGTAGCTACTTGCACATGTACCACTCAGATATACATTCACTCACTAACACACCCATATACACACTCACCCACCCAAGCAGTCCATCACAGATGCACTCCTCAAATCATGCACTCAGTGAATCACCCACTCACACATCTATGTACAGAGTCACACACACCCCACCCACACAAACACTCAGGCAGCCATACAGATACTCAGAGAACCAATCAATAACCCATATAGACACTCATGTAGCTATTCGCAAGTCCATACATCCACTTACACACCAACAGACAGACGGATACAGACATTCACACAGTTTAGTCACTAACCCATGCATTCAGTAAGATACGTTTAATCACTCACTTGTAGAGTCAGTCACGCACGCACTAAATCATCCATTCAGACACTTATACACCCACTCATTCTTCAATACGCCTTTCCCTATATATATTAAACATATTTAAACTTTACAGAAACACACAGTCACTGGATGATGTCATCAGTGATGTCATCAGTGATGTCACTGACCATGTCATGAGTGATGTAATATGTGACGTCATCAGCAGTGCATTGCGGGGCGCGAGTTATAGTTACCTGAACTAACTATAACGGGGGAATTTCACGGGTTTTGTACAAGTGCAATGTCCAACTAACTATAACTGTCCCTAAAACTTATGGTTTTTGAGTGAATTTGTAAGGTTTTTAAATGCTAATTTCTAACTATAACGTGCCTGAAACCTATGGTTTTTCAGTGAATATATATATATATATATATATTATCTACTGGCGGTCGCCAGTAGATAGTTATAGTTAGGACCTATTTTCCATAGGAAATCCGCAACATTCTATTTGAAATAACTCTTGCGTCGGTTGACGAATCTTCGTGGAATTTTCAAACTTTATGGCCCACTCCTGTCCGCTCCTACCCTGAAAGTTTTGGGATGATTCGTCAAGCGGGGGCCGAGAAAAAAGGGGGGTCCCAAAACGTGTTTTCCCCATTCATTTTCCCATAGGAAACTTTAGCCACGGCTACAGCCCGAACTGCTGAACGGAATTACACCAAATTTGGCAAAGAGGTAGTTCTTGGTTCAGAAAGAACCCTTTTTGTTAAATGGTGTAAATCCGTTCAGTAGTTGCTGAGAAAATAAAAAGTAAAATCAAATATATATCTATGGCCACGTAGGGTCCGCGTACCCTCCCGATCACGAGCTGCATGCTAATTGGCTGTCAACACTCCAAATCAGGAAGTGTTGGCAGCCATCTTGTCCTCGGTAGAACCGAGGCACAGAAACTAAGTGCGCAAAACGCACAAAGGGGGCAGGGTAGAAACACCCTGACCCCTAAGTCTGCTCAGGGGGTCCCACCAGTAACTTGAATTTCCTTCCATAGGATATCATTGACTGGTTTCACTTGGAAATTCTTCTAAGTGTGGAGTTTTGGAACTTTATAATATTCCTCTAAAATCAGCCGAACTACGAATTCCGATTTACTCACCTGTTATCAGGAGAGACCTCAGTGCTGCAACTTTGAGCCCAGTACTGATCCTGAAAAGTAATTTTAACCGTACTTACCAGTAACTTGAATTTCCTTCCATATGATATCATTGACTGGTTTCACTTGGAAATTCTTCTAAGTGTGGAGTTTTGGAACTTTATAATACTCCTCTAAAATCAGCCGAACGACGAATTCCTATTTACTCACCTGTTATCAGGAGAGACCTCAGTGCTGCATCTTTGAGCCCAGTACTGATCCTGAAAAGTAATTTTAACCGTACTTACCAGTAACTTGAATTTCCTTCCATAGGATATCATTGACTGGTTTCACTTGGAAATTCTTCTAAGTGTGGAGTTTTGGAACTTTATAATATTCCTCTAAAATCAGCCGAACTACGAATTTCGATTTACTCACCTGTTATCAGGAGAGACCTCAGTGCTGCATCTTTGAGCCCAGTACTGATCCTGAAAAGTAATTTTAACTGTACTTACCAGTAACTTGAATTTCCTTCCATAGGATATCATTGACTGGTTTCACTTGGAAATTCTTCTGTGTGGCGTTTTGGAACTTTATAATATTCCTCTAAAATTAGCCGAACTACGAATTCCAATTTACTCACCTGTTTTCAGGAGAGACCTCAGTGCTGCATCTTTGAGCCCAGTACAGATCCTGAAAAGTAATTCTAACCGTACTTACCAGTAACTTGAATTTCCTTCCATAGGCTAACATTTACTGGTTTCACTTGGAAATTCTTCTAAGTGTGGAGTTTTGGAACTTTATAATATTCCTCTAAAATCAGCCGAACTACGAATTCCGATTTACTCACCTGTTATCAGGAGAGAACCCAGTGCTGCATCTTTTAGCCCAGCACTGACCCTGAAAAGTAATTTTAATCGTACTTACCAGTAACTTGAATTTCCTTCCATAGGCTAACATTGACTGGTTTCACTTGGAAATTCTTCTAAGTGTGGAGTTTTGGAACTTTAGAATATTCCTCTTAAATCAGCCGAAGTACGAATTCCGATTTACTCACCTGTTATCAGGAGAGACCTCAGTGCTGCATCTTTGAGCCCAGTACTGATCCTGAAAAGTAATTTTAACCGTACTTACCAGTAACTTGAATTTCCTTCCATAGGATATCATTGACTGGTTTCACTTGGAAATTCTTCTAAGTGTGGAGTTTTGGAACTTTATAATATTCCTCTAAAATCAGCCGAACTACGAATTCCTATTTACTCACCTGTTATCAGGAAAGACCTCAGTGCTGCATCTTTGAGCCCAGTACTGATCATGAAAAGTAATTTTAACCGTACTTACCAGTAACTTGAATTTCCTTCCATAGGATATCATTGCCTGCTTTTTGCTGAAAAATTTCTAAGTGTCGATTTTTGAAACTTACAAATATTCCTCTAAAATCAGCAGAACTACGAATTCCGATTTACTCACCTGTTATCAGGAGAGACCTCAGTGCTGCATCTTTGAGCCCAGTACTGATCCTGAAAAGTAATTTTAACCGTACTTACCAGTAACTTGAATTTCCTTCCATAGGATATCATTGACTGGTTTCACTTGGAAATTCTTCTAAGTGTGGAGTTTTGGAACTTTATAATATTCCTCTAAAATCAGCCGAACTACGAATTCCTATTTACTCACCTGTTATCAGGAGAGACCTCAGTGCTGCATCTTTGAGCCCAGTACTGATCATGAAAAGTAATTTTAACCGTACTTACCAGTAACTTGAATTTCCTTCCAATGGATATCATTGCCTGCTTTTTGCTGAAAAATTTCTAAGTGTCGATTTTTGAAACTTACAAATATTCCTCTAAAATCAGCAGAACTACGAATTCCGATTTACACACCTGTTATCAGGAGAGACCTCAGTGCTGCATCTTTGAGTCCAGTACTGATCCTGAAAAGTAATTTTAACCGTACTTACCAGTAACTTGAATTTCCTTCCATAGGCTAACATTGACTGGTTTCACTTGGAAATTCTTCTAAGTGTGGAGTTTTGGAACTTTATAATATTCCTCTAAAATCAGCCGAACTACGAATTCCGATTTACTCACCTGTTATCAGGAGAGAACCCAGTGCTGCATCTTTTAGCCCAGCACTGACCCTGAAAAGTAATTCTAACCGTACTTACCAGTAACTTGTATTCCCTTCCATAGGAATCCATTGTCTGGTTTTCAGCAAGTGTCGATTTTTGCAAACTACAAATATTCCTTAAAAATCGCCTCTATGACTTAAACGCATTCTTTCAACTGTTTACAGGAGATGCACCAGTGCTGGATCCAGGATCCACCACTGAGTAAGAAAAAGTAACGATAACACTACTTACCTGCTAAGTGAATTTCCTCCCATAGGATAACATTGGTGATTCTATGTGAAGAAGTTTCTAAGTGTCAACTTTTAAAATACAATAATATTCCTTAAAAATCACTACTGTAACCAAAACGCTTTTACTCAACTGTTTACAGGAGATGTCCCAGGACTGAATCTAGGATCCAGTCCTGTGGTTAGAAAAGTAATCCATAAAGTAACTAATTGCATTTAACTAGAAATTCACATTGAGCTCAATGTTGCATTGTATTTGAAATTGTGTTGCCCATTGCAACAACTGTAACTACTGTACTTAAAACTCTATTGCCTATTTGAAAAGTATTTAAACTAAAGTAATTCATTCTGAGAAAGTATATTTTGTAATGTAATGTATAATGTAATTACAATGTAATTTAAAAAATAAAATATCTAAAAATAAATAGTTTAAAAAAATGTAGTAAATCAGTATCAAAAAAATAAATATAACAATTAATACATTTAAAAATTGTCATTTACAAAACCTTTGAAATTCACTGAAAAAAACCATAGGTTTCAGACATGTTATAGTTAGGAATTAGCATTTAAAAAACCTTTGAAATTCACTGAAAAAACCATAGGTTTCAGGCACGTTATAGTTAGAAATTAGCATTTAAAAAACCTTACAAATTCACTGAAAAAACCATAGGTTTTAGGGACAGTTATAGTTAGTTGGACATTGCACTCGTACAAAACCCGTGAAATTCCCCGTTATAGTTAGTTCAGCTAACTATAACTCGCGCCCCCGCAATGCACTGCTGATGACGTCACATATTACATCACTCATGACATGGTCAGTGACATCACTAATGACATCTCAAATGACATCACTGATGACATAACTGAAGACATCATCCACGTGATAATCTGATGCACCTCCTCACACCCTAATATAACCTTTGATACACCCACTCTAAATTACAGACTGCCATTCGCAAAACCATAGACACTCCAACACCAATAACTACATACCCACTCACTGATTCTTAGGTCTACACACACATCCACTCACTCACCCGTACAGTCACTCATACTTACGGTCACTCAGTACAGGACTATCATATGCACTCATACTCCTATATAGACACTCAAACACCGCCACTCATCCATAGAGGTACTCACACACCTAGTCAGTCATGCAAATAATTAAACACACTACCATTTACTCACCTATACAGTTATACACACACCAGCTCACTTACTCATACAAATACTAGCACATTCTTACGCTCTTATACAATCACTGATACAAGCACACACTCATCCATACAGTCACTCTCACAATCACACACTCTCAGCTTATAGCTATTTATATACTCCAACACACATATATACTGCCTTTCACATATGTAGTTACTCACACATGTACCACTGGGACATACATTCACTCACTAACACACTCTTACACACACTTACCCACCCATACAGTCTATCACAGATGCACTCTTGAAACCATCCACCCATTGAATCACCCACTCACACATCTATGCACAGAGTCGCACACACCCCACCCACACAAACACTCAGGCACCCATACAGAAACTCAGACAACCAATCAATAACTCATATAGACACTCATGTAGCTATTCACAAACCCATGCAGCCACTTACACAGCAACAGACAGACGGATACAGACATTCACCCAGTTTAGTCACTAACCCATGCATTCAGTAAGATATACGTTTAATCACTCACTTATAGAGTTAGTCACGCACCTTCTAAATCATCCATTCAGACACTTATACACCCACTCATTCTTCAATACGCCTTTCCCTATATATATTAAACATATTTAAACTTTACAGAAACACACAGTCACTGGATGATGTCATCAGTGATGTCATTTGAGATGTCATCAGTGATGTCATCAGTGATGTCACTGACCATGTCATGAGTGATGTAATATGTGACGTCATCAGCAGTGCATTGCGGGGCGCGAGTTATAGTTAGCTGAACTAACTATAACGGGGAATTTCACGGGTTTTGTACGAGTGCAATGTCCAACTAACTATAACTGTCTCTAAAACCTATGGTTTTTTCAGTGAATATATATATATATATATATATAATATATTTTTTAAACAATGCTTGGGTAATAGGAAAATCGCCCAGCACTAACATCTCAGTTCACTGGTCCCCAACAGTGTAGTTATTTATAATACAAGAAATAGCAGTACTGAGATATTGCCAAAATCACACAATAAGTATTCTTTCGCAGTTTCCTTTGTTCTTTCTTTATTTGATTAATTGCTGATTCGCTTGATACAGCAACAAACAGCCAACAGGAGATTTGTGCAAACTGCGCTTCTTCGGGGCTTAATTAAAAATGCTCTTTTAAAGCACTAGGTCCAGGAAAAACTAAAGTACATTATCTGGACTCGAAATGTGTCAAACCTGTCCAATTGTTTTTCTAGTGTGAAGTAGTAATCTAATCCTCCTTCCTTTTTTGATCATTAGATTTTCACATATTAATGTTCAGTATCCTCATGATTGTCTTTATATCAGTTGAAAATCCCTTTTCACATTAAAACACTGTGCCCCAGCTTGCATCAAGTTTAAGTCTTTATCCTCGTTCGTCTGATCCACATGATACGGGATACAAATTTTTTCGTCAAAGCGTCCTCCCTCCTTCAAGGTTTTGGTCGAATCTTGAAGGGGAGAACGCTTTGACAAAAAAAGAGTAGTTGAGAAAAGGCGGGACCCTAGTCTGAGCTTGTGGGTACTTTCCAGAAGCGGTGTAGGAGGCATTTGTTAGATTACTGTGTGGACATGAGGAATGAAAACATACCAGCCAACTCACACTGCGCCACCGTGTGACTCTTGATATCGGCTCTCATCACACGTTCTCACGGTCAGGAGATGATATCACAAGGTGGCAGGGAAAATGAGCGTAAGTCCACTGTAAATATTGGTTTTCCAGCTCGTTTTCTGAGGACTTTCAACTACTGACGTCCATTAAGGGGTGTGAAAACAATCCAGGCCATCGGCAGCAGCCTCAGCAAGTTTTTTTTTGGGAGGAGGTGGCGGGGTGGGGTTCAAAAGTGCCTCATAGGTACTTCTCGGCAAGAGGCCCCGTTCCCATCAAGGCCCGCCCCCTCCTCACACAGCGAGATTTTTCTTCAAGTTGGCAGGTATGTGAAAATTAAAAATATAAAAAGATTTGGTGTTAGTTTCTGTGGGGATGATAGAAAAGGCTACAGGAAGTGATGATATTGCCAAGAGATGATATATTGAGTGGGAAGAGGACAGCGTCAAAGATTGAGCTTTGTGGACCACTGACCAGCATCTGTGCCTTGAGCAAAATTTTTGAAGTTGAATACCTGGGTTAATGAGGTTTCTGTGGAGTTCAGCACCCTTAATGCAGACTGAAGGGTGTCGGATGGTATGCATGAGGGGTTGGCCCTTGATATTGGGGTTTAACTCCATGGGGGACATATGAGAGAAGGTGGGGAGTATTATAGAAAGTGTTGAAATGTAAGAGGAGAGTAGGTACGGGGGAAGCCCCAGATTTGCACCAGTAGAGTCTCAGCTGGCTCTTCCAAAATAAACCTTTTACTTGGCATTCAATCTACTAATGGGCTGCTGAGTCCTATTGATGTTCACCCCCACCAGTTTTTAAGGTGGGTTGAGGTCCCTCAATTTCCCTGCCCAAGAATGACATGCGAGAAAACTCCCTGCGAGCCAGGGCTGTTTAGCCTACACAAAAAACTCATGTTTTGAGATGTTGTTTGTTTAAAACAAAGAGAAAGGTTGAGTGGGATCAAAACAACATGGCACCTGCTTTGCATTTTACTGAGCATAGAGTGCGGCATCTTGTGTGGTCGCTCAACTGTAGGTTTAGTTATCCTGGCCAGACAGACAGGAATCTCTAAATTGAGAGGACAGTCTTCTGCCAGGCGAGTGGAGGTCATAGCGTCCACTGGCCTGGGGGGTTGGCTGGTCATACACTTAGGTCTAATTGGTCTTCATAGGGCCCGTTTCACAAAGGTAAACTTAGACTTTTGGTAGAAATTTAGACCAAATGTGTCATTTTACGACTTTGGGAATTCACAAAGGGCATTTTGCAAGCACTATCTTTATGTCTGCATTTGGGGTGGAGATCCGCCCAGAGTGCGGCCATAAACATAGTATTTGTAAATGCCCTTTGTGAAGTCCCAAAGTCATAAACTTAGATGTTTGGTCAAAGTTTAGACCAAACGTCTACGTTTACCTTTGTGAATCGGGTCCTCTGTGTTCCGCAACTAAACATGGCTAGTTGGCTATAAGTCGAGACAAATAGGTTCTCTCAAACACTCAGAGAATTGATTATTTAGTATAACCATTTTAATTTCAGTGTTAATTATCAGATTTATGTTGTAGCATATATGAACAGAGAAAGACATAAGTTACATTCTACATACTTCTCATTTTTATCTCCTAGTTTGCCTTTCAAATTTTAAAGACTAGAAGATTAGAATCTTGTACTACATTCCTGAATCTAAATTAAATACATACTCCATTTTATATTTATCATTGTATGCTAATGTAACTGATTCTTGCAATGATTTGTATTTTTAGAAATTGGTTATATTGTTACTTATTGTAATTTGAACACTTTTTAATAAATGTAGATTTCTTTAGACAATGATGGGGTAAAATATTCTCAGGAAATTTTCATTTGTTTGTTAATCAAGTATTGCATTTTTCTAGAGTGTATGTTGATTTTAATTGATGAAAACTATCTGAAATAAAGAAGAGTTTCTAAATTAAATGTTTGCACAACTTCCACAGAACTAGTTCTAAAGAAATACTGGCTTACTCTCACTGTATTTTGCATTGATGAAGCAAAAATGTCTTTAAAGTTGGCACTTTAAGAACTTTTTTAATTGTGGCAATATGGGAAGATGCCAAATTTGGGGTGATTTGGAAATTTACTGTGAAGTAATTCTCAATAAAGAATAGTAATAATATTATTCTGAGGTGTCTTATTTAGATGCCTCCTATTGTTGTTTTACAATGTATTGAAATAAGTTAGGGGAGATGTATGCTGTTTAGCTACAAACACTTTGTGCTGGTCTAATCAAATAAGTCTCCCCATTTTTATTATTTAATGGGAGAGTGTTTTAGCAAAGAATGGCTGAAACAAATAGACTTTTACAATTTGTCTCAAATTTTACAATTTTCTCAAATATTACTCTAGTCATCAGCTAGGCAGGTAGTGGTGGGGGTTTGTTCAATCATGTCCACTCAAATTACTAACAATGTATCACACATAATGAAACATTTCAAATATATAATATTTCAAACATATAATTCTGAAAAATATGTATAAAGGAAATAAGTTAAAATCTAAGTATCAGTATCATTTTCACTTGCATATATAAAAATGAACAACGCATTCCTATGTCATTAATTTATTGTTCATATTTTATTGGTTGTTGCTGAGCACTAGATATGGTTAATTATATTCCATTTTGTCACAAGGCTGCCATGTTAAACTGTTTCCTAGTTGGCATGTTTGGGCTCCAAGTCACAGCAATATTTTTATGAGGTTTAGGCCTTGTAGTATATGAATGGTATCAGAGATTTTACATTCTGATTACACTTACAGTATTGTGTGGAACCTGAGAGTGAATATGATTTCTGTAGGGGCTATATTATTTACAGAACACATTCATGATGATGAAGGGTTTTTCAATGAAAACGTGTGGGTGGGTAGTGGCAAGGATAAAACTCCTTATGAGCCGAAGGCTCTGCAATAGACAGAAGAAAATTGAATGTGCTGCTATGCAAAATTATAACCCTCTCTGTCAAGTTTATTATGATATGGAACTCCTACAGAGGTCCACAAAATTACACACTACAGGTTATTTGAGAAATACTTTACATTCAATAAATAATTCTTCCTTTGTACAAGGCTGCCTCCTTAAAATCTATTATCATACATACTGTGTGGAGTGCAAGGGACAATGAAACAGTCATTTAAAACAGCAAAGTGCAAAATACTGCATACAAGAGAAAAAATAGGACAAAGCATTCCTATGAAGCAAGAGGAAAAGTATTAAGACACATATACAATCAAATAATCAACCATCAAAATATTACAGCATATGAAATAGAATTAAAATTACCTAATAAACAGCCAAGAAAGCTTTAAAAAATTGATAACTCCTATGACAGACCATTTCATTTGTTGGGGACAAGACAAATAAACGGGCCTCATGGGCGGAATGAATGTTAAATTTGATAAATGAGGATCTTAAAAAAATGTGCCTAGCCTTTTGTAGCTCCGTACACACAAATAACACATGATTAAAATCCTGAACTTGTAAACAGCACATTTCACAAATTCTCTCCTCTTTCGGTATTTTATCCCAAATGCCAGTAACTTCTCTTAGGGGCAAGAAGTGGAGTCCCAATAAGAGTATCAACCTTCTAATCCCATGAGGTAGGTTCCAAATAGGGCTGTGGTTTGTTCCTCAGTGCGCTCCTACAAACCACCTCATTACTCGACTTGGGCTGACTTAAAGCAATATCTCTGGCCAGACTAATGGAGGTTGCAGACTTCTTTATAAACAGCTTCAATACAGACTTTGGCATGGGAGAGTCAGTGTTCCAGCTAAGCCCAAATAAATTGTTTGCTCACTCAAAGGACCTAAAGAATGACGATTGTTCTTTCAGCTGAGCAAAGATTTCCACTCTCAAGGCAGCCCTAATTGTACCCTCTTCCCCCCAGAGGAGGGAATTACCCCACCTCAAAACCGCTGCCACAGATAAAGTATATGAGGAGAGTAAGCCATATTAAATATGTAAAGCATGGGGGGAGCCAGAGAGTTTAGGGTACAAATTTGGCACAGGATTCGACCTTCGGCCTTAGGAGAGCCAATGGTTCATATCCAGCAATTATAACAAAATATATACTTTGTATCTTCAAACTAGGATTGCTTGGTTGTGTATGTTGAGACTGCTATCAGATTTAATTCACTATTTTAAATTGGTGCCTAGGGACACATTGCTGGTAGGATGTTTTCAACAGGGTTTGAATTGACAGAAACACCTAGCAATCACGCTAATCAATTTCTGGAATCTGTGTGGTGTTTTGAAAAGCAATCTGCCACCTAGTTTGACACACAAGGAAGATATTCTGTCAGGAGCATAAGTTTCTTCTAGAAGCAGTAATTGCAACAAGTTATTTATAAAGACCATGGGGCATATTAGCAAGACCGGCGATAAAATTATCGCCGTTTTAGCGGCAGGAAACTGCCGCTAAAATCGCGATAATGGGCTTGCTAATATGCGTTACAGAATTCAATAGAAGCCCAGGTTAGATGTGCAGGACATCTAACCTGGGCTTCTATTGGAATTCTATAACGCATATTAGCAAGCCCATTATCGCCGTTTTAGCGGCAGTTTCCTGCCGCTAAACGGCGATAATTTTATCGCCGGTCTTGCTAATATGCCCCATGTGTTTAGAGATCAGTGTGCACCACTTTCTGATTCCTGAGTCTGCACATGGGACGCAGGCTCGACAAGGCAATTACAAAGGTTGGGTTGGGAGGCTCGCCCGAGATACTTGTGGGCTGATGGCCACAGTGGGGGGGGGGGGTACAGCACATGTCCTGCCTTCTCCTGTAGGTATCTTTGCATTCTGAGTTAGCGGGCACCATCTTCAGAACCTCTAATATTTCCATCATGGCATCAGTAACTTCCTGGGTCACTTTCTTTCTTTCCAGGTCTTGTAAGAGTTTTTAAGGGTGAGAGATTGGAGGAATGGTGCGTCCCAATCATTTATTGGATTCAGGCATGCTGCTAGTTAAGATTCAATTTACTAACTAGTTCCTTTTCCTGCTTTGTTTCAGGAGTGTATTTGATCCTCTCCGCTAAGTCCTGCTCTTCTGGAAATTTGTTTATTTGGAGGATTTTTGTGCCAGTTAGCTTTTACTTCTACCAGAAGTGGTTTCTTACCTTTGACATTCACTGACAGTAGGAGTCTCCATCAGCAGGGTGGCTTCAGGAAGAGATCGCCCATACTTTGGAGTCAAGGTCTCCTGCATCCGGCCTCAAACTTCACTAGCAGAGATTGACAGATTGAAACACCAAAGAGCCTCAACTTTACCCGAGGTTATGGATTCCTCACAAGAGCTCCAAGAGACCATTCAACACCTAAATGTGTAGCTGGATGCCTTGGGTAATGAGAACACAGCCTTGAAGCAGTTATGGGCAACTCGTGTCTCTTCTGATATTCCGGTGGTACCAGCGGGAACTATATGCTTTGAAGGGAATCCAGAGAAGATTAAAGAATTTATGGATGCAATAACAGTTCATTTCGCCTTTCTACCTTTTCAATTTTTGCCACACAAGATGAAAGGGGGCTATTTAATTAGTTGTCTCTCCGGGGATACCCTTCCCTGGGCTATGTCTCTTGTTTCTACTTCTGACATAATATTGGAGAGCTATGCTCACTTTTTGGAAAGGTTTAAAAAGATGTATTGTCAACCTGAACAAGAATATTCAGCAGAAGAGTCCTAATGTGATATCCAGCAAGGTTCTCAAGGAGTTATGGCATACCTGACTCTTTTTAGGTGATTGGCAGCAAAACCTCAGTGGTCGAATGAACTTTTCTCACCCTGTTTCGACATAGATTGAAGAATGAAATCAAGGATGAGTTGGTTCACGTTTCTCGTCCATCCACATTGAGTGAAGTCATTGAAACAATCTTACCTATTGGGTTTTGGTTAAAGGAGAGAAAGAGGGAGAAACATAATAAACAATCAATGTCTCCATATGTGACATCCAGATCTATTCCTGTGCTAAAGAACGAGGAAGCCAAAGGATTGTGTCTTTACTGTGGTGAGAAGGGTCATTTACTTAAGGATTGTCTAGTCTGTCCTTCCAGGTTGTCAGGAAATGCCAGTGTCCAACTCTAGCAAGGAAGGAGATATTGAATGAGAATATACTTCCTCATAATGCAGTGTCAATATTTCTCCCTGAAAAAGGTAATCAGTTGTTTTTGCTTCCTGTTACTCTATATCTTGATCCAGAGCCAAAAGTGTCAACAATGGCTTTGTTAGACTCTTGAGCCAATGAAAAGTTTCTGGGCTCTAATTGGGCTCAAGAACCTAAAATTCCCTGGGGTAGGAAAGAGGAGGCTGAGCTAATTCATACTTTGAATGATACTCTGCTAGTATCTGGTCCAGTGCTAGACTGTTCTCCCAATTTATGAATGAAAGCCTTTAATAACAAGGAAAGATTGACTTTTGATTTGACTAGCTCGTTTAATCATTCTGTCATCCTTGGTCTTACATGGTTGCGCCTTCATAACTCATATCTTAACTGGGCCACTCTAACGATTTCGTTAAGTTCCATTTTTGTAATTGGAATTGATTGGGGACCTTGGAGGAACAAGTAGATCACTTGCCAGGTGAAAAGAAAGGGTTCAAATTATGTGTGGCAGTAATGAGTCCAGTTTCAGAAACCTATCATGATTTTTTGGATATTTTTTCGTCCTCCAATCAAAACAGTTGCCTCCACATCATCCATGTGATTGTGCTATCCCATTAAAACCAAAGGCTAAGCCTCCTTGCAGTTGGATATATTCTCTATCAGTATCTAAGAAAAGACTTTTACGTCAATATTTGGATGAAAACTTTAAGAACGGGCTCATAGTTCCTTCCGCTTTGCCTGCTGGGGTACCTCTATTTTTCATGGCCTAAAAGGATAATGAGGTGACACCATGTTTTGATTTTAGACAACTTAATGAGATTACCGTAAAGGATCGTTATCCCCTTCCTTTATTAAAGATGTTCTGGAAGCTGTTCCAGGATCTTGAATCTATACTAAGTTTGATCTCCAAGGGGTGTATCATCTCTGTCATGATTCTAAGTCTACTGGTCACAGAGGAATTAAGAACACACTGGAATTGTGGCCTCAAAATGTTTGGTGGTCAACTATGAGTGAAGATGTGAAAAGGTATGTACAGAGTTGCCCTGTATGTGCCTAAGACAAGGCTTCCCATCAAAGTCCTGTGGGACTTTTTGCAACCCATAAAGCTAGCCCTTAGACGCTGGCATACAATTGGCATAGATTTTATTGCGGAATTACCACCTTAAGAAAAGAAGAATACTATAATGGTTACAGTTGATTCATTTTTTAAAATAGCCAATTTTTCCACCCGGTCCAAGTTACCTAGCACCCAAGAAACCGCAATGTGTTTGATCCGGGACATTTATTGGCTCTATGGGTGCCCAGAGAACATTGTTTCTGATAATGGGCCTCAGTTTGTTTCTCATTTTTGGAAGGCCTTTTGTTCTGCTTTGGGTATTACCACTGCTTTGTCTTAAGGCGTTCATCCTCCTTCTAATGGACTCATAGAGAAGACCATTCAGACACTTGTGCAGTACCTTTGATGGGTGTTGTTACTTCCTTTTGTTGAGTTTGCTTTTAATAATAATGTCCAAAGTGCTACTAGTTCTCCTTTTTTTGTCTTCAGGGGTTTCACCCTAAGACGTGTCCTGCAGTTCCTTCTTTTCAGTTAAGATGGTGGTTGAAAATCTGCACCTGGCTCAGGACAGTATGATAACACAGGCAAACAAGCATAGACGTGAGGGCCCTGATTTCCAAGTAGGGGATAAGGTATGTTTAACTTCTCAATTTTTGCCCATTAGATATGGTGAGTCAAAGTTTAGCCCACGTTCCTTGGGTCCTTTCCCTTTTCTGCAGAAGATCAATCCTGTTTCTGTACGTTTGAAGCTTCCAAAGGCCTGGAAGGTTCATCCCACTTTCCATGTATCACAATTAAAGTCCTTTGTCTCTGATCATATTGCTAGGGCTCCTCTTCCTTCTCCTCCTCCTATTTTTGGGGCTGGTCATCCTCAGTTTAAAGTATCTGATATTGTTGGCTCCCTTTTTGTTCAAGGTAACCTGCACTTCTGGTTATATAGAAGGTTTATGCTATATCCAAACAATCTTTGGAGACAGCCACAGCTATCCCAGTGCCCCTATTGGTCCTTAGGTCTTTTTTGCAGCACCCTACTAAGCCTGGGGCTCAAGAGGAGAGGGTGTACTGTTGCGAACTCAGCATCCCGCATGCACCACTTTCCATTTTCTTTATCCGCACAGCGTGTGGGATGCAGGCTCAGCAAGGCACTTACCAAATTGGGTTGGGGAGCTTGCCCTATATTCTTTTGGGCTGGTGGTCACAGTGGGAGGTCCAGCACATGTCTGTCTTTCTCCTGTAGGTATCTTTGGCATTCTGAGGTGGTGGGTGCCATCTTGGGAACCTCTAATATTTCCGTATCCTCGATGGCGGTCCATCAATGCTGTTTTACCTTGTATTCCCAATCCATCATGGCAGCAGTAAGTCAAGTCAAGTCAAAAGGTTCTTTATTCGGCCACTAAAAGCCACAAAAGCAGACATTTCCATAAAGTGACATTTCATCAAAGATACAATCAATTACAAAAACACCATGACCCGTATAAACAAAATAAAGGCCAAATCACACAGTTACGAATACTAAAATCGGCTATACAAATCAATAAAAAGACAAACGTTGTTGTTTCCAGGGCTAAGTTTGTAAACTGCAAGGGATGCAATGTATAAAGTGCTACAGTGCTGATGCATAAAGTCAATTTCTGTAGTTGATGTGACATAGAGAACACAGAATAACACATAGTGATCCCTGGGCGCAGCCAACAAAGACGGACTAGCTACTGCAAAGACAACTTCTTCCTGTGTCTAATGGCCCCTGTTAAAAAGCTCGCAACCCCAAAGCAGACCATGGGAGAAGATAGCATTTGAAGATATAATAATGCAGCAGTAACTTCCTGGGTCTCTTTCTTTCTTTCCAGGTCTTGAGAGAGTATTTAAGAGTGAGAAATTGGAGGAATGGTGTATCCCAACTGTTCCTTGAATTCAGGCAAGCTGCAAGTTAAGTTTCAGTTTGCTAACTTGTCCCTTTTCCAACTTTGTTCCAGGAGAGTTTCTGATCCTCTCCACTATGCCCTGCCCTTCTGGAAATTCATGTCTTTGTAGTTTTCTGGTGCAAGTTCGCTTTTCCTCCACCAGAACTGTTTTTTTTTTCATTTGGCATCCACTGACAGGAGGGCTCCCCCTTGGGATGGTGACACCAGGAGGAGTTCGCCTGTATTCAGAGTCAAAGTCTCCTGCATCTGGGCTCCCTCTTTGCAACCAGCAATTGACACCATGAGTGTCTACAACTTACCCTGGCACCCTAGCTGGTTCACATAAAGGTCTCCTGTCATGTTACCCATCCAGAAGATGATTCAACCAAATGATAAGTTCATCACACAGCATTTAGTTCTGAGGACCATTGAGCTACTCCAAGTAGTTGATGTATAGAGATTCTTCTGTGACCAAAATCCATTGTTCATCTCATCCTGGATGTTGCCCCTTGTTGGACTTGGCCCTTTCTGCAGGGTCACCCCCAAACTTTGTGCCTTCCTCCTCCCCCTTTTTTAGCTGAATTTATTTCTGTTGCTTTAGGACTCTGGATACTTCACCTCTGCTAACCAGAGCTCTCTGCCTTAAACATGGTAACACTGGCTCATCCACAATTGGCATATTTAATTTACTCATAAGCCCTTAGCAAGGTGCACTAACTTTGCTCAGGGCCTGTAAATTGAATGCTAGTGGGCCTGCAGCACTGATTGCGCCACCCACTTCAGTGGCCCTTTACACGTCTCAGGCCTGCTGTTGCAGAGCCTGTGAGTGCAGTTTTAAACTGCCATGTGGACCTGGCAAATTAACTCTCTTGCCAGGCCCAAACTTTCCTTTTTAATACATATAAGTTACCCCTAAGTTAGGCCCTAGGCAGCCTCAAGGGCAGGGTGCAGTGTATTTAAAAAGTTGGACATGTACTTTTAAGTTTTACATGTCCAAGTAGTGAAACAACCTTTATATTCATTTTTCACTACTGCAAGGCCTATCTCCCCCATAGGTTAACATTGAGATTAGCTTTTTACATTTTATAAGTGTAATTTCCCTTTGGGAAAACATAGATATTTTGGATTTGTTGTCTCTGGATTCACAATTTAAAATCAAAACTCATGGTAAAGTTGGATTTTAAGTTGCCAGTCTGAAATGCCACTTTTAGAAAGTTGGCATTTTCTTACTTCAACCATTCTGTGCCTTGTGTCTGTTTCTGATTACATATCTGGGGTGGGTGACAGCTGGGCCTTCTGTATTCCCTGTAGACATCCACACACAATGAAAGCTTAGGTGTGACTTGATCGGTCTTAATGTGCCAATAACTGGCTTGATGTGGGGGAGGTGTCACATTGCTAGTTTAGGCCCGGGAGGTAACACTGCCATTTTACATGTACACATTTGCCTTCTTTTCCAAATGATGACATTTGACACACATTTGTTTGCGTTACAGTGCAGGATTAGTTTCTCTGAAACCACATTTTTTACAATTTCCACTTTGTAAGTAAACTATGACGACACCTTGAACATTCAGCACAAGGCCTGAATACACATTGTACAAAATGCTGTTGTTTGTTATTTGTCCATGAAGCGACAGAGCTATCACAGAGACAATAAACAGTGTCAGTTTGGCTGAAGCCTCGACATGGAAGCATGGATACTGTTGTTATAAATACACATGTAGTTCCGTGCTCAAATTAGAGGAACACTCTGTTGTCTTTGCGAGGTCGCTGTGTCAGAGTCTTAGCCCTGCTGATGTCTGTTTACCCACTGCAAGGAGGGATGTCCAACTTGTGACCAAGACAGGGACCTACATACCTTACCTTCAGGTAATGGGGATTTAGATCATCCAGTAGGGAATTCTTAGCAGATCACAGGCCCCAAACAACTAGGTTAGGGAGCACATAGTAGGAGTACACAATCCCCAGTACTTATATGCCAGCATATGTACACTGTTTAGCACAATGGTGGAATCATTCAGTCTTGTCACTGTCCTTGTATTGCTAATCACTTTTATCTGCTTTTGTCTATTAATCAGTGCAGTGGATATATTTTATACAAGAATCACAATGATTCAATAAATATTGAAAACACCCCTTTGTGTTTTTCTTGTGTATCTCTCTGAGTGAGTACGAGTGACTGAGCAAAAAGGGGTTCTAGATTTGTTACCATAATTCCCTGGAGAGTCAAGGTTGTTACGTTCTGAAGTTGCCCAAACCATTTGTTACCTTGCCAGGTTTACGGGTACTTATGGTGGCACTGTGTTAGCAGGTCTATAGGCTAACATATTCTGAGGGGGTGCATGGAATCAGTCTGGCACCATCCCAATGTTTATGTTTTTTTTTTGTCCTCATGTCACCACCGATTAGCACTAGTTGATGCGCTCTTCGTGAGTGCCAAAAAGAAATCGGGTATAAATCAATCAGAATTACTGGGTTATTTCGATCCTTAAACTGCCCTCCCAGTTACTGAAATGAGAGGGGTATAATCATTGGACAAGGCGGTCTTCAAATTTTAACAGATTCCAAAACCCAAGACTACTTTTATCAGTTTCCTTAAAAAACAACACAGAGTTCTTCCAACTCATCAAGGACGGGGCCTCCGGATGGACCCAAAGTTTACAGATTTCTCTTCTTGCCAATAATATTAAGTAGAAAATCAGATAGTGGCAGTTTACTTGCAGGTCGTGCTTGTCTTTAATCTCCTGGGATGTCCCAAACATGATTAACTCAGGACTTACCTCTATGTTGACACCCACGGAGCGCGAAATGGTCTTACCCACTGCTGACCAGAATCCTCCCAATTTGGAGCAGTTAGCAAACATATGCACGTCGTCAGCATCTCCGCTACCACATCGCTTGCACCACAGATCTGTGCCTCCTTTTATCCTTCCCAGCCTTTTTGGGGTCCATTAGATTCTATACAAAGTAAGAAGTGGTTTTTCTTTAAAGCAGCTGGTTTAACCACCAAATAAAGTGTAGCACAAGATACTTGCCATAAATCTGCCAGCTCCGTGTTCGGCAAGCATCCATCCCATACGCTATGTGGTGATTTCATTTCTGCCAGATCTGCGTCCAGCAGAAATTGGTACCATAGTGCCACCTCTTTTTTCCTTGCCGTTGCAATCTGGAGTTCCATCTCCATTTGTTTTGAAACTCTTTCCAATCCTGCCTGACTCTTGAGCCAGGAGTTGATCTGATAAATTTTAAACCTGGATATTGCCCCATTTGTCTTGGCAGACCAATAGCTCCAAGTTAACTTTTGTCCATCATTTATCAGTTGACCCCACTGCCTAACCTCTAGCTTATTCAGTGGTTTTGCTAAGCTATCTAATAGACATTCCGGAGTACCTGGAGAATCCCATATAGGGGACAGACTGCTGTAATAAGGTACCCCTAGGACCGATCTTATCTCGTACCATGTTCTTGCGGCTGACTGGAGACATTTTAATCTTATTTTTTTAAAATATTTTGGAACCCCGTATTTATAAGAGAAACCCTTTTCAGGAAGGCCCACCAGCATAGATTTAAACATAACACCTATTAGAGAGTCATCAGGTCTTTGTAAAAGCATTCTGCTGTTTTTAAGCTGAAACTCCCAGCAGTATATCTGAAAGTCAGGAAGACCC
Organism: Calotriton arnoldi; assembly: GCA_963921515.1. Classification (NCBI taxonomy): domain Eukaryota; kingdom Metazoa; phylum Chordata; class Amphibia; order Caudata; family Salamandridae; genus Calotriton; species Calotriton arnoldi. The sequence goes on along the minus strand of CAWUFW010006242.1, from coordinate 664,978 downwards.
AAACCTCCCACCCCCACTTTCCGTCTCAGCTTTTTCCATGAGAGGCGTATTCCTCTACTTGCCCATATGAAGGAAGAAATCTTCCCCTGCAGCTTCAGAAGTGTTTTCTTTTCGAAATGCAGCGGGATATTGTCAAAAAGAAAGGTGAGTTTTGGCAGGATGGACATTTTCACCAAGTTAACCCGACCGTATATCGTGAGTGGGAGGTTCTGCCATCTTTTTAATAATGCGTCTATCTCCTTTCCTACTCTTTCCAGATTAACTGCCGCTATCTTCCCAAGGTCCTTAATTATTTTAATCCCCAAATATCTCATTTCCTCCACGCATTTTATTTCTCCACTGTCCTGATTCCATATCATTACTTCTGTTTTTTCTTCATTTGACGCATATCCCGCCAGTTTACCAAATTCCCTTACTTCAGCCATAAGATGAGGTAAAGTTGATACTACGTCCGAAGTATAAACCATAAGGTCGTCAGCATAAAGCGAAATCTTCCTAGAATATGTCCCAACTTTAAAGGTTTTAATCTCTTCATTTAGCCTCAGACTTTGAGCAAAGGGCTCTATGTACAAATCAAATAGTACAGGAGACAAAGGACATCCCTGTCTTGTACCTCTCTCAATTCGCACAGGAGAAGACAGGCAGTCATTAACTAAAATCTTTGCTGTTGGAGCTCCATAGATTTTAAAAATAGTGTCTATCAGATTTCCACCAAAACCAAAATGTTCTAATGTGGTCTTTAAATACTTCCAATTGACACGATCAAATGCTTTTGCAGCATCTAGTGTGACAATTGCGAGAGGAACATTATGTGTTATAGCTAAATCTATGGAGCCTATCAGGGAAAGATTAAGCTCATTCATGAACCTCCCAGGTAAAAAGCCTTTTTGATCTTGGTGAATCAGCTGCCCCATTACCTTATTCAAATGTGCAACAAGAACTCCAGAAAATATCTTATAATCATTATTAAGTAATGATATTGGGCGAAATGATTGACAATATATCGGATTCTTGCCTGGCTTCAAGATTAAGGAGATTACTGCCTCGTTCCATGTCGCCGGGATGTGGCCCCCATCTATCAAGATTGAATTAAATAGTTTTACCCACACCGGAATAATCTCTTCCTGTATCACGGAATACATCTCAATAGGGATCCCGTCTGGGCCTGCAGCTTTTCCCTTTTTTTGGTTTTTCAAAATGTCCAGAATTTCACTACCATCTATTTCTCGTCCTAAATAGAGGGCTTGAGCTTCTGTAAGTTTAGGAAGCTGCTTACTTAAGAGCCATCCTTGTATTTCTTGCTCATTTACCTCTAGATCTTCTGTATACAGCTCCTGAAAGAAGTTAGTAAACGCAGCTCTGATTTTTTCACTCTCCTCAACTATAAGTCCAGACTCCTCTTCTTTGATTTTCCCTATATAACTTTGATTCCTATCCAACCTTGATTTCCAGGCCAGCAGCTTTCCGCAACATTCCCCTTGTATAATATCCCTGGATCTGCTCACCTCCCACTGTTGAGTTACTTTCTCCTCCAATTTAGTTCTAAACTTCAACCGTAGCCCTTCAAGCTTATCCACCCATTCCTTTCTTTCTCTTTCCGAACCTTTGTTGTCTTTTAATAGATTTTCTGTTTTGCCTATCTCCTCCTCTATTGTATTAAGGTATTTTTTCTCTTCCCTAACCCAGTATACCGTTAAATTTTTAACAATACCTCTCAACCATGCTTTATATGTATCCCATACTGTGTGCACGGGAGCTGACCCCAAATTCCATAAGAAAAAATCCTTTGTATCATTCTACAACGTCTCTATTATCACGGGCTGTAGCATAATCATTCTATTCATTGTCCACCTTCTAATTGTTTGAGTATCATTACACTCAATTTTTAATAACAATGCAGCATGATCCGAGAGATGTATGGGCAAATGGTCTATCCCAGCTACCAACTCCACTTCTTTCTTATCCATAAACATGTAATCTATTCTCGAGAAATGCCTGTTCTTTTTACTATGCAAAGAGTACCCCCTAACTTTACCTTTTACTCTGCGAAAAACATCACACAAGTTAAGATTCTCCATCATATCTAATAAATATGCCCTCATCTTAGGGGAACTAATTTGTGTCCTAACTGACGACCTATCAAGATCATTATTCAATAGAACATTAAAATCCCCACCAAGAATAATAGGAGATTGAAAGTCAACCAGATTAGAGAAAAGCTTACTCAAGGGTGATACGTCATCTATATTTGGGCCATAGTAACTCGCTAGTGTATATATCGTGAGAGCTGTTTTAATCTCAGCAATTATCCATCGCCCTCCCTCATCTGCTCTATATCTGAGAAGCTCAATCCCTGAGTTCGCCCTTAATATTATTACTATCCCTTTAGTACACTGAGTTTGGTCCGTAGATACCCACTTTCCAATCCATCTTTGTTTAGACAAAAATTCTCCACATTCTTGCCTCAAAAGATGCGTCTCCTGCAGCATAATTATTTGAGCGTTCTGATCTTTTAAATATTGCGCTATAATTCTCTGCCTTCTTTTGACCCGTAACCCATTCACATTCCAGCATAAGATTGTCAGTTCTTTCTTATTCATGCTTTTCCAATATACTTATTGGATATCCCAGCGGACCTTGTTTTGATGATTTAAAACAGGCACTCATTTTATTGACTAGAGGACAAAACATTTTTTAAATTTTTTCCCTATGCTCCCCACCACTTGTGCTCCCTCCCGTGAAAACCCTCCCAAAAAATATTTTATAGGCATCCTTGGAGCCTATTGAGCTTATGCTTAGGGTGAACCAATATTACATATATTACTACCATCACCCCCCGCCACCTACCCTCTATCTAGCACTTGCATTCCCTGATTTCACTTCCTGAATAAAGTTATCTACATCAACTGGGTCTGAGAAGTTGTGCATTTTATTCTGCCACATCACTTTTAAAAAAGCCGGAAACCTCAATTGTACGGATGCCCCCAGTTTCTTTAGCTCATCCATTCTGTTGCCCAGTTCCCACTGTCTATCAGCTGTCTCCTTTGAGATATCTGACCTAACTCTGTAGGACGCACCTAGTGCTTGTAAAGATTTTTCTTTTAGCGCTAGCCCCAGAAGTTTTTCTTTTACCGAGTACGAGAGAAAATTTACCAGGATCTTTCGTGGTTTCTTTCGGCCTGGGTGTAGTTTGAAAGGATCTCAATGCACTCGCTGGATTTCTGCTTCTAGGTTTAACGGAGGGACCTCCTGCGGGAACGAACTACTCAGCAAATTTATCACAAACGATTTTATATCTGATCCTTCCAACCCCTCAGCTACACTCAGGATTCTGATATTATTTCTCCTGGCATTATTTTCCAGCCTTTCAAGCCTTTCCGCTAGTACCCTCTCTCTTTGTTTCAACCGCTCCATCTCTTGTGTATTTGATTGGGTTTTAGCCTGTAGATCTTGATAACCCAACTCCAATTCTTGCGTTCGTATAGCAAGACCTTCTATCTTTCCTTCCAGGCTCAAACATGTTCCCTGAATTTCTTTCTGATTTGCCTCCGAAATATGGAAACGTTCTTTAATTTCCAGGGAAAGGCGGCACAACATCTCCTGCAATGCATCCTTGCTCTCTGAGCTACTGGTACTCTTAGCTACTTCCTCAGAAATAGATGGTCCATCAACTCCCTGACATTGTACTAAGACATTATCTCCTTCATCACAGGCCTCAGATAATAATCCCTCCATACTCAAAGGCGAAAATCTATTGTGCGTTGTAACCACTGAGAGAGCTAGAGAGATATCAGGCTCACTAGGAGGGATGGTCTTTGCGCTGAACTTCTCAGCTCTGTTCTCCTGCTTTTCTCTTCCCGGAGTATTTTTTCCATCCATGCTGTCTGTACCACCCTCTGTACCTTTAGGCTGAGTCCTAAGCTTAAAATAAGATCTAAGTGATGGGGTGATTTTCTGAAAATTTTGAGCTGTGGCTAATTGTTTCCCCTTTAACGGGACAGTGTTCGCTGATTTAGTAGTTACTTTTTTAGGTAGGAGGCGCAGATCTTTATTAAGGCCAGTATTTATTTTACCTTTCCTCCGACTTGCCTGTAATTTTAACGTGGGTTGCGAGGTATTTTTTACAGCCCCTCCAACCTCCTCCAGTACCCACGGGGAATAAATATGTGATCTTAATGTATAGCGTCTATCCAGCGGGGCCTGAGGAATATCTATATTCTCAGGGGTAATTTGCTGGTGTCCCACTAGCGTCTCCTGCTGTGGCTCCACCCTTAGACCAATATAACCGTTTGTACCCATATAACCATCTCTATTGCTTTCCTTTTCATTGTTCAATTGATTGCCCACATTTAATTTCAGGTCACGTACCGTCTTTCCACTGTTTAACTGTTCAGCCAGATTTACACAATCATTTTCTGAACACCAGCTGCCTACACTGCTTGTGCTGACTCTGCCGGCTCTACAGTCCTCACTTCCTCGTATCTGCAAAGCCAGGCGAAGCACTCGCAGCGCGCCTGCCGCCGCAACCCAAGGAGGAGATCCTGGCACCACCATTCGTTCTCAGAGCCTCACGAACCTCCGAAAATCCTCCAGAGCGAGGATTCTTTCCACACACACGCCGGCGCCAACCAAATGAGCCGCACCGGGAAATGCCGTGACCAGAAGGGGAAACAGACGGCGGCGGTAAGCGCAGATTATAAGTTCATGTTCACCCCTCGCTAAGCTCCCGACCGGCGTCTCAGCCAGCCGCCATGTTTTCTGACCTCCTACCCCCAATGTTTATGTTGTCCAAAAAACTAACAATTCCTACTGAAAAGTGGAAACCATACGACATGGCACCACCAATGTTGGTATATTGTGTTCTTTTTTTAATGGATTGCCTGAGTAGTTCTCTCATGCATACTCAGACACCCCTGCTTACCTCCTAACTGGAGACGTCTGTGTGGAAGAGACTAACCTCCTCAGCTGAGTTCGTAACATCGATGTATTGACTGTAGGTTGTTCAAGCTTCAACCTTTCAAAGGATTTGTTCATATTGTGATAGCCTCTCTAAAAATTCATACACAATTATGTCTGGAGAAGAAGGCCCTCCAGCACTTAACATTGCTGAGAACTGAAGACATGCGGTTACTCAGAACCTATTACAACATTGTCTTGCCCTTACAGGGGAAGATTTTACCTTCGTGGTTGAGGCTCACAAAGTATATACGACAGAGGTATTCTATTCATGGGTTACATTCCCGGCAGCAGACAACACAATAGGGCTATTTCATAACTACACATGGATGAAGTTCCTAATATCTATACGCAACATGTAGAAATAGAAATACCTTTAACATACCAAGAACACAGAAATTGGTTTGATGGCCCCCTACCACATACAACAGAAGACGTAAGACTAGGTCCCCTTAGTAATGAGGGAGCAACATGGCCAGTCTTAGACGGATAAACACTGCATCCTAATGTTGAAACTTTATCAGCAGTACAATTGCGTAGATTATACAAGCACTTAGTGACAATATACAGATGTTTGACACAGTTCATTATGCCAACATTGCACTTAACCCTGTATGGACTGCTCAAGCTACACAGGACATCAGCCCACAAACATTAAATGTAGTAATGGGTAAAGTACCCACCAGACGGGAGGAGATTCTGTTCTGAATTACACAAAAAACAAATGAACTTGAAGCAGTGTTTGCCCATATCGGACCACATGAAAAACACAGAATATTAACAATTTGCTTGCCAAAGAAGGATGACTCCCCCTGTGGAAGATTGCACCACATGGGGTACAGTCTTCGCTGCAGTATATACCAGAACATATGGTACGGGTGCAGAATCTGTCCTGGCTTTGGGGATAAAACTGATGGCCAACTTTCTGTAGTATCCGTCAATATGTTAAGTAATATACAAGGGGAAGTGTGAGAAGTTGGCCTGGCATATGCTGTCTACTAATTATAGTGGGCACCTTGCACCAGTCCAAACAACCCCTTATTGGAGATAGGTTAAAGACAACCTTTATTGAAAGCTATCCTAGTGGTAGCTATGGAGAGCAGCCTTCAGGCTAAGTCTTGAAGGAATGTAAAGCAGCTTGTTTTACCAGTCTATAATCTCTTGAGTGACCAAATGAAAGAGGACCACACCAGGTATATATTCAAAATATATGTATTTATTACTAAACACACCCCTCTAGTCTCTTTATGAGGCTAGAGTTCGAAGTACATAAATTATAAGTTAGTTATCTACAGTAATAGCACAAATACACGTTTGAGCCCCAGGGGCGTACCAAACCATATACCAATAAAGTGGTATAAGAACCACGACTGAGCTAGACACAAGACCTAGAGCCTGTAGAAGTGCTTGGACCACAAGGAACCACCCAAGGCAGTGACACAGGGGACCCACGGGGGACACGTGCAGTGTATGAACACAGCCGCGAACCACCGTTAACTTCTATGGGGAAAGTCGCGATTAGAATTTAAAAGAAAAGGGACACTTAGAGGAGGACTTGGAGCAAACCCTTTGAGAACTAGGCTGTTCTAGTGTCAATACCCACGGGAGCACCAGAGTACTCGAGTTACCTCACCCAGGGGAGCCGGGTGCATAGGTGTCTTTCGGGGTCGGGTTTCGTCGTCGCTTTCTATGGCGATCTGCTGCAAAGTGCTGCTGGCGACCAAGTCGAAAGTGTTCGGGTGGATCCAAAGGTGGATCGAAGATCTGAAGAACCTGAAAGCAGAGGGGACAGAGTCTGGGTCACTAGCCAGTGACCAGGAAGGCGATGAGCAGATGCCCACCGATGTCGAGTGCTTCAGGTAGGTTGACAGTTGTCTTGACTCTTCAGCCACGAGGTCCAGGAGGCGTCGACGACAACCAGGAGCTGGATTCGAGCTGTCCCACGACGTCTGTCGATTGCAGGGGTGTCGGCGACCGGATTGGACCCAACAAGCCTTGGCAACGGCAAGTCTCATGGAAATAGAAGAAGGACGATGTTGCAGACCAGCAAGGTCTGGAGGACTCACCCAGCCAGGATAAGTCAGGGCACACCTGGAGCAACCAGGGAGCCCAAGCAGAAAAAGATTGGCCTTCAGGAGGGCCTACTAGCCAACGGACTAGCGACCACGAAGGAGCCTCGAGACGGTGCACGTGGAGCTGGCTCACAGGACACTCGTGGAGTGGAGGCCAGTGATCTTCGGTGCAGTTGGTGCTGGAGGCTAGGGCTACTAGAAGCCCAAAGCACGACTTCGTGGGAGACCCAGAAGAGGATGCACTTGCAAATGCAATCGGTGTCCAGGGGTCACGGTTCCACATTACCCACGACAGCTACAGGCCTCAGCTTTGCTGGGGACTCAGAACAGCCTCGGGAAAGTCTGGAAATCTACCTCTGGTGATGCAAAGACTTCGGCATCGACGGGAGCTTCAGCGATGCAGACCGGACAATTGCTTCTTTGGTGCCTGCCAAGCAGGGGAGTCACTCCTTGACCCCAAGGGAGATTCTTCAGTCCTCTAATCTTGAAGTAGAGCGTCGAAGGTCCAGGATTCTGTGTCAGAGTTTCGTCCAGGTAAATATAAAGTCCTAAGGACTGGGGTCCCCTACTTATACTAAGGTAGGGGGTTGGACATACTCTGTGGCCCCACCTATGGGAGGGTCAGGGCAGAGGGGTGGCTACACCCCTTTCCCTTTGTCCAGTTTCATGCCAGAGCAGGGGCTGGAAGCCCCTGAGCCGGTTTGAACTGGGGTATGCACAGGGACACCAAATGTGCCCCCAGTGCAGGACTTCAAAGCACCAGAGAGTGCTCCCGCCCAGCCCCAATACACACTATCCTGTCTGGGGAGGTGGTTACACCTCCCTGGGACAGGAAACCTATTGTCCAGGCCTCCCCTGCCGGAGTTTCGGTCAGCAGCAGGAGGCCAGACTCGTGTCTGTGGCAGCGGCACCCATTTTGTGATGCCAGGGCTCTGGAAAGTCAGTACCGGGTATACCGGTGTGTACATGTCTCTCCCTCTAGAAGGGTGGAATGCTACCCCTGCTGCCAGAACTGGCGGGGGGTAGTATTCCAAGATGTTTGACACCAAACACGACATGTTTCCGTGCAGCCATCCCAAAGTTAGCATTTAACGCGAGGTTATAATGCGCTTAAGAGTATATGGTCGGGCTGCACTACAAACAGCATCAGAGAAGGGTCTCCGAACACTGCAGAGGGGCCCAGCTCATGCAGGGGCCCCCTCTCACATAGGAACCACGCACTCTGCCTTCAGGATTGATAAGGCCGGCCATAGGAGTGACTTATAGGTTTATATGTGTGTATGTATGTAGTGATATAGGTAGCCTATATCACAGTAAGGGGTGCATGCACCACCTTACCCAGGCTGCAGTAGCAGACCTGTGGTGTCATTTTGGATGGCCTTCCAGGGGTGGCACAATACATGCTGCAGCCCCTGGTAGGCCTCTGAGGTACCTATGCCCTGGGTACATAGTATACCATATACTAGGGACTTATAAGGGCACTCCAGATTCCAATCAGAGATGTGCCTAAGGCACATGGATACCATTTTATAGAGGAAGCAGATAGACTAGGGCCCTGAATAGCAGGATCCCAGTCCAACTAAGTCATAAACCAGCAAAACACCAGGAAAAAAGTGGGGGCAACCATATAGTCAGATTCCACCTTCCTACATAACCCCCCCAAACGAAAGGAGATAAGGCTAACCTTGGCCAGTTGAGCCTTTATTGACTAAGTGGCCATATAAGGAAGCACCTGCACTAGCATGGTTGCCCCCTATCTTATGGTCCACTAAGCAATCCCTCACCCTAAGGGTATGAGAGGGTCTCCACCATGGGGAATTACTACCTGTGGTGTGCTTTGGTAAAGTACAAGGCTGGTGAGGTGTCTGAGAAGGGAAGTGAGGCCCTAGGAAGGTTGGTCTCAGCTTCCTCAGATCACTGGTCACCATGTATGCCTGTCTTTCCATGACTGAGTTGCACTGTGCTCTAAGGGTCAACCTTTGGGTCCCTTTGGATGGACCACTGGAGGGACATGGCAGGTTTGGAACCTTTTGGTCCCAGGTTTGCCCTTGCCTAACAGAGTCCTTCTGGGGGAGGTCACTACACAAAGGTATGGGGGATCCCTCAGTGTGTTGAGGAATTTTCACCTGGCTAGGGCTACTAGACTGGGTGCCCCTAATCTGCTGATGGGGGTTCCTCTGGACAGGGGGCCCTGGGGGTCCACTGACCTCCCTGACCTCTGCAGCCCTGGGCTGACTGAGGCAGGGTAGAGAGGGGCAGGTTACCTGCTCCAGACTGGGTACCACCTTGGAAGGGTCCTCTGCCATCAGGGGTGGGGCCAGGCCAGGCCTGACTACCTCTGGGGCAGTTTCTTCACTAGGGGTAGGGTCAGTTCCCTGAGGAGGCTGACCCTTACCTACTGTCTGGAGGGAAGAAGACTTTTCTTCAACCCTTGTGCTCTCTTTTGGGGGAGAGTGGGCCATTCTTCCAGGCTCCATCTCTCCAAAATTCCCCTGGGCTTGGGCTGTGGCCATCACAGCTCCACTAACCTTTACAGGGACGCCCAGCATTCTCAGATGGGTTTGGTGTTCAACTTCAGCCCAGGCTGAAATTTCCAGATCATTGCCCATCAGGCAATCTACAGGCAAGGTTGGGGACACTGCCACTCTTTTTGGGCCTGTGACCCCTTCCCAGCTGAGATTGACTATGGCCATGGGGTGATCTGTTCTGACACCATCAATGTTGGTTACCTGGTATTTAAACTCAGGTAAAAGCTGGAGAGGGGGGACTAGTTTCCCTGCCACCATGGTGACACTAGCCCTTGTGTCCCTAAATGCCACAGCTTTCTGACCATTAACTATTGGCTCCAGTCTGTACCTGCCCAATGCATTGGGACCCATGGTAAAGGTAGCAAATCCTACACCACCATCAGAGTCAGAGGAGTCTGTTGAGGGGGTCATGTCTAAACTAGGGCCCACCTCTGTTCCTCTTGCAAAAGCACCTAACTTTTTGGGTACACTACTCCCAACTGGAGGATTACTACTGGTAGTACCAGGAGGGGTGGTAGTAGTTGTTGGAGGAACATTTTCTTTATTGCCAATCCTGGGGCAACTGGGATCAGTTTTCCAGTGTCCAGGCTTTTTACAGACATGGCAATAGGGTTTCTTTTCAGGAGAGGAAGGAGTTTGGGACCCACCCCAGAAGAGGACTTTTGGGGCCCTGTAGTGGATTTATCCTTAGATTTATCCCCACCTTTCTCTTGGGACTTGGTAGAATCTTTCTTCTGGTCACCACCCTGATTCTTAGTCTTTACTCTGGTTCTGACCCATTTGTCTGCCTTCTTTCCCAATTCTTGGGGAGAGGTCAGATCAGAGTCCACCAGGTACTGGTGTAAAAGCTGGTTTTGACAATTATTAAGGATCTGCTCCCTCATAATCAAATTGTACAATCCTAAAAAGTAATGCACCTTGTTGCCATGTATCCAACCTTCCAGAGCCTTAGTAGCACAATCTACAAAATCAACCCAGTCTTGAGTCTGAGCCTTTTGGGTGTCTCTGAACTTCAACCTATACTGTTCAGTGGTTAGGCCAAACCCATCTATCAGAGCACTCTTCAAGACTTTGTAATTGTCAGCATCCTCCTCCTCTCTAACAGTGAGGAGCTTATCTCTACCTTTGTCTGCAAAGGAGAGCCACAAGATTGCTGCCCACTGCTCCTGAGGGACCCTCTGTACTTTACAGGCCCTCTCTAGAGCAGTTATCCATTTGTGGATGTCATCCCCACTCTGGTAGGGAGGGACAATCTTGCTCAGGTTTCTATGGTCATAAGACCTTTCCCTATCTTTGGGGAAGTTGCTGCCACCATGGGACTCTAGTCCCAACTTTTGTCTCTCTCTATAGAGATCTAGGGACTCCCTGTCTATAGCCAATTGCTGTTTTCTGAGTTCAAGCTGAGCTTGCTCATACTGAATCAGTCTCTTTCTCCTTTCATGAGAGGATTCCCTCCTATGAGAGGAGACAGAGGTCCCTATTGAGGTGTCAGAGTGGTTGGACTCCTGAGAAGGAGACCTAGACCTTCTGGGCACACTCAGAACTCTTCCTGGGGGGACAAAGGGGAGGTCAGTCTGATCCTCCCCCTCCTCCTCCACAGGAGGAATTGGGTATTCCAGGACAAGGTCATTTTCACCTTCCTGGCCAGTTTCAGAGGGGGGGGGCCTGGGGTTCTGCACCCCTGACCCCTTCCTCATCTTCTGCCCCACCCTCTTTGCCTACCCCTTCAGACCATAGGGGCCTGCTGAGATCATCAGCTAGTAACACCTCCCTGAGGTTTTGGGTGCTGGCACTTTTGACTGCCTTCAACTTCCTAGTATTACATAATGCTCTCAATTCCAAGAATGGGAGTTTATCATACTTGGAGGGAAGAAGCCCACTGGCTCCTGGCGAGGACTCACTGGGTCCTGGCTTTGAAGACATTACTAGTGAGGTGTGGTGTATCCACTACCTACTCTAGTGTGGCCTACTAAACTCTATTGAGTTGTAGAAAGGGTGTGCTATCCCTTAACACACAACTCTAAGTTCAGTAGAACTTACTGTATTACTAAGCTTGATTTATATGTACCTTAGGTACCCTTAGTGGTTTTCAGTTGATCAATTCAATTGAGATTATCTGGTAAAACAATAGCAAGCTGGAATCCCACACGCTGCACACCAATGTGAGAAGTTGGCCTGGCATATGCTGTCCACTAATTATAGTGGGCACCTTGCACCAGTCCAAACAACCCCTTATTGGAGATAGGTTAAAGACAACCTTTTTTGAAAGCTATCCTAGTGGTAGCTATGGAGAGCAGCCTTCAGGCTAAGTCTTGAAGGAATGTAAAGCAGCTTGTTTTACCAGTCTATAATCTCTTGAGTGACCAAATGAAAGAGGACCACACCAGGTATATATTCAAAATATATGTATTTATTACTAAACACACCCCTCTAGTCTCTTTATGAGGCTAGAGTTCGAAATACATAAATTATAAGTTAGTTATCTACAGTAATAGCACAAATACACGTTTGAGCCCCAGGGGCGTACCAAACCATATACCAATAAAGTGGTATAAGAACCACGACTGAGCTAGACACAAGGCCTAGAGCCTGTAGAAGTGCTTGGACCACAAGGAACCACCCAAGGCAGTGACACAGGGGACCCACGGGGACGCGTGCAGTGTATGAACACAGCCGCGAACCACTGTTAACTTCTATGGGGAAAGTCGCGATTAGAATTTAAAAGAAAAGGGACACTTAGAGGAGGACTTGGAGCAAACCCTTTGAGAACTAGGCTGTTCTAGTGTCAATACCCATGGGAGCACTGGAGTACTCGAGTTTCCTCACCCAGGGGAGCCGGGTGCATAGGTGTCTTTCGGGGTCGGGTTTCGTCGTCGCTTTCTATGGCGATCTGCTGCAAAGTGCTGCTGGCGACCAAGTCGAAAGTGTTCGGGTAGATCCAAAGGTGAATCGAAGATCTGAAGAGTCTGAAAGCAGAGGGGACAGAGTCTGGGTCACTAGCCAGTGACCAGGAAGGCGATGAGCAGATGCCCACCGATGTCGAGTGCTTCAGGTAGGTTGATGGTTGTCTTGACTCTTCAGCCACGAGGTCCAGGAGGCGTCGACGACAACCAGGAGCTGGATTCGAGCTGTCCCACAACGTCTGTCGATTGCAGGGGTGTTGGCGACCGGATTGGACCCAACAAGCCTTGGCAACGGCAAGTCTCGTGGAAATAGAAGAAGGACGATGTTGAAGACCAGCAAGGTCTGTGGGACTCACCCAGCAAGGATAAGTCAGGACACACCTAGAGCAACCAGGGAGCCCAAGCAGAAAAAGATTGGCCTTCGGGAGGGCCTACTAGCCAACGGACTAGCGACCGCAAAGGAGCCTCGAGATGGTGCACGTGGAGCTGGGTCACAGGACACTCGTAGAGTGGAGGCCAGTGATCTTCGGTGCAGTTGGTGCTGGAGGCTAGGGCTACTCGAAGCCCAAAGCACGACTTCGTGGGAGACCCAGAAGAGGATGCACTTGCAAATGTGATCGGTGTCCAGGGGTCATGGTTCCACGTTACCCACGATAGCTACGGGCCTCAGCTTTGCTGGGGACTCAGGGCAACCTCGGGGAAGTCTGGAAATCTACCTCTGGTGATGCAAAGACTTCGGCGTCCGACGGGAGCTTCAGCGATGCAGACCGGACAATTGCTTCTTTGGTGCCTGCCAAGCAGGGGAGTCACTCCTTGACCCCAAGGGAGATTCTTCAGTCCTCTAATCTTGAAGTAGAGCGTCGAAGGTCCAGGATTCTGTGTCAGAGTTTCGTCCAGATAAATCTAAAGTCCTAAGGACTGGGGTCCCCTACTTATACTAAGGTAGGGGTTGGACATACTCTGTGGCCCCACCTATGGGAGGGTCAGGGCAGAGGGGTGGCTACACCCTTTCCCTTTGTCCAGTTTCGTGCCAGAGCAGGGGCTGGAAGCCCCTGAGCCGGTTTGAACTGGGGTATGCACAGGGACACCAAATGTGCCCCTAGTGCAGGACTTCAAAGCACCAGAGAGTGCTCCCGCCCAGCCCTAATACACACTATCCTGTCTGGGGAGGTGGTTACACCTCCCTGGGACAGGAAACCTATTGTCCAGGCCTCCCCTGCCGGAGTTTCGGTCAGCAGCAGGAGGCCAGACTCGTGTCTGTGGCAGCGGCATCCATTTTGTGATGCCAGGGCTCTGGAAAGTCAGTACCGGGTATACCGGTGTGTACATGTCTCTCCCTCTAGAAGGGTGGAATGCTACCCCCACCGCCAGAACTGGCGGGGGGTAGTATTCCAAGATGTTTGACACCAAACACGACATGTTTCCGTGCAGCCATCCCAAAGTTAGCATTTAACGCGAGGTTATAATGCGCTTAAGAGTATATGGTCGGGCTGCACTACAAACAGCATCAGAGAAGGGTCTCCGAACACTGCAGAGGGGCCCAGCTCATGCAGGGGCCCCCTCTCACATAGGAACCACGCACTCTGCCTTCAGGATTGATAAGGCCGGCCATAGGAGTGACTTATAGGTTTATATGTGTGTATGTATGTAGTGATATAGGTAGCCTATATCACAGTATGGGGTGCATGCACCACCTTACCCAGGCTGCAGTAGCAGACCTGTGGTGTCATTTTGGATGGCCTTCCAGGGGTGGCACAATACATGCTGCAGCCCCTGGTAGGCCTCTGAGGTACCTATGCCCTGGGTACATAGTATACCATATACTAGGGACTTATAAGGGCACTCCAGATTCCAATCAGAGATGTGCCTAAGGCACATGGAAACCATTTTATAGAGGAAGCAGATAGACGCGGGCCCTGAATAGCAGGATCCCAGTCCAACTAAGTCATAAACCAGCAAAACACCTGGAAAAAAGTGGGGGCAACCATATAGTCAGATTCCACCTTCCTACAGGAAGCATCAGCATTGGCTATACACCAGCGTCTAAGGGATTTAGCTCCAGGACAACAGGTATGTGAATTGCCTAAAATTATTGAGGAAACCTATGCTACAGAGGTAGAGATAATGTGGGACCCAGACCAAGTAAACCAAAATTAAAGAGTAATACTGAAAAGGATAACTCTAAGGAAGCCCTGAGTCTTCTACAAAGAAGTGAGATAATAAGAAAAACAAAGACAAAACCAAATCACAGACTGGGTCTCCTCCACAGGAAACCACTGAGAAATGCTATAACCTGCAAAACCGTGATAATATTAGAATGCCTGACAGGTATCAGAATACTGATACACTTTCGTTTCATTCCTTTCAAGAGTCATCCAAAAAATGTTCAGAGAGAGGAGCAGGGTCAGGGCGCAGATTGGAGCAGCATGTGAAATCGAAGAAGGACTCACAATGTTCATAAGACTACATCATTAAAGAGGAAGATAACCTAAAATAAAAACTTCAATTTAAAAAGAAGAAGGTAGCTGGACTTAAGTACATGCATGTCGCGGATATTGAGGACACTACTTCTGAGTAGGGAATATGCAGTGACCATTGTGGACAGTGTGGCAGAGATCACAATATTTCACTGGAGCCTGATGAATTGTCTGGTGGGAGTAGCGCTGAGTGAATATCTCAAGGTGGAGAGACCGAATACTAGGGTAAGTGTACTGCATCGTTTATACAAAATGCAACTTCAATTGGAGGGGGGCGTTCCTAGGAATATTATGTTCTCATTTGGGAGTAATTAACATATGGATACAATATTCTCTTGGCCGAAAAGGATTGGCTACATGATTTCGAAATGGAATTCCAAAATGGAGGAACTCTATTTTTATCTGCTTTTTCCAACCTTGTTCCAGACTCAAATAAACATTCATACACCAAGGAGTGGGCATTAGCACTCGTTCCTGCATCATGCTGCAAATATGTGGGGTGGGATGACGGTTCCACTATTGTGAAATACCAGTGAGGACTACCCCACAACCTCAAAGAAAATACCATATAAAAAATGAGGCCAAAAAACAAGTTGGGGGATTCTAGAACAACTTGAATACTAGGGTGTAATAGAAAGTTGCACCTCTTCAATAAATAATCCCTTGTTTCCTATGATGAAACCAGACCATTCATATTGTCTAGTTTTAGATTACAGACACCTAAACACAGCTACTTGCACATTTTCAGTACAAAATACGCTCAGCGTGGCACTAATGAACAACATAGTGCGTAAAAAATACAAAACTACACTACATTTCTTGAATTAACTTTTCTGCCAAAATATAGCACCTGGAAGTAGGTATCTGACAGCATTCAGTGCGCTGGGTTCTCAAAAACAGTTCTGTTGATTGCCATAGGGATATAAGAATAGCCTGGGCTGTTTTCAGCCAGGCTAACAGAACTTCTAGAACATTTTGATTACCGTACACTGTCCTATGTCGATGACATATATTTGATGGATGATGACCTTTCTGTACACTTGACAAGGGTGGATCGCATAATTCTGGGATTTGCTCACATGGGATACAAGTTTAACTTTTAAAAATAAAAAATTGCCCCCTCAATGTCCTGTTTCTGGGATACGAGTTGTCAAGGGAAGGCAAAAGCCTTGCAACATATTTCTTAGAGAAGTGTGCGCTCCTACAACCTCCCACAACATTGAAGAGGTTACAATCCATATGAGGATTTCCAAATTTTGGCAGAACTTACATTCCAGTTTACGCAGAACAGGTTAAACCTCTCTATGACCTGATCCATCCAGATTTCTCAAGCATGCAATGGACCACAGAACACATACACATATTACGTTCAGTACAACCTGACATGCTAGGTTCAAAACACTTGCACAGGTGTAAACATGATAAACCTGGTAATCCACACAATTGCGGGGAAATCAGGGTACACCTCCATGATATTCAATGAAGGGGACACTGTTCCAATTGCATATAAATTGCATCTATATACTAATGCTGAAATGTATTTTGACCAACAGAAAAAAACAGCAAATTGCTATTATTGATTGTTTATGTGCAGGAAGGTGTCCCTTCCTGCACATAAACAATCGTCCTGCAGTGCAGTCACCCTTTCAAAATGGCGGCAGGGTGCCTGTGCTGGCGCTAGGCAGCATTTGTTTGCACCAGCGCTTGGGGAAACACAGGGGTGCAATGTATTCTTGTGAATATGGTGCATCTCTGTGTTTTCAAAATGTTAGAGCGCGGTGCTGAAAAATTTGGCGCAGCTCCGCGCTCCGACATTTTTTTTACAAATATGCCTACAGGGTCTTATTATTTAAAGCTTGCACCATCACCTCCAAAGAAAAATATGCAAACAAACTTCAAGCTGACATTCTGCTTCTTTTCTTTCCCAGCTGTCAATACAAGAGTTTGATTTTTGGAGGGACACTATTGATGTAAACTCAATTTGGCGGACAAAGGATTGGCGGATCAGTGGAACGAGGCCTTATTTAGAGCATGCCTTATACCACAGCAAATGATTTTCCTGAAAGCAACTGTGCAAAAACATCATTTCTTGGTTTAGCCACAAAAAAAGATTTGAACACTCCACGCATTCACACATTCGCACGTTTTAAAAACTGGCAACAGTTTACAAAATACGAGGAGGAAACAATAGACATCATGCTATGCAATGGCATGTACAATTCATCATACACCAATTGGAGGGGATGGCTGGAGTGGCCGTTAGATACTAACGGATGTCAAGCATGATTCCTGGGTAACACAGAGGACTTTAGGATCAGCAGGCCTGACCTGCGTTATGTGCAGACAGGACCCTAGGGGGTGGTAACAGCGTACAGTTTTGGGATGTTGTGCCTTCATTGGCTAAAAACCTCAACATTGTCCCAGGTGAAGCAACACTTGTCGCTTCCTTCTGATGACCAGGAACTACAGGACGTCTTGTTATGGTCTCAAAAACCACGTAAAAAATGCGTATTGGATGCAATACACAATGAAATATAGAAAGTTTCTCAGCAGGAAGCTGCAGAAAGACTGTGCGAGACTGGCAGGGCAAATTTGGAAAAGGCTCTAGCAGAAGTTGACAATGGCTTGATGACCCTGTCCTCTAGTATGTACTCCCTTGGTAATATAGTGTCATTGGCAATAGACATTATACAACATGACATGTCTGCATTACAACGTATCGTAACTTAGATTCAGCCAGCTATTGAGTTGGACTCTTCAGACACTTTGTTCTGGTCGCATACCATATAAATGCCACTAGCCTGTTTTCACCTTATCAACTGACAAAACAGCAAATACTCATGGAATGCAAAGATTCAACATACACTATGTTGCACATTAAGAGATTAGAGAGACTGCTGTTTACTGTTGCTGAAACACCTTCCGTGAATTGGATAATCCACACCTTCATTGCTCTGCCTATTTTGACATTTTATTTCCAGTACTGCTTAGAACACCAGCAAGTGGACAGATGTGACGCATTAGAGGAAGGGTATGTACATGGGTATTGGGAATTATCTTTCAATTACCTTTACCTTTCAGAGTTGGAATAAAGAAACTGAAGTTTTTCTCAGCAGTTCCGGCTGCTAGAATGCTTTGAGTGGCTCCTTAGTGTGCAAGGAGGATTCACTCCATGGGGCTTGCAATGCTTCCATAGCAAACTTATCTTGCTACTTGAAATGTTCCCCAGCAGCGATGATTTGTCTGGCTTTCAGATTACTCTCAAATGGGAGTTATTTGACGTTGAATGATCAAGGTTGCTGTACGATGAGACCGAGCATAGACTATCTTGTTGTCACGGTTTCTTCCGTGGTCACTTGCTGTACACAAGTATTATTTCCACCTGCACGTACAGTTAGGGAGGTGCCACTGTGGCCTTGGAAGGCCTTATTGTTTCAGAAAGATGTGGTCTTAACATTTGCAAAGGAGACTATTGATCTTCAAGTTGCAAGGTTTTCTTCTGAGATACAGTCGCTACTCATTACTAATTTCCTACAACATTTTGGAGAATTGGTGCACTGCATTTTTAATATGCCTCAGACTGCGGGGGTAGCACACTTTTCTATAAGCTTAGGTTCTGGTTTGGTTAGTACCTTCCAGACAGTCTTCGGAGTAATTCCATCATTTATTCACTCCATGCTCTGAAGCGTTGCTTAGGCTTTCCGCTGGTGTTGTTCCTGATTTAATTTTCTGCTCCACAATGGATGTCCCATTTGAGATCAAAGGGAACTGGCACTACCACATGTGCTCCTATGCTGTGAATGCATGGTACAATGTTTCGACACACCTTTCCTTCAAGAATTAAATGAGCATTGGTTCTTCTAATGTCTGCCTGTGTGGCTTCACTGCATGCAGCCCGTATTCAACTGTCTACTGTGTGGAGTGTGGAGTGTGCCTTGGACCTGTGCCTAGGAATGCAACCGGTTCAGTCTCTGGACATAAATGTCTTGCTGGACACCTAAATGCCCATTTCCATCGCTGTCAGACCTCTCGAAGCTCACCACAAAGTTCAAGTAGTGGATGATGCTCACAGTTGTAAAAGGTGAAGCTGCAGATGTTGTGGCATTTCACTATTAGCAGGATTTAACCCAGCTAGATTAACAGACAAAATCCCTTAATTGTGGGAAAGGTGATGAGCAACTGTAACACACTGGTGAAGAACTAATGGATAAAAGAAAAGAAAGGAAGTACAATTGTCACATCTGGTAGCCCTCCTGAGAATTCAGAATATCGAATTCAGTGATTGGATTTGGATACAGAAGTAAGGAACTTCCAATTGATCTGTGCCTTCCAGCCACTGGCCAATATGGTATCCTAAATTATGTGGATGTTCTCCAACTTAAAGTGCTGAAGTGTAGCAGTGCACTGAGGCAAATAGGTGTATGATGTATTTTTGTGTTTTAAGCTTCTTATGAATTAGGGAAATTAAACCTGTGAACACCTCAATATGAGGCCCAGGTAATGGATTGTGTTTCTCTCTTCCACTGAGAAAAGGTAAATGGGGACTGAGACATCTAATAAATATATATGGCTAGCAGTTATCTTTTTCCAATGTAGAAAAATGAGTGTAACAAATTCCACAAACTTGATGGAGGGATTAAGGGATGAATAGAGAGAGGGACCTTTTATTGGACTGGAATCCTGAGAAAACTTAAAGAGCAAAGCCAGAACCTTCCTGCAATTTGCTGTGACCTCACCCATCTCTTTTGCAATACCAAGTTAAAATGGGGGCCTACAACCTCAGTTCCTTCAGGTGATGTAACAATATTGTTGTAAATACCTGCGGCCACTGGTATACTCCTGCCCATCACCAGCTGGTCCCAAATCACATCCCTGGATGATGATTCTTGTGATGGAAGGCTTTTGACAGCCAATAGATCTGAAGCCATGTTTGCTTTGGAGACCCCGTTTTGGAACTGATTAAGACTGTTTTGCATATGGCTGTTTCCAAATTGAAGTGGAATGGAGGGCTAAAGAATGATGGGTTGGAATGCTACTCCAAGTAATTGCCAATGGTTAGACTTATTGCAAGTGTTCCTTATAGCACCTTTTGTGTTTGACATCATCAGAAGTATCTAGACACAAGGGAAAGTTTGTGTGTCAGAACTGTAGTTCAGTTGATGGCTGCATGTTCTGGAGTTTGGCTGGCTGTGTGTGTCCTGGCGCTTGGCTGGCTAATGAGTGGATGGCATTTGGAAGGTGATGGGCAGACTTCATAGTGTTTTATAATGTTAACTGTTTTAATACTTGTACTCATTGGCATTGTGATAGTAATGTTTTATTTCTCCTTTTTATTCTAGTGCAAAGCTTTTGTTTTCCTTTGAGTCTCCTGCTTGCGGTTTCATCACTGATTGATCCCCAGTTTGTGTAGTTGTATTTGTTTGGTAAGAACACGTTTTCTGTTCTGTTCACTCCAAATTAGTATCATTGCCCTGCATGAATGCCTTTTTTGTAAATGGTGAAAAATAACAGCATATTTAGTTTCTGGTTTATTGTGTGTGCAATTCTCCTTGTATTTGTGCACGATGTGTATTGTGTTGTGTTGTGTGTAATTATGTTTTGTTTTTCCTTTCTGGTGGGATATCGTTGTTGATTGCTGTGTCTGTGCATTGGAGGTGCTGGTGACTCTAGCTGTCTCTGGCAAGTGAGTAGTATTGTTTTCTTCAAAATGTATGTCTTTGTGTGGTTTGTATTAATTGACTTTTCCTTTCAGACTACCAGTAGTTTTACTTTCCAATTGAAGCCACACTTTGTTTATTACTTATTTTACACTGTGTTGGGTATTGTTGACTTATTTGTTGAGTTAGTTTTCTTAGTAAACATTATGGCTAGCTGCAGGATTTGGGGCAGATGGGCCTAAAAATATATGGTCGATCTGCCCCCAAGGAGGCAGAAACAGCTAAAACATTCACCCCCGAAAGGGGATCTACCATTGCCCAAGGGGCCACTTCCTAAAACTTAACGCACAACATATAATCAAATCGCTGGTGGTCTAGTGGCTTCTGCCCCCCTCAGGGGCAGATGGGCTCAAAATATAAGGCTGATCTGCCCCAAGGGGGCAGAAATGGTCAAAATATTCACCTCCAAAAGGGGAGTGACCCTTGCCCAAGGAGCCTCTCACTAAACAAAACCTTATCTGCCATGTATATAAAATCCCTGGTGGTCTAGTGGCTGTCCTTGGGGGCAGATGGGCCTACAAATATGGCCAATCTGCCCCCAGAGGGGGCAAAAGATGATCAAAACATTGCCCAAAACAAAGGTGAGTGTCCCTAGCCCAAGAGGCCACTCCCCGACATATAAAAGATAAAATCCCTGGTGTCTTGTTGGATTCTGCCCACACCAGATGGCAGATCGGCCTATAAATGGCCGAGCGGCCCTCTGGAGGTGGCGGAATACAAAAAAAATGCCCCCCAATGGGAGCGACTCTTGCCGAAAGGGTCGCTTCCCTAACAGCAAATACCTGGTAGTTTAGTGGCCTTCCACCCTCCTTCAGAGGGAAGATCAGACTAAAAGTGGCCGATCTGCCAACGGAGGGTGGAATAACAAAATATTTTGTCCCCCAAAGAAACAGCCTTTGCCCAAGGGGTTGCTCCCCATAATTTTGCCTAAAAATTAGATCCCTGGTGTTCCAGTGGGTTTCATCCCCCGAGGGGCAGATCAGCCGAAAAACAAGGGCAATCTGCCCCCCGGGCGGGCCAAAACACATAAAAAAATAATTAGGCCCCCTGGGAAACGACCCTTGCTCAAGGGGTCGCTCCTCCAGCACAAAAAATCCTTGGTGTTCCCAGTGGTTGGATTCCTGCTCCATGATCGCGGCTCTCACTGCGTTTTTTGAGCAAGAATCCACTTTAAACAGGCACAGGGGCAAATGAATATCTCTTTTCTTCCCCCCTGTGTCTGTTTACCGCCCACCAAACTCCCCTGGAGAAGGGCTCACCTCCAAAGGAGTCCTCTCCTTAGTTGTGCTGGAAGCAAATGGCTTCCATCGAAGACCCGGCCTCATCTGATAATGTCACCCGTGCCGTGCGCGTACTGACGTCATCATATTGCCAAGGGGAGTCGGGGGTGGCTTGGGAAGTGCACCAACTGCGAACCCCCAGGCGGGGCCTGTAGATAAGCTGCCAACAGTGGGAGTGCCACCGCTTTCCCCATGGGTGGGATGCTAGGATGGAATGGTTCCGTCTGCAGCACACGAGTGCTGTGGCTGAGGACAGAATTGTTCTGTTCTTGGCAATGAACGGGTTAATGGTCTAGTCAGAGAATCCGGCAGAGTTTCCTTGTCTTGCAGCGTTTGTTATTTTTGAAGTATTTAGTTGTTCACATTAATGTGCCTTTTATGTTATTGATTTAATTATTTGTTGGATATATTTAATAGTTTTATTTTATTCATTTGTTTGTTTAGTTTTAGTAGTTGGTAGTTTTTGTTTGAATTTTTTTATCAGATGAATCCTTCTATGGTAAATGCTAATTTAGGTTTTATTTCTGATGTATGATATATAGTCTGATAGTTAAAAAAGAAATAAATATATATATATATATTATATTTTTATTTTGTTAATGTGATATATGTTTATTTAATTTAAAGATGTATATGAAATATTTTGGGTTTATTTGAAACAATTGTTTTAAGTGAAAAAGTGTTTTTATAGATGTATTAATGATATTTTAAATATTGTAGTCGATATTGTGTGAATCACTATTTGTCCATGTTATATGTTTATTTAAAGGTAACAATATTCTTGTTTCTGAAATTTTTGCTTTTGATATAGGTAAAAATGGATATTTTTAACAGTGATATTTGTGTTCTTGATATTGCTGGTTTTGCAAGTTAAGTATGTGAAGTTGATATTTTTGTTATCAATATTTAATTTCCGATATTTTTGTGTTTTGCCAAAGGGATAGTGGGTCTGCACCCGCTGTACATGTTTACTCTAAAATTGATCCTTGACAGGTATCTCTAGGCCTAAGTATGGCAGAACTGCGATGATGCAGATTTCGCCCATAAGGTATACTAGAGTGAGCATACAATCTTTTCAGTAATACTACAGACCACCACGAATGCTTGCTCATAACGAAAGGCCTACAGGACACCAGCACCAATCCCTGAAGGTTCTCTTCTGTGACAGGGTACCAGTGCGCAGATACTGAGTTGAGTTAGACCGTAGACTCACAGGGCCCGATTCACAAAAGTAATCTGAGACAAAATCCTAACTTTACGACTTTCGGGATTCACAAAGGGCATTTAGGAGTAGTAAAGTTAGGAATCCTAACTTTACTACTCCTAAATGCCCTTTGTGAATACCAAAAGTCGTAAAGTTAGGTTTTTGTCTCAGTTAAACTTAAGTTTTGGTCTTAAGTTTAACACTTTATCCACAGCCCAGGTTTCCTGGAAGACACACACATCATTTTTCCCTATAAAGGAAGCCAATTCCTAATCAGAAAGCTTGGAACTGATCCCTGCCAGATTCGAAGAAATCATGGTCAGGGCTTCTTGTGTGCCAAGGATCATTTGTGATTTATGGCCTTCAGTCTCATATTCACTTGAAGGTTGGCAGGGACTGTCCCACAGTTGGGGTTATCCTTTCTTGATTGGGCCATCTGGCTCCAGCTCTCAGTAACATCAGCAAGAACAGAATTGCAACAGCGGTGTCAGTACACATTTCTGCAGGGTCAAGATTTATTGGTTTAAGTAGTCAGATTCTTAATTTCAAAATAGAGTCTGTATGATTTATTTCAAGCCTCCGAGTAGCATGCCATGAAATAAGTTGATGACCAGCCTGCTTCTTGGTGAGCTCATGATTATTAGTGCGAGGTTGCGGGCCGTAGGAGAGAGTTCTGAGCTCAATATTGATTATACTTTCTACCAGTTGTTCAATTTTTAGGGTCACTATGATGTAATTAGAGCTGGATGAATCATTGCTAGACCTTTTGGCATGCTCCATGTCAGATCGCACTACTGATAGACACTATTGTTTTACCCTAATATAATAGATGGCCTTGTTTATTAGAGACTTAGTGTCCTCGTAGGCATCTTCCTTCAGCTTCAGAATAGGGGGTCAGGTAAATCAATCTCCTGTGACTGTTTCTCATAAGATTTAATGAGATCCTGTCTGGATAGTCCTTAGGGTGGAATACATGGGCCAAAGGGGGAAGTTGGTACTCCGTCCAAGCTCAGGATAAATTGCAGGCCCAATTCCTGGGCTAATCGACAGTCCAGTGTAGTAGGCAGTGAGCATAGGCTGAGGCCATCTCGTTAGCTGTGCAGTCCTCTGGTGATCCTTGCTCATACTTTAGCTAGAGCCCCTGTTATCACTGAGTTTCTGGGTGCTTTGAATGGTATTCACATTTTGCAAGATGGAAGAAGATTTTTTTGTAGATGACCCACCTTGCCCTCTATTAGATCAATTTGCATCTATGGTATGCCCCTGGTTGTTCACGGATGCAAGTGTGTTGCTGGTATGGCACCTGTAACTGCACGTGAAAGCGGCAGAGTTGTGATGATCATTGATGTTCCACTCAGCAAGCACGGTTACTATGGTCATCAATTTATCCAACTTGTGATGGAGTGAAGAAAGACTTTCTATGTCAGCCCCTATTTGAGAGGAGATAGCAACAGAAGGTTTGGTGAGGGTCAAGGCAACATTCAATGTTCTAGGCAAGCACGGATCTGGAGCCCCTGCTTCAGTTGCAACAGGAGATGATATAATCATATCGTCTGCGGCCAGGGTAGAGTACCTGTTGGAGCAAGGTACATTCGGGGCAACTGTGATTCTAGATGACAATGGCAGCCCAATAGTGTGGGGTGCAGCTCCAGCAGGTGAAAGGCCTGGAGCTTCAGGCTCAGAAATTTCGGTAATGATTATGGATTTGGTTGCATTTTTCCTGAACTTTTCAGGTATTTTTCCTGAAGTTGCTGTGCTTTTAGATACTTCGGCATTTAATACTGTCTCAACTTCTTCTATTATGTGATCTATATCGAACATTGTACATAGCCTTCCAGCAACTCTGTTAGTGAGGGGGCCACCTGTCCCTGGCTTTTTCAGTTTTTTTGCATTCACGTTGGGCATTTCGTGGGCCTTACGTTTCCCCATGGTAAGTCTAACAATGTCAACTAATCCATGGATTATTTTGGGAAAAGGAACCTAATTGAGGCGCAACAAGATTCAAAAGTCAACCTAAATATGCAAATACACTCACAAAAGTTCCAGCAGTGACGATTCCAGGGTATAGGAAAAGAGAATGGTCCCAACCTGGCCTCTTCTGGGCGATATTGGGTGCAGGACTTGTCCACCCTTGGCCTGGGCTTTGACTGGGCACTGCCAGCGCAGCGGGACCTCCGAAGGCACTGTATAGTGCTAGCAAGCTTCAGTACAGGTGAGGATGGTGAAGTGGGCTGCCACCTAGGCCCCTTTGCCTGCTTGGACGTGTAGTCTACAACATTGCTGTCATTGCTGCTCCCTGCGCAGCTGATTTCTGATGGCAATATATATATAGCACTAGCAGGCTTCAGCACAGGTGAGGATGGTGAAGTAGATTGCCTCCTAGGCCTTTTGCCTGGTGGGATGTGTCGTCTCCCATGA
Source organism: Calotriton arnoldi (assembly GCA_963921515.1). Lineage (NCBI taxonomy): Eukaryota > Metazoa > Chordata > Amphibia > Caudata > Salamandridae > Calotriton > Calotriton arnoldi. Next base: position 639,423 of record CAWUFW010006242.1, on the reverse strand, counting down.
TGCCATTATTGCTGCTTCCCTGCTCTGTCTTGTAGCTCGCTCTGCTTTCAAAACCGTACTTGTGCATAATTATGTTCATGGAACTTTACTGGAATGTGTAGTAGACTATTGGGTACACCGAGAGACTTGAGGGAGTCCCAGAGTTTTTCCCTTTGTACAAGATCAACGGCAGCCCTCTTTCAACAACATCCAGATGGAGGCGCTCTTTATTTAGCTTGATATACTGCCACATGATGTATGCTAAACTGAAAACTTGATCTACTGTACTAACATTGGCTCTAAATCCAGCCTGAAAGGTGATAAGATCTGAACCTTATTCATGCTTCCCCAAAACCTGTCTGCAGAACACCTTCTGCAGATTGTCCAACAGGTTATTGAGCCTCTAGTTGGAAGATCGCTCCTATCACTTTTTTTGAAAATAGGTAAAATTTATGTCCCTCTCCAAAAATCTGGAATGGGAGCTCCCTTCATGATAGCGTTTGATGCCTATCTCTGAATGGTTAAGAGCTCCAGGCACTTTGTCTGGACCAGGTGCCTTTCCGGCATTGAGGGATTCAATAGTCGCTACGGTTTTGATAATAGATATTACAGGAGTTTCATGACATAAGAAGCAATACTCAAAAGATCTTGTGAGTCCCAGGGACCCAAATTATTGCCTGGATGTTTTTTTCACATCATTTGTTTATTGGGATTGTTTGTTCAATACAAGTTAGCAAACTGGTTAACTCAAACCTGGGGTTGAATGAAGTGGACAGTTGATGTACGACCATCCAGACCACCAAGTACAATAATATGCCAGAATGAATAATTGTCCCTTGTGTGATAAACCTCTAGAAGATCTTTCCAATTTTCATTGTTTCATTTGGTTTTGCAAACAAACAAAACAAGCAAATATAGGCTTCTGACAACACGAATTGCTATTGGATCAAAGGATTTGGGGCCAGATGTACGACCACTCAATTTGCGAGTCGCAAATTGCGTCGCAATTGCGAGTCACAATTTGCAAGTCGCAAATTGGGATGTACAACAGTGTCAGAGACACTGTTAGCGATTCCCAATGGAGTCGCAAAATGAGAGGCTCATGAATATTAATGAGCCACCCGCAATTTGCGACCCCATTGGGAATGGCAGGCCCTCCCAGGTATGGTGGCCTGCTCGGCTCAGCAGACCACCATGTCTGGGAATGCTTTTAAATAAAGCAGTTTTTTTTTAATGCAACCCGTTTTCCTTAAAGGAAAACGGGATGCATTTGAAAAAAAAGAAAATGAAACGTTTTCGTTTCATTTTTTAAGGGCAGGTAGTGGTCCCTGGGACCACTGCCTGCCCTTAAAAAATATTTTCTGAGCCAGTCACAAAGGGGAAGGGGTCCCCTGGGGACCCCTCCTCAGATGCAACTCCATTACCACCCTCTTCAAGAGGGTGGTAATTTGCAAGTGTTTTGCGACTGCAATTGAAGTCGCAAAACATTGGTACATGACTTTGCGGTCGCTATTAGGAAGGGAAAGTCCCTTCCTAATAGGGAGTCGCAAAACCTATTTCGCGAGTCGCAACTAAATTGCGACTCGCTAAATAGGCTTTGTACATGGCCCATGAGGTTTTTGCATGCGCAAACGGGTCACAGGCCCCTTCGAGCATGCAAAAACGGGTCGTACATCTGGCCCTTAATGCTTAAAATTAGCTGCATTTTATACTTCTGGCACTTATTTGTTAGTCATTAGTTTTGCCGATTGTCGAGTTGTAGATGCCTCTACAAAGCATCCCTTTAGTAACTTAAACAAGTGGCTATGTTTTTCGACTATGGGGATTTGATTGGGAGGGCTTGACTCATAAGGAGCCAGTGCTGTATTGAGAAGATGGTAAATGTTTCTGTCACATATGTTATTTGCTTTTACTTTAGGCCGCTTAATTGTCCTCCTAGAATTCCAAATTATCGGATCTACCTTAGTTGCAATGTTACTATGCTCTGGCAGGCAACATCTTGTTGCCTGCCAGATGGAGAGTGTTGTGTTTGCCTTCCAATCTTGGCAATATTTTAAAATCCACTAATCTACCCCACAATCTTGTATCTAGAAGAACATAATCTATACTATTTCTTATGCGCCCTCTTTAGAAGGTGTAAACCCTTCCTTATCTGATGGTGAGTGACAATTACAGGCATGTAGCCTGTAAGTAATGGTCAATGCACCTAATTGTGTGGTGCCATGATTTTAAAGGGGCAGCATCTAAGATGGGAAAAGCCAAAGCCTCATCTTATTGTTCCATAACACAGTTAATACTATCTATGGGCTCATAGGTGGTATTAATGTCGCCCAATAATATGAGGTATGGGCTATCCTTGAGCTTTGAAAGATGTACTTCTAGAATAATTAGAGTAGGAGAGACTCTTTATTCTAGGGCGAAGATCTATGGTAAAAATTATATAAATTTAAAGAAGTCTCAATCTGTGCCCATATATTCAACCCAAGGATATCCGGAAAATGAACATGCAATTAATTCATCACGCAATTTTACAAATTTTGGTCCAAATAGTAAGGTCTCCAGATGCACGGTCTGCTTTTAATGCACGAGCCTGAGGATAAAAATGTTATAAACCCTGACCTATATATAGGCTCAGGCATCGAGGTCTCCTGTAAAATATAGAAGTGGAAGGAGTGATTAACATTGCCCCAAGCAAGGACTCCCAGTTTATGGCGAAGGCCAGCTCGGTTCCATACAAGGAGATGTGTTTTAGGGTCTGTCAATAGGGGTGTACTGTCCACGATGTTTACCACCTCCCTCCCCAACCGTAATACTGAATTGGGTTGATAAGATCCCATCAGAGTATCCTGGACACATGGCATTATACCTAGCAACTTCTTTGGTCATACTGGGACACCTACAGGCATCTCCCCCGGTAAGTTCAGAGACTTGTTGAGTCAATCAACAGTTGTTAAGGCTTCAGCTGTGGGACTGAGTCTCCCTGAAATGTTCCAATACAAATCTTGGGGAACACTTGAATGACGATCAAGAGGCAGGAAAAGATTACAGGGATTTATTTTTTAATTGAATGTTCGAACCCAAGAGAGGAGTTGTGCGAGCATCCAATGCCAACAAACTGTCAAACAGGTACTCATTGGACAGAAACAGCATGATATTGTCAAACAGAGCTGTATTACTGCTAAACCGTTTTGCAAATACTATATCTGAACGAACAATAGACAGGCAATGTCTCTGCTTTTAATCCAGTGGGTTACTTACTTATAAGGGAATCTGGGTCCTCCTTCATTCTTTCCCTGATTTCTGTAGCTTAGTCATATAAACAATCTCTCCCTTTTTACAATTGGATCCACGGGGTATGCCATCATTTCTAGACACATTCTGCTGGAAGCAAGGTCTTTTACATTCATATGGAGTTTGACTTGGATTATCACAAGTGGCATTTTGTGCTGTTAGGCACTATACTTAGCTCAAATATTTAAAATTGCATATCTCCAGTTTTACTGATTGAATTTTTGTTGTTTTGGTGTCAAATAATTTCTTGAATTTTACTCTATTTTTCTATATTTTTCTTGTGTTGTGTTTTCACTTTATTACTGTTTGTGTGCTACATAAATACTTTACACTTTGCTTCTAAGTTAAGCCTGACTTCTTTTGTGCCAAGCTGCGTAAGGGTTAAGAACAGGTTAATTTATTTTTTTGACTTTTGTGGTTCACCAGGACAAGGATTGTGGCTGTTTCTTGAGACGGGCTCACACACCCTCAACCATCAACTCAATTTCTCACATATGGGTTCCCCTGATATACATTAAAACCAGGTACCTGTTCTCTATCAAGCTTGCACTGCTCCACAACATCTGGGTGCAAGACATGTACCATAACTTAACGTTCCCACACACGTATCTCTAATGATACACTTCAAGTTGATGCAGGGAGCATCCTGTCCTCCCTCCATCAATCCTTATACTCTGCGGGGCATATTCACAAGGAGCTATTGCCTAATTAACGGCACTTTATCGCAGCCAAAGTCGTGATGAATTTACCCCCCCATTCACAAGCCGGTGTTAACAGCCCACAGCACCAGTTTACCCGCGATAGCAGCCGCAAAAAACATCGCCACAGAGGACCCTCGCAAATATCGCTAATGAGATGCAGAGTAGGCGTTCCCGTGACAAAAGCCGAGACAACAGCACACCTCAACATTCACAACGACCAGCCACATCCGCGATAAAAACACAAAACAGGCGATAAGGCGCGTTAGCACCAGGAAATCTACACCTGCTCTGACCTGGTGTAAACTCGGACGGCAGCCAGCTCCACAAAAGGGAGCACAGCCCAGGGCCACATCCGAAGGGCAACAGATACCATGGAGCAACTCATTATGCGGCCCGGAAACCCAGGAGGGCCACAACACCCACCGCCACCACCCCAGGACCCCATCCCACACCCGGAACACACCCCCCCCGGACCACCCCAACCCCGGACTAAGAAATTGCACACCAACACCACGCATCCCAAAACAAACATCTTGCCTGATGTCGCACAAGCAGGAAAATAAACATACATGCGTGGCCAGAAAATGGAGAATCAGTCATACAGCAATGCAACCACCAACACAAAACACCAGACAAACAAAAGCAGAAACAACCCCTAGGATGAGTCCTAGCAGCTCCCACTGGACAATCCGTACCACACAGCCCGGTAGACCAAATCCAAGAGAAGAAGGTGTGCCATGCGCACAACAAAGGAAAGAGAGGGAGAGAGTGAGGGAGAGAGACGGAGTGAGATAGCACAAGCAGCGCAAGGCAGCACGGGCACCTGGCTCCACATGCCAACATGTGTGTGTGCATCGCCATCTGCACACCATGAGCCCAAGGCCGTGTCCCAATCTCAGCGCCAAAGCCACATCTCATGCCGAAAACGCAAGTAGCAGTCAGACAAACATCAGGGATGAAAGCACCATTGTCCCAATGCAGAAGGCGGGAGGACACCTGCACCTCTGACCTTGGTCCCGAACGCGCCTGGAACACCCTGATAGAGATGCAAGGGCAGATGGGGACGACTCCCACACCACGCATTCCGCAAATGAACCATCCGACTCATCCACAGCCCACACATAGAAGCCCCTGCCTGTGGTACCCCGCATGGGATGCCCTTGACACCCACGGAAACAGCAACCCATGCCCCACAACGTTGCACACACATTCGAATCATTGCTCAGAGCTGTGGCATATCCTCCACACAACAGCCGCAGTCCAGAAGAGTGCCTGTTCACAAGACGCACCAACGCAATGGCAGGCCATACCGGGCACATGCACAACCCCCGTCACGTGGAACAGTACCATGCACATATGCTGCATTTACTGGGCGCACTGCCACTGGCAGTGCTGCAGATCAGTTACAGGCTCAGCTTCCGCATTGCCCATGTCACCTGCGTCCAGCCCTGGTTCCACTGCCGAACATGCACATTCGAGTGTCCCATGGATGTCTGCCTATCCAACACAACTGTTGATGAATTGGACTATGACTTGTGTCTGCGCCCCCTGTTGGATCACGAACAGGAGTGTAACCAAGACAGCCGATCATGGGATGCCTTGACATACTGCGTATGTATTGGTAGTTGTGCATGGGAGATGGCACAATTTCTCGTGTGCAGTGACCACATCGAGGCGCTCCCCTATTGGGCTGTGTTGCGGATTGGTGAGACAGCGTGGGCTGAGCACACCTGCCCGGACCACCTAATGGATTGGCTCACCCTGGTGTTCCTTGAACACGACAATGACGTACTATTGGAACACATTGCACATGAAGCTGCACGGGCATTCATGGACGAGTAACTACGTACCTGCAGCCACATCCTATTGCCACCCACAGCACATGGCCCAGCAACTTGTTGCACAGTGGGGATTGCTCACATATCCCACCAAAACAGAGGACACGTCTGCCTTCGGTCGGGCTCTGGATGCATGTGCATTGAATAACGCGTGTGCACACACACCTGTGCAAGGCGACGCAGGTCCATGGTCCGAGCAACACAGTGTCGTCTGGCAACGTTGCCAATTCGGACACACTGCTGGGTGAGAGCACACACATGGCGATGTAGCACGACATCTGAACCTGTCGGACCCTCACACCTGATCACTGTCAGCAGAGCAGACAATCGGCGCACCCCGGAGGCAGAGCACCATGCAGACCCCATGTGCAGTGAGTCGTGCCCCCTCACACGGGGCACTGTGTAGACGCCAAACAACACATGACTCGTCCAGCAAGGCAAGGTGGACTGTGAGCGTTGCCATCCGTGATGAATCTTGTCCATTTCAGCCCCAACATTATCTGCCCCTCGACATGTACCCATGCTGCATGTAAGTGTCTTAAGCATGTCCCTGCCTGTTGTGGCCATTGCCTTGTCCGTACTGACACGCACATGCCAATAAAGCCTATGCCACTCCACTGGTGTCTAACTGTGAGGTGTGTTGTTAAGATTGTCCACTCGTGTGCCACAATGAGCCTCGTCCCAACACAGGGAGGAACTGACTGTCGCATGTGCAATGGGGTTTGTCCCTTTGGCAAGCTCCGCCTCTGTGAGCCAGACATTGTTTTGGGATAGGTGCTGGACAACATGTGCAGTTACATGACTCCAGCCATGTGTGTATGGTGTCCAACCTCTGCCCATGTGGAGCAATGTCATATATCACAACAGAATGTGTCCACACAGATGTGTGTATGTCGGAATGCGACGTGAAGTTCTGCTGTCACACGTGGCGTGGGATACCCCTCCTGGCCTGTCACCGTTTTGGTCACTCCTACACACGGCCCTATTCAACACATGGATGTGTGCCTAAGTTGGGGTTTTGTGAGATTTCTGTTGATGTGCAATGGGGTCACAGCTAGTACTCACCTGCACAGTCATCCAATTGGCCATGTGTCTCAGGGATAGACATGCGCATAGATGTCAGTTAGCAGGGTGTACCTTCATGTGCAATCATCGTCCCCACATCCAGCCATACTTCCATACGTGAGTGAACATAGTGATGACACATCTGTGTGATTCAGAATGTTTTATTCACATTCAGGTGATTGACGGAGCTGGAGATGTAGCTGCCCATCCAAGCCCACAACACATGGAAGCCCAGTGGTGGCCCAACCAGAGTCCTTTGGGGAATGCACAGTGATTGGGAAGAGGGAGAGTGTAGTCTGCAGCAGGATTGCTGTGTGATTGTCCAGTGGTGAAGCAATGGCAGTCCGTGTCGGGGTCCGGGTGAATGTCCCAGGGTGTTCCGGAGGTCAGTAGGAGGTATTTCCCAGGGCATGATGCATAGGTCATGACCAGGCAGGGACAGGCCATATGGCGGTGATGGATGCTACTGCCTCCTTCCTCACACAGTAGTTCCCATCCCCTTCTCACTCCCCTGATACGGGTTCTGTGTCCGGTGTGTCCAGTGTGTGTGGCGGGGTGATGGCTGTGTGCCCCTGACACATCAGACTGCGTAGGTAATGGGGCAGCATCACGGTGTGCCAGGGGCACATCAGGGTTCGGAGCTGTGTGTGTCGATGTTCCCACTGCAGTCATCTGGGAAGGGCTCAGTGGCAGCAATGGCAAGCTGGAGTACTGCAGGGTGTTGCTGTTCCCAGCCACTACTAGCTGGTGTCCAGCATTGGCAGACATTCTTCCGGCCTGCATCTGCTCCATGGTGTCCATTGCCCTCTGCATCCGTGCCAACTCTGTGCTGTCATGGCTGGTGCCTGTCTGACCAGACAGCGCTTCTATTAGACTCATGGCACCAGCGAGGTTAGCCAAGGTCTGTGGCGGAGCATGGTGCGTACAGGGGGTGTCCGATAGGGACTGTACGTGGTCCCTAATGGGACTCAGACACCCACGTATGGCATCGAGTTTGGCTGCCACGAGCTCGAAACCCACCCGCAGCTGTTGGGCCAACTCCACCTGGCAACCCAACACACAACGTTGGAATTCCATGTATTGGTCGGGGGGTCCTGGGAGACAGCCGTGGTGGTGTGTGTTTCCTGCGGTGTGGTGTGTGCAAGTGGTGGGGTCACCTTGAGGCAGCTGGCCTGGCCTGCTCCTGGGGGTGGGGTGCAGAGGCTGTCCAGCATCCATTGGAGGGTGTCTTGACATGTGTGCAGGTTGTCCTCTTCATCATCAATGGTGGGATGTGTGGTGTGCTCTGCAGGGGGTGTTGTTTGTCTCTCTGCAATGTAAAGGGGAGATGCAGGTTAACAGAGTTTCACATGTATGGTGATGATTTGCAGATGTTCACATTCAGACTGCATGCCAATGTACATTGTGACTGTTTTGGGGGAGCTGGCTATTTGATGGCAGTCAGTGTGTTTTTCGACTACATGACGGATGTGTGGTAGTACCCGTACATTATCATCACACAGTGTCAGGCAATGCCAGATGTGGGTGGACAGTTACTACGCACGAGAGGAACCTGTTGTGGGCTCTGTCCTGTGGTGCTGGTGTTGCACTTTGTACCACATTGCCTTCATTGCGGATGTCCTGTGATTGGTATGTGTGTGTGCTGCATTGTGGGGGAGTTGCCCCTGCAGCTCTGATTTTGTGTAGCCTTCTCCCTTTGAGGTGGGGTGCCTTTGAATTGTGTGCTTTTCGGGGCCTGATTTGCTTTTGACTTGGGTCATGTGTGCTCGCGGACTGTTTTGTGGCCTGGTGCATTGTTCGTCTGCTGCGTGTATTGTAAGGCATGGGTTGTGGGTGCACGTGGACACGTCGGAGTGTGACCTGCTCCTTTACGGACGTGATCCGCACTTGGCTACCTCCATGTCGCTTCGTGGGCCATGTCATTTTTTTGGGGCAGCTGCCATGCTATCGGACATGCAGTGTTACTTGCATAGTCAGTGTGTCACGGAGCCGCTGCTTTGCTGGATTCAGCACATGTGCACGGGTCGGTTGTGATATTGGTGATAGGGGGGGGGCCCTCTGTGCACATTGTGGATGGGGGCCTTCTTGGCGTTTCTATGTGTGCTGCAGTGTGCCAAGGCATTCAGGGACATGTTCCACGGTCATTGTGGGTGTGCTGTGTGCTGCGCGTAATTGTGCATGTGTGCCATTGTGCCCATTTCCCCCCGTCCCTAGTGGTTACTCACCCTGTTGCTGTTGGGTCAGGTCGTATCGTGCTGTGTCCAGGCCCCCCAATCCTGCCACAGTCTCCTCACTGCTGACTGTGGCCACCATTTGCTCCAGCTCATCCAGCTCCTCCTGTGTAGCAGGACTCCCACCTCCAGTCGCCGTTGCTGCCTCCCTGTTGGCGGCGAGCTTATGTTTGGTCTGCCTTTTCAGATCATGCCAGCGCCTCTTGACCTCCTCCAGTGACCTCCTGGACACTCCGACTGCATTGACGTTGGTGACGATGGCCTGCCATATTTCGGTTTGGGTTGCCAGTGCCGCAGTGGAGGTGCCGAACAGTTGTTGATGGTGTTCGGTCACCCCCGTGACGATGATCTGGTCTTCCTGCGGACTGAACCCGGTCTTCCTCTTCCTCTTGTCCTTGCCCTTCCCGACAGCGGGGTTCCTGGATGGTCCTCCGTAGGGCTAGTGGTGTTCGGCTTGTCCTCTGCAGTTTGAATTGTTTTGGGGATTTTTTTTTCCGTTCTTTTATGGTGCTTTTTCCCGCCTGACGCGTGGGATTTACAGGCCTGTGGCTGGTGTTCGCTGATTTCTGTACCGCGATTGGCCTCATCGCATGTTTTCTCGCATTCGCGTTTCGCATTTTTTCGGCATGGTGTTGATTTTCACGCTGGCATTTGACGCGTTATCTGGTGACTATCGCATGGTACCGCCTTGTTGTGAATTCCACGTTGACACGGGGTTATTTTCCCGTGATAGGCTGCATTATTGAAAGTTGCGTTACGCTACTCTTGCAGTAGTTATCACACGTTCTTGTGAATATACCCCTGCATTGCTCTGAATTGCCTCTCTTTCTGAGACCTTTGGCGGGGGAGCACCAGCCAGTACTTTTAATAGATTCCTCACATCTTTGAGTTCTCTGGTCAGTGGCGGCTCGCCGAGGGAGTGCTGCGGGGCTGTGGGGCGGGGCAGGGTGGGGGGGTAGTGGAATCCGACATACGACGGACAGGAGTAAGGTGAGTAATGAAATAAATAAAATAATTTACCTTGTGCGCGATGCATCGCCGAGTTGGTGATGCAGCGCGCGCAAGGTAAATTGTTTTATTTATTTCATCTATCTCTTAAGGGTGACTATTTTACCTTTTTACATGTAATAAATATGTAAGCATCATCCACATAAATCTGAATGTTCATGGGACCACTGATGAGAAAGCCTTTAGTTATTTACCTCTTTTGATAGCTATTTAGATTTTCAGCAATATTCAGCCTATGTTTATGGATATGAACTAACATATAAATAGCAAATGATGGCGATTCAGCAACGTGTCTTGGAATTATGTATTTTGAAATTCATTCTCTATTTTATTAAATGAAACTGTAACATTTCTACTGAGAAAGTAATTATTTTGACTCTAATCAAAACACACAATTTATACGCATATAAATTAACAGGGAAATAGCAAATTATTGAGATTTAGCAGCATGACATTGAATTACGTATTTTGAAAAGACATTCTCCATTTTATTACATTGTACTGACACTGACATTTTTCTATGCAACAAAGTAATTATTTTGATTTTAATCATGAGACACATTGAGCAGGATAAGCTCAATAAGTCATAGAAGACAGAGAGGGCCGGTACTGAGCCTGGCAGTGGATTAAAGACGGATAAGTAAGGTATGATTTGTCGTGGTCCATGTGATCTTTGGTGCCCATCTTGACCACTGCAACTTATTATACCTTGGTTTATCATTCGACCTTATGAATCGCATCAAACTTGTACAAAACGCTGCAATTAGTTTACTTCTCAGCCTTTTATTCCAAGAGTCTACCTTTGGACTTCCCACAAGCCTTCTCTTGCGGTCATTCCGTCCATCAATTGTTTCTTTTGCATATGTTGCCCTAAGTGGGAAGGGTATGCCCAGACGTGGGTCCCGTGCTCACTACAACACTGGATTCAAGCTAGCCTGGCTGATGAAGGGTGATGCCCTGAAACCGGTCCCAGGATGCTTGTTTCCAGTCCAAGGAGGACCTGGCTTGGCAGTTCGGGCTGGACTGTTCCCACAAGGAACAGGGTCAAGATTGATTTGCATATGGCTGGGTCCAAACTGGGGTGGTGTGGTGAGCAAAAGAATGATGGATTTAACCCAGATCTATTGACTAGATCATTGTGACTGGGGGTGAATGTTGCATTGTCCAGCATTCCGTCCATCAATTGTTTCTTTTGCATTCTCTTGCGGTCAAGCAAGGCATCACTGAGAGCCCCTCTTTCTATTTCAAAATTCCTGGGTCCTGTCTTTTTGCAGCAAGTACTTTAGCATACTGTACTCTTCTACGGCAAAATGCTTAAACATTTTGAAAATCTCTAAAACTCGTAAGAGCGGACGTTAATTTTAATACCAGGATGCTAAATGGTGGAAGTCCCTTCCTCTCAATTTGAGAACACATGAAAATTATAGTGCTTCGTGAAAACATATGTAAACCTGGTATTTGCTAGAGAACTGATCATTCTTGTGCTAGTTGTGGTCATTTCCATTAGAACAAGGACACAGTTGTTGGCAAACCTATGCCTAACAAAAATCAGTAGTCTATTACAACGTAAGAGGATTGACTTTGGGTCATGTCAGTTTTTCTCCTTGTAAGGAGAATATTGCTGTGGTTGGTTTGATGTTCCTGCTAACGAACAAGGAGTTTTATATTAAACGTTTTGTGGGAACAAAGCAAAATGCCTCCATTTTAGCCTCACATGGGCTAGGCTGCAAACATGGGCTAGACTGCAAACACCAGGAATGAGTGCAACTTCCTCCCATCTTCCAATGTGATGAGTGTGTCAAAGGGTGATCCCTCACTCCCTTTCAGCCTGCCAACCAGGTTACAGTAACCTACCTGTCCAATGTGATCATTGTTTTACCTTACCGATTGGCCTTAGTTGTTGCAATTACAAAGTTATAAAGTTGTGGAGCCATTTTGTGCAACAGTTGCAGATAAATCCCTGCAGAAGCTACTCATTGCATGACATCCGCACGTAAGAAGTTGCTGTAAATAAGAGCAATGTAAACTTTATTGTTATACAATGCTGAATCATCAGGCCAAAGTACTCCAGACAAGAATAAAATGAGGAATTTCTGATAATGAATTGAAATCAATTAATAATGACTATGGCATAGTACCCTAGGCTTTAGGTGCTGGCCAGTGCTCTTATGCACGGGTCTGCAGTTTATGGCTGTGCCATATTGGTACCCATCATGAGGTGACCAACAATCGCCATCATTTTTCTAATGGCATCTACATTACATGCCTTCCAAGCTCTGCTCTTGTTGCAATGCAGATCACAGTCAAATCAATGAGAAACACATTCACCCTGCAATATCGCGACCAGAAACAATGTTTGATAATATTTCAGCGGAAATAGGAACTTTTAAAATAGGTAGACATGATGAAAAGAACCAGGCCAAAGGTGGCATCCAGGAACTTTAGAGAGAAGTAAGCCCACTTACCTGTATAGTTGTGGGATTCAACAAAATGGGGTGGCATAAAATTCAGCAGGGTATCAGGAATCAATATTTGCATGCAGGTTTCTTAAGCTACTGGCTAATACATTCCTCAAAATATTAAGAGCGCATTGTTTTTTTAAAGCACATCCGCCATTCTTTGTCATTGTAAATAATATGTGTTATTACCCAAATTAATGCCACTTAATTTAACCGACTTTGAAAAGATGGGAGGCTGAGTTGGCCTTGGCAAGATTCTGTCTCACAATCTGCAGATGGCAGAGTCACTGTATGTGATTTCTGGGGATTAAAATGTTTTTATGTTCCAGATTAAGGGAAATATGATCCAGCCTTGTTTACTGGATCCCATGAATCTGGAACATGCACTGATTCTGACCATCAGTCTTTGTTCAACACCTGAACGTGGCCATAGAAATTAGAGTGTCTCTTCGATTGGATTGAAATCTTCCTGGACATGCTTGATCTCTGTAGCTGTTTGAGCAGTGGCGTAGCTAGGGGGGGGCGGACCGAGTTTTCAGGCGGCAGCCGGCCCCCCTTCCCCCCGTTCTTACCTGCGGCCGTTGCGGCCGCTACCACCCCCCGCTCTTCTATCATTCTGCCGAGTGCGGCAAACGAAACGCAGGGGCCGCCACGGGCAGCCTAAGGCCTAGCTACGCCCCCCTGTGTTTGAGCTTTTATAGTGTAGGCTGAAGCTGCCTGTATCCTCCTGGGAAGGGGCAAGCATAAAAGCCCCTGCCGAAGTTCTTCTTTCCTTCCCTGGTACTGTCTTTACCTGCGTGGAAATCCCTTGAAAGGCTATGGATCCACAGACATGGGCACAACACTTTGAAACCCTCTGTGCCTCTTAGAAGAGAACATTGGATAGCTGTCAAAAACATCAATTTCTAGAAGTGCATGAGAGCAGAGTGATCATGCCGCCTGGCAAGCATGTTTACTCGATGCACAATCTTTTGTTGTTTTTGCTATGGACCACTAGAACACCAGGGTCTGGTGTTGTAGTGGTCCATCATCTAGGTCTTCTATCCTTTTCTTTGGGTTGACCTTCGACCTTGAGTGCACAGCTACTGACCCAGAGCCTCTACTGCCTAAAGCTAGCTAAATATTCCCATGTTGAACAACCAACACCACTAACCCTATACTCATGCGTTAGGTTTACCTTCCTCGAAATCAATAAACATTTTGAACTTTGAGACACTATCCACTTCTTTTACAGGTTAACAGGTACACTGCTTTTTGTTCGTCCCTGATTTTCCTTCGCCTCTGTATTCTATTAGATGTTCTCAATTGCTAGGTTCGCAACCAGTTAACTTTACGAACTGTGGGACAACGTGACTCCACTTTGGTGGGAGGATTGTGAAGCCTACATTTTTCCTTGTAGTTATTGCTGTCAGCTGAGGACCATGATAATTGTATTGCTTGCAAACATTGTGTCACCTGTTTCAGGGGCTTCATAACTGTATTGTTATTTTTGTCGCAGGACTGGGATGGTGTTGGTGATTACCTAGTAGAGCAGGCAGTGTGCACAGCCGGGGACTCTGGTTTCATTACTGCAATATTTTACGTTAATTGTGTATTGTTGAATGATTTCTACCACTTGCCATAACAATCATATATAAATATATTTTTCTGCGGTATTAATAAACTACTCTGTATTCAAAACTCTGACTTGCCCTATTTATTCCACCTGCAATAAGTGGTACTGCCTCTGTTGCTCCCTCATGGGGGGTGTCTGAATTTAACTCTATGGATGCATACTTATTAACTTATCCCCTTCCTTCCTCTTCTCTTGACCCTTTATCTGCTGTGAATCTCATGTGACTCTCTTTCTGCCCCAACCATTTCCTTACCCCTTCCCCCTCCTCCTTATTTATCCTTCTACATTGCTCTATACCATCACATTTCTCATCTCCCCTCCTTCCTTTGGTTACCAAGGGGCATATTTACAAGGGCCTTATCTCCGCTTTTTTGGATTTAAAAGCCAAAAAAGCGGAGATAATATTAGCGCCCTATCTACAAGGGGATGCTAACATGCAGTAGCGCATGTTAGCACCCTTTTTCCCGACGCCTCGCTTTGCATCTCTAATGAGATGCAAAGTGGGCGTCACTGGGCAGTACAACCTTGAAAATATCGCTGATGTGCACATCGCGATATTTACAAGGCGGCCCACGCATTTTAGCAGACGTTAGTTTTGGGCAAAAACCGCTGTTTTCGCCAAAACTAACGTCTGCTAAATCCTGACTCATGTATGTTTAACATGGGGGTGGATTCTTGTGTTACGACCGCAGGGTCGTATCATCAAGCATATCGCCGTTTTGCAGGGAACATCGCTGGAAAACCAGCGATGTTCCCTGCAAAACGGCGATTTCCCCGCTATCGCTGGAATTTACATCGTCCTGGAGAAACGTGTTCTTAATAACGCGCTAACAGGGCAATAAATTCCAGCGATAGACGGCGATAAATACAAAAGCGCTAAGCGCGCTTTGCGTTATTCATCGCCGTCCGTTGCTGATATGCCCCCAAGATTTTTATTGTTTTTTGTAAACATATCTCCCTTGTCTTCCAGCCCTCTGTAAAGTGCTCAAATAAATTATGTTGCAGTGACACTATAGACAAATAAGCAAATAAATAAATAATAATGTTATACATTATTTAGACGTACTCAACTCCACCTTCTTTGAGTTAGTCTTGACTATTTATTGTCATCTACCCAAAGAGTACAGGATGCCTAAGAAGACCAACTATCTCTTGCAAACATGAACTCTGGAGTTCTGGTTAGTGGAGTTCCTCCCATTTTTTAATTTGGAGAACCTTAAACCAACGGAAAACGCACATGGATCCAACATATTTTATGTCCAATAGGATTACCACCTTCCTCCAGTTCATTATGGACACTGTTTCCAGTCCTGAATGTAATTAGATAGACTAATGCATTCTGGAGGTAACATTCTTGTTCTGCTTCCATTGAATTAATTAGACTAACACCTGAAGCTAATGATTTGTAGGTGAATAATTGAGTTCTGGAGACTGCAATGACCTGCACTGAGGTGGTCACCCTATTTTCCATATACAGCCAATATCACTTATGTTTCAAAAACAGGGTGCACTTTACTAATAATCTCACAGTGCTTAATTGGTAAAAGAATAAGTGCTGAAAGCTTCCTTCAGAAGCCTGCTGCTGGCGCCATCAAAGGTTGGGGTACTGAGTACCACGGGTAAGCAGTGTTGATTCGACCTCCTGCCTCTTTAATCCACGATCGGATAGTCCCTGTCTCTTTATCTCACTCTTAAAGATTCATTATCATCCCTTCTTTATCCCTTTTGCACTGTTTTCCCATGTTTCTCTGCCTCCTTCTTCGTCCTTTTCGTGCTTTTCTCTCTCTTGCTCTGGATCAAAGTGTATTGAGGAAAATTAACACCGGTACCCAACAATGTGTGCCCACGGGCTCCACTGGCAGCCACAGCTCAGATTAAGCACTAAGGGCCAGATGCACAAAGCATTTTTACATTCGTAAAAGGCCCGATTAGCAGAATCTGGCCGTTTGCGAATGCAAAAAGGCATTTTTATCTGTACAAAAGGCCAATTGCGATTCGGTACCCTGTTACTGAATCAAAATTTGGGTTTGCGCTTCGGTATTAGGAAAGGGCGTATTTATAGCATCCCTTCCTAATAATAAATCGCAGTGGTATGTGTGAATGTTTTGCAATCAAAATACGGTCGCTAAACAATCACATTTTACCACCTACTTCAAGTAGGTGGTAACCCATTAGTAAATGAGAAGGGATCCACAAGGGACCCCTTCCCATTTGTGAATGTTTGTAAAAAAAAATTGTTTAAGCAGCCCTACTCTAAAAAAAGGAAAAGAAAACTTCTAATTTTTTTATTTAAACACATCCCATTTTCCTTTAAGGAAAATGAGTTGCATTTAAAAAAATTAAAAAAAGATTGTTTCATTGAGAAGCAATCACACTCATGGTGGTCTGCTGACCACCCAGCACGCAACTATCCCTGTGATTTTTGTGATTCCCAATGGTTCGCAAACCGAGACCTACCTCATTAATACTCATGAGGTAGGTCTATTTGCGACACACTAGGGAAGTGCAAAATTGTAATGCACACATTTGTACATGGGTGCTTGCAATTACCAAATAGTGAATCACAAAAATTTATTATTTGGTAATGGCAAATGATTACCTACATAAATCTGTCCCTAGAACTCTAACGAGTTGTGATTTAAGCTATTAAATTTCATCGTTATTAAATTATTTTCTTGTATTTCAAGAATTATTGACCCGCTTGTACCATTTTCCTATGCATGTGCTAATGACATGCTGGCGATAAAAAAATAAATCTAAGCAATATAGGGGAGGAATGCAAATCTAGGATTTGTGTGATTTGTGACACAAGGGGTGTGATATCAGTATACTCACAAGACTGTGGGGCAGATTTACAAGCCCCTTGCGACACATTTGCGTTGCCGTTGCGTCACTTCTGTGACGCAGCGGCGTCGTAAACAATGCGCCATGTTGCGACATATTTACAACGTGACGTATCTAGGAAGATGCGTCACGTTGTAAAGCCCTGCGCTACATTATACCTGCGTCAGATATAATGTATGCAAGGGTGGGCGTTCCGTCGCAAGAAAGCCTCGTAAAAGTGACGCAGTGAAATCTACAAGATTATACTGAGTCACTTTTACGACGCCGATGCGTCAAAACCTTACGCCTGCTTGAAGCAGGCGTAAGGAGTGACGCAGCATAATAGGAATAGGCCGCCCCTGAGCATTGCTGGAGTTGTGTCGCGCTTGCTACACGACTCCAGCAATGCGCTACCCTTACGACAAAAAATGCGACACGCATCTGTCTATCCTTGCGCCACGGTGCGCCGCATTGTAAATGCGACGCATCCGTGGTGGCGCAAGGGTATTTTTGCGTGTCGCATCTTTACTGGCGCATCCCTGCTAATATGCAGAGATGCGCCAGTCCTTGTAAATCTGCCCCTGTGTGTTCATAGTCACAGTCTTAGAGATACGTGAAACCTATACATGCTGCAACACAGGCAGTGTTGTTTGCAGTTATACTGAGAATTTGAGCAGAAACTGCAATTCAACGTGTACTCTTGTATAGCAAAGCGCGTTTATGACCCAGAAATCGCATTTTCACAGGTGACGAAA
Source organism: Calotriton arnoldi (assembly GCA_963921515.1). NCBI lineage: Eukaryota > Metazoa > Chordata > Amphibia > Caudata > Salamandridae > Calotriton > Calotriton arnoldi. The sequence goes on along the minus strand of CAWUFW010006242.1, from coordinate 621,658 downwards.
GCTTCCAAGCAAAGACAGCAAGTGACTATAATCTGAGACTTGCTCTATCATCAGATACCTTTTATGTGCTTAGAGCAGCCGGGGAAGTAATTGGTTCTACTTATAGCAGACGCAAGTTCAGCATTTCAGACCGCTTTTTCCTAAGTGATAGACATTTATCGCCACAGAGTGGAGACTGGAGATACGACGAAAATAGTAGGTTGTGAAGAGACATCTAGACAGAAACATGTGAGTAAGGAGGATTTTCATAAAGCGGGTGTGGTTATATCCAATTGGCTGTCTGGTTGTCATACAAAATAATGGATAAATAGCCGAATTGGAAAATATGGAATAATACAGAAAAACATCGTACTAGGGTGACGTGTTTTTCGGCAAGAACAAGTAAAATAACGTTTTTTGTTCAATACACATATTACTAAATAAGAACATGTTAAACACACTGCTTAGAGAGAACACATCTGTCACCCGATAGGTACACTTGGGTTTTTTGAGAAGATGTGATGCCATTTTATACCTAAATGCCATGGCGGATACATTATGTCATGGGATCTAGTGCAAGGAAGAAAATAGCCACCCCCCCCCCACCCCACTGTTGTTTGAACAGTAAAATGCAGCAATAATCAGAGTTCAGTGGAACCTCAGGTCCTGGGCTCCGGTTCAACTGCACCTGCTGCACCAATGGACGCTACGCTTCTGCTTTAATGATGCTGCAGTTTCGTAAACAGTGTAGTTCACAAGCACTTCTCCGTCTCGCATTACATATTACAGATTTTCTTATCAAACGACTGTTTTACTGGCTGAAATACTCGATTTGATTCAAATATTTTTGAGATAATGTACCTGGCCTAAAAAGCGGAATGTTTCTTAACAACGCAGGCTGCCGTGGCAGGAAGAGTACAGACCAAAGAACGATGTGTTGTTTGACGTGTTTACATCTGGCCCAGATTAGCTGTCTCTCTTGTCAGGCTGGCACATATCTTAATGGAGTATCCATCCCATGAATCACATTGAGTGGATAACTGTCGAGATGTCACCTATGTTATTTATTTATCTGTAGTCCAAATACATTGCAACAGGCCTTGGCAAGTTCTCAGAGAGGGCAGCCTGGCTCGTCTTCAATCAATCAAGCTTTATTGAGTCAGGTACAGTAGAAATCCTTAAGCTGAGATGTACATTTTTCAAGGGTTTTCTTCACACTGTGATCTGCAGAGGAACAACTAGACGACAGGTAGCAACACCCTGAGATAATCTACACTTTACATCCGTCAGGCATGGTTACTAGAATGAAAGGCAAGGGCTTGCATAACAGAAATTTAAGTACCCTAAATTGACCTCTCTACATAACTTTATAGGAAATACACTATTTGAAGATTTTATTAAAATGAAAACATGAATGAAGATTAAACGAGCATTGGCAATGGCAGAAACTTTGGCTGTAATGTGCTGCACCCTGCACTCTCACAGTCACGCCCACCACTCTGTATTCACATTCACAGAGTCTTTTACCTCTGGTGAACTAGGAATCCGAGGCAGAACCGAAAAAAGAGCATTTCCCTGCACTAGTGTGATAAAACGTGTACAACTAATAGAGCGTGAGAAGAGGAGCAAAGCATGTGAGGGAGAATGTAGGGATGATGCAGAGAGCTGAGACACTCAGGACAAGCGCCAATAAGTGCCAAGAGTCCAGTGCAAGGTCATTTTAACAAGATCTGTTTATTCACTGACCACCTGTGGAGGAATTCAAATTGGAATTTAACGGAAGTGTGCTGGGATAAATTAAGTAACAGGCATGGCAGCTGCATTTTACACACTCAAGACAACAGATAAGATATTTAGGTAAGCAAGAAACAGGATGATATAATTGCCTGGTATCACCAACACTCTCCATTCAACTAGTAGGCAAGCAATAATTTTGTATGTACATTTGTAAGTATGTTTGTATGTATGTATGTATGTTTTGGTATTTCTAAGGCACATACCCAGCTGGCTAACAAAGGAGCTCTCTACCGGGGGCAAGCTCCAATGGGGATACATGGGGTGAGGAACAGAGGGAGGTGTGAGAGCTAGTAGAAGGACTGAGAAGGGTTGCATGGCAAAATAACAGTCAAAAATTTTGATATACAAAATATCGCCCAAAAATGCAAAGGAACAAAAATATCACCTTTACATATTTTGCATGTGAAGGACAAAATACTGTCTGCAAAAATTTGGGAGATAAAAATTTTGTCACAAAATAGGTAAGAATATCAACTTTTAATATTAAAGAGTATGTTAACTTTAAAAATAGATGTACTTAAAAGATACAATTAAAGCAATACATATAATATAAAAATGATAACATTATGGGGCCGATTACGATGTCGGTCAGAAAGCCTCCGACAGCTAGTTGGAAGCTTTCCGACTGCAGTCGGAGGCTTTCTGACCGACATAGTCAGTTTGCGGTCCGACCGCCGAATTACGATGTCACCGGTCAGAGCTTGAACTGGTCAGTCATTCCAAAGCGGTTCCGACCGGCTCTCGGAATCTTCCGGCAATAAAAATATATACTGTATATCCGGTATAAAAATATATACTTTACAATAAATGAACAAAACATAAAGATAAATAAAGTTGTGAAATAAACATGAATAAGAAAACGAAAAATACTAAAAATAATTATCGATATTTAAGGACACATTACATCAAGCATTTATACAGTACCTATGCAATAACATAATTAACATTACAAAAAATCTTACAAATAAATTTAAATAACTTATAAACTCAAATCACAAACTATAACTAAAAACAAAAAAATCACATTTGAAAATTAGACTTGTAGGGGTCAAATTTACTATTCCTACCATTAAAGTAAGCAACAGTAGGAAAAGTGTTGAACTTTGGAGGGTCAAATTTACTTTAACCACTTCAACCTAAGCAACAACAGGGAAAGTGCTGGACTTTGAAGGGGTCAGTTTTTCTACTCTCACTCCAGGATCACTAGCAGTAGAGGAAAGTGTTGGATTTTAGAGGAGTAAGATTCACCATTCCCAATCCAACCTGAGCAACAGTAGGAACATTGTTGGACTTTAAAGGGGTCAGATTTGCTATTCCCATTTAGATGTAAGCAACATTAGGGAACTCGTTGGACTTTGGAGACGTGGGATTTACTATTCCCACTCCAATGTATGCAGCAGTAGGGAAAGTGTAGGACATTGGAAGGGTTATATTTTCTACTCCCATCCCTCAATGTAAATAATATACATAGTAATTAACATAAAATTGATTTGACAAATACATAACAAATTTAAATTATGTTTAATATTATAAAATTCATAAACATAATTACAAATCTAAAGTTATATATTAAGAGTTAAGAATACAAAAAACATAGAAATATTTACTAATTAAAAGTATTGCAAAAATATATATTTAAAATCCTTCCTATCCTACTACCCCATAAATCAAACCCTCACCTTAACAAATGAAAATAAAACTCGAATTAAATCAACAATACACATTTATTTAACAAACAATAAATAATATAAAAACGTATTGCAATCAATTTAAAAACAAATTACAAAAATCAATTAAATATATTACAAAATCAATAAATCAAATTAACCTATTAAGAATTACAATTAAGTCCCAATTTAGTTAAAATGATTTGATAAATAATTTACAAATAAAGTAATTTAAATAATTAATAATCAATCTAACAAATATGTATTGAAACAAAATTAAAAATAACCATTAAAAAAATTCCCTCCCTATTTTCCTACAAACCTAACAACCAACAAAAAAAAATTCAAATAAAATAAACAATCTTTCAAGTAAATTTCCAAATCAAAAATAAAATAAACTTAATATAAATTATTTAAAGTAACCAGAAAAAATATTCTTAACTTGTATATTCTGTCCCATGTTATTTTTGACATCACAATATTTTTCACATGAGATTAATGTCCCCCAATATTTTTGATTTAGTACTATATTGGACAAGTGTGAGAAGTCAGCCTGTCTGAGGTAGTGTTCTTGGAAGAGGTGAGTTTTCAGTTTTTTCTCGAATTGCAGGGGATGCTGTTCTGTTGTCGGAATGGGTGTTGATTCAAATCCTAGGCTGAGAAGGCACGTTTTCTTATTTTCTCCTTCCTGCAGTGTTTATTCTCTATTCTGGCAAAGTTGGAGCATCTCACCTGCTGTTGATCTCCAGACATTGTTGGTTTATTATGTAGGTAGACAAGGCTCTTGGTGTTCACTGTCCTGGAATTTAATGGAATCTTAAGCACAAGGGTGATGTCAGATTTCTTCAGTCCCTTCAAAAGCCTTGCTGCTGTAGGAAGGATGCCTTTCAGGGCTACAAGGGATATCACTGGGATGCTGTTGAGCAATGGGTCACCTCCATCTAGGTGGTATGAGGCTAGGCATTAAACTGTTGCTTGAAGGTCTTCTCCTGGGGATAAAGGTTTCATTTTTTTTCAGGAGAAAGAATTGTAAGCAGGCTGTTTTGTTCTTATTTGCAATGTGTTCTTTGAGCGAGGTTTAAGTTAAAGGCGAATCTTAGGGATTTTACCTGTTCTGACTGTTGGGGTCTGATGCCCATTAGGTGTCAGTTGGAGAGCCATGACTGTGACAACGCATAGAATTTGGGCTCCTTTTCCCTTGCCCCCTGTGACGGAAGGTTATAGATGCCTGAGGAATAAAAGGAGATAGGATCAACTGCAATTTTCCAATTACAGTGTAACCAATGTGGCCAACCAGTAAAGCTCAGAGTCAATTGATGGGATTAAGTATGGATTTATTACAAATTTGAAGCCAAGCTGATGTAAATCAGTCGCAGAAACATAGCATAAAAATAAAGATTTACTGAGGGATATCCTAAATAACGTACAAAATATATCCTCAATAACAGAAAGCAATGTAGCTGTAGCTGCAATGCAGGAAATGAGAAACAGAGGTCCTAATTTCAATGTTGGTCGGACGAGTGTCTAACCGACATCGTAGCAGAAATGGGAACGTCCGACAAGGAGTCAGCTGTCCCGTTTCCATTATTATGATGGAACCGCATTCACAACGGTCGGAAAGTGTTTATTTTCTATTGAGGCTTGTGCTGTGGGCTGCAGCACAAGCCTCAATAGAAAACATACACTTTTAAAACATCCATGCCCTGTGTGGCAGGCCCCATTAGGTGCCTGCCACATGGGGCATGGATGTTGGAGGGGCACCACAGGTGCCCCCAGATTTCATGACGGAGGCTGTGGGGGATTGGGGCCCTGCTAGGGCCCCCCAAAATCACTTTCTAACAACCTTTCTATGTCAGAAAGGCCGACATAGAAAGGCTGTCGAAATGCACATCATAATCCTGACGACGTGCTCGAGCAGGCACCACTGCCATTTAGGAATTATCTGTCCGACCAAAGCCCCGACGGCATCTCCGATCCGGTCGTAGGTGTCAGTCTTTCCCCCAGCCTGCAGCGCTCTGACCGACTGCATTGTAATGCGGTGGTCGGACCACTGCTTCCGATGTTGGATGGATCACCACCGATTACCTGTCGATGACGACCTGCCCGACATCAGAATTAGGGATAAAGTCTGGTGAGTACATTGAAAGTTTCGATCCTCTTGCCTATACATGAGGTTGTCTAAGAAGATCTACTAAACCCGATTCTAATCTAGAAATCAGGAAAACCCTTTAAGTCAGGGAAGCAGAGAAATGTGTCCGCATAGCAAAACCTCTGCAGACATTCTCTAAAGGGAAAAGAATACTGTACAGCATTAAACCACACAACAGAGATGTCGCAAAGAGTTCTGTACCTTTCAAAATCTAAAGGGAATCAAGCTAAAGTGTAATCCTCAATTATACCTACAACAGAACCTTTGAGAATCCAAAGTCACACATCTCATTAATAACCATCTTCAAACAACAAAACTAGGCAACTACACCTGAGATTTATTTCCTTTGCTTTACACATTAAAATGTCCTTGGATACCTCCTGTCTTCCTATTCTGCACGAACAGTAGTTCTCCCTTAGTTCATTAAAATTTCTTGTCCTTGCCAAAAGATACTGCTTTCAAGTCTCGCTATCTCTTTCACACAATATCCCTTTCCTTAAGCATGAGCTCACGCAACTGCACCTGCAGAGGAGAGAAAAACATTGCATCCAAAGCAAGCATTTACGTTAAAAGTTAAACAGTAAGAAATCCCAGTGCTTAAGGCCTTTGGCCAACTGAGTGCAGCAAGCATCTCAAAACATGTTTAAATGCATGATTACAGATACATATACGGTTACAATATAGATGTAAAGCACTATTCAAGTGGATACATTTCCAGCTATAGAATAAATGCTGGGTATTATTTAAAGCAATACATGAACATATAAGAATGACAATATTATTCAAACCACACAAATGTAGATATATTTGAAAACTGTAACTCATTGTTACTGTAAAGAAAACGTTATATGCACACTCATATAAATGTTGAGATTACACAGTAGATGCACTTTCTGTAGTTGTTCAATTGCACTACATTACATTGATTAATGTTACATCTCACGAGTACATAAGGCCATACATAAACACATATGTGGCCTAGTTAGCCAGTAAAGAGTGGAGCCAAAAGTATGCTGCTTCAACTGAATCAGAGAATATTTGGCATTGTTGGCAAACAGGAAGAAATCAATATTTGTAATTAAGCATTTTCCTTAAAGCACTGCAAAAAAAGAGTTACATGTACCAACATGTTTGAGAACATGTAGGCAGCAGGTAAGATCAGTGTTTGGTCATGGCAGCAGGGCAAGGGGCGAGCCAAAAGATAGTGACTACCAACTAGAGGTCCACATCTGAGGATGATTCCCTAGAACCAGTAACTTCATTTTTTCAGGATCCAGGAATGTTATTTAAAAATTGTTAATGAGTTATTGTCTTTTAAGATACAATTTGTAACTTCTTGTAAATGTCTTAACACAGAATTCGAACAAGAAAATACAAGAGGGTGTAGAAATGACAAAATCACAATGGACAAATATTGAGTTGGAGACATATTCAATGTAAAGAGATTAGTTCTGTGATATAGTTGTTTTGAAAATGACAGAATATAGGAAGCCTCACTTCCAAAAAGTTTCCACATTACTGTTGTGTTCAACAGAGGATCCATCACATTTGTTTATGGCAGTTGTATCAGAGTTGCATTAATGGGAGCACTCCATGTTCATTGGAGGCATCCTAATTTATCAGAGGAAGTTGCACTGGAATGGCGTTCTTTGAAGAAAGTTCTGCAAGTAGAACCTTTTGGCTATGTGTGAATTCTGTGTGAATTTCTATAAGACAATACAATAATCTGTGTAAATACAATTCGGTAGGAAAAGTGAGGACCATTCCATTCGGTAGGAAAAGTGAGGACCATTCCATCCTGGTCTTCTGAATGACATTGCTGTTTTAAAAATCATATTGATTCTTGTAGAAACTTTGTGGTGTTTGTGTTAATTGGTATTTGAACCAAATCAAGAATGGAAGCTGGAAGCATTCAAGGATCTAGACTTGAGACCTTCATACATACCAATTGCGAGATGTTTTGATTACTGAATTGTCTGGGAAATCTGTAGATATTATTACAATATTAATTTCCAAACACAGGCTTGTGGTAGTATTTGAAGGGTGTATGAAGCTAGCAACTGAATAAGTGAAATACTCAGAAATATTCTAAATTCTCGGAGATATATTTCTAATGGGATGGGTATTTGTAAGAACTATGAATACTTATAAATAGTAATAATTCAGGAAGTTGTAGGGCTACTAGGGCAAAAAGATTCCATAATATTTTCCATGTCTTCCCTTTAAGCTACCTCAATAATAAAAAGTCAGACATTCTCGGGCAAGAGGAGAAAATTCAAGGCACAAAATTACCTCAGGCCCGGGCATCTAATTTTAGAGTCAGGAATCTAACTGTTATTTCTTTCCTGTTCTTAAAAAGTCAGAATATTACTGGTCACTGTCAGTTTGCAATGTTTCTTTTCATTTCCTTTTTAACCTCTGACTTTCTGCTGTGAGATTGTGTAGACTCACAGCAGTGAATAGGTTGGGAAGAGGTGTAAACATTTTTAAACTCTGGATACTCTGTCAAATCAAGTGTTTCACATATTTTATTTACATTTAACTTCAAAATGCAATGAAGCAAGCACTTCAGACGTTTGAGGGGAACTTCAGAGTTAGTATATATTTTTAGATAAAATTGAATACCAACATTGTAATAAAAAAGTAAAGCCAAAAGTACAAATTAAAGCAACCATAGGGATTAGATAAATGTTGAATATTTTCACAAAGTAATTAATAAATGAATGTTCAAATTTTTACTTTAAAATACTTTAGTTCATCCATAACTAAATAGTAAACATAACATTACAAATGTATTAAATGAAAAAAGACCTCTACAGCTCCACCTGAACTAGAGATCTGTGTGTGAAGGTCTCATAGTGTTAAATTACATAAACCCCCTCTATACAGAATTCACCAAGTAGTTCACAATAGGAAATTATTCCTTTTATAGTTGCCACAGATTTGATAATATAAAAATATCTTGCATTTTTCAGAGAATACAGAATGAAAGTAACCATCCTATTGCATTTGTAAACATGTTTACAGTGTAAAACCCAGCTCTCAGGGTGAGACAGAGAAGTCCAAGATAAGGTATTAAATGCCCTATGTTTAAATAAGAAGAGTACTGCACACGCAACTAAATCCTATACTCAAAATGTCAAATATTTCAGAGGGAAGTACAAATTGAAACTCTTCTATTAGTGTCCTCGTAGAATTGTCAGGGTGCAATCACTGAGTGCTTAATTTGAGCAAGTGGTTTCCAGTGCTCAGCACCTGCACTTAATTGCTGGCACTTAATTGCTGGAGCGTCCACTTATGACAGCTGCCACATGGTGGCGTGGTTTGTGCAATTTAAAGATGAGCAGAAAAACAGTTGTTTGTTAATTCAATATACATTAAAAACAACTAATATCTGCCACACAGCTATTCTTATAGCTTTGACAGCCTCGAACAGTCTGAATTGTCACATTCGTAGCAGTGTGGTGGTTACTAGTTGTGTTAGTACAGTGGCAATGTGTGATGCAAACTGCGGTAACCTCCTGAAGAGGGCCCAGCACTTATTTGTTTACAAATTAAGCACTGCAATCACTTACCCATAAGGAATGTCACAGTGTGCAATGAGTTCCATAAATGTACTCTGCTCCCATTATTTATGAAGGTCTGTATGACAATTTTAGCATCAGCAGGCTCTAATCCTAAAACCCAGCAATGATCTTATCTAAGCCCATTGGAAAATATCAGACATTTAACAATCAGAAAGATTAAGACTATGGAGAGTATCAAGTCATTCATGATGTAAAATGAGAGGTCTACTGCCTTTGTCATCACAATAAGTAATCAATAAAGCTAACCTGTTGGCTTTTGATGTGAACATACATTAATACAAAAGTGTGGTCTTTGACTAGAGAAACACATCCAACATTTTAGGCAGGCTCAAAGTATATATTGACCTGAGCCATAAAACCTCCTCTGGAGATAAACATTTTCTGGTGACAGACCAAGAGAAGGGTGATATGTATTAAGCCTTTTCTATTGCACTTTCCAGAGAATTCGCAATGTAAATCCCTTTCATATTGTATTTGTTAGACAGTTACAAATGTAAAACCTGTTCCACTTCAAGGAGTTTACAGTGCAAAAAACTTTTCCTATTGTATGTCTGAGATCTGACAACCCTATTCTTACTTTTGTCAGAGAGTTCAGAATATTTGAAATGCAGTCTTGTTATATTCCTCAGAGAGTGCACAATGTAAATCCTCTTCCTATTGCATTTATCACAGTTCATAAAGTGAAACCTCTTCTTAATGTATTTGTCAAAAGGTTCACACTGTAAAGCGTCTGTGTAGGATGTTTTGCAGGGAGTTCACAATGTAAAACCCTTTGGTGTTTTATTTTGTCAAAGAGTGCACTATGTAAAGCCACTTTGAATGGTTGGTGGCAAGCAGTTCAATGTAAAACCTCTTACTATAATATTTTTCAGAGTGCTGCTAGTGTGAACCCTCTTCCTACCAAATTGCTCTGGGATTTCATGATTGAAAGACCATTCCTATTGTACTTAACCTGGGGTCTCTATTGAAAATGCCCCTAATAATAATGAGGTATGGAGCTACCTCTTACTTGAACTAACAACCATTTTGTGATCAGAGGTTTGTGGAGATCGTTGTGTAGGCAGGGATACAACCCCTCTCTTAGTGCTGCTTCTTAAAGCTATTTTTCTGGTGATCACATTTGCCCTGGAATACAGATGTGCTGTGGTCAGGACTAAAAACCAATGAAATTCAGCAAAAAAATGAAAGATTGTCAGAAGGAGCAACCAAAACCTTTGCCTACAGTAGTAAAATATCGGTATCCATGTTAGAAAATACTTGCCAACAGGGTTAAACACAGTGAAATAACAATCTACCCATAAAAGAATATTATCTATATAATGCTTTTAACACTAAATAATTCTGCCTTTGTCATAACTTTTCATAATAAACAGATGAGGACCATGGTATCTGGCTTTTATCCAGTGAACCTGTGAGGCCTACCACCTTGATCATTAGTTTGTCATCATAACTAACTCAAACCTACTTTACTGAGCATAATCTGTACAAGCACTCCTTTTCCTTTGAAGCACACAACTTCTGCCCAACTAAATTCTGTAGGGAAGGAGATCAACATATAGGCAGAGCCAAAGGCCCTCTTTCAGTAATGCTTCTTCTTTTGTTGATCACAGAAGGTTGTTGTGTTATGTTATTTTATCTTAATTTTTTATGTTGTGTTGTGTTATGTTAAGCTATGTGGATTTGTATGGTGCACTAATCAATAAGGCTAATTAAGCAGTTTATGAAATAATTAATACACAAAGTGGCCCTTACATCTAAAAAGATTGAAATAACCTGAGGTTTGTGATTAGCAAATGAAGTAACCTCCTATCATTTGGCTGCTAGCAATAAACAATAGTCTGCTAGTCATAAGACCGTTCAACTCTCAGCAGAACTGATTAGAAAATGTGGACATGCAAGTCAAAAACAACATGAATTCAGGACATGGAACTGTAACAGATCACATGCAAAAACTAGAGTTTATTTTATTGAGTAAGTAAAGAAAAAATGCAATTTGCATTGAAATTCCACTTATGAGGTTTCTAATATAGCCCAAATACTTACTATTGATTAATTTTATTGATCGAAAAACGTGACAAGTAACACGTTGAACGTGAGATTGTGGAGCAATTCAAAGTACTACATTTGAAACCAGTTGAATGGTCACGGAAATAAGTATAAATTGTGAATGTTTGTGTACCATTGTAAAATCATACCTTTATTTCAGTTGACAGAACTGGAATAATTGCATTTCGCCCCACAATCAGAGTTACTGAGATGAGAAGACTGGTATGAGATCATATGGATTCTTAGGAGTAAGCAAATGCTCGGAACAGGCCAATGTTGAAAGTTAAAATGATCTCCTGCTCTATATTAAACAGTAACTCATGCAGCCACCATCTGCTATACCTTTAATTCGAGGCAATTCTGATATCGCTACCAGGAACAGAAAACAAACTATCCTATATTGTTGATTAAAGAGAGGAGGGATTTAGAACTAGAAAATATATCAGGACAAATCAAACACTTGAGATTCGAACCAATCAACAAATGATAGCCTTACTGAAGTAACAAAGAGAAAAAATAGCAAATTGGTTTGCTCAAGTGTAAATATTTTTGGTTTCAAGGATGATTTTCAAGAATCAGATGATCAGATGTAAGATTATACATTCCTATGGTGGTCCAAAAAGCAGAATCTCAAATATCAGATTGGGTTCTAGACATAGAAGAAAATTTGACTACTAGATTGTTCCTAGAACGGCTCCAATGACTTCTAATATGTAGCTCACACTCATACTCTTTTGAAACTTTGGAAAAGGTGTGAGAGCAGCCCGGGGCCACCTAGTCATGGAATTTTAAAGGTATTCAATTATTGTAACTTTTGATCTTTAGCAAGGAAGCTACAGAGTTCAGATGAACATTAAATACATTTGTCTGCCAATTCTAGGACATTCCAGACACAGCCTTCTGCAGGACCTATCCATTGTTGAAGGTTAACTACAGGGAGACAACCTGTTTCTACAATTCATTTAAATCACCAGTAGATTCTCTTGAAAAATTATGATAAATACATTTTGTACTTGGTTTCCCTTACAGAATCATTGCTTATGTATAAAATAGAGAACAGCATACAGAGCGGCTTGCCCCTAAGTACCCTGGTCCCAAAATTTGCTTTTAAAAATTTGAAGTTATTCAATGGAAGGAATGATAGCTTTGGTAGAAAAAGACTAAAAGAAGAAAAAACAGTTGTGTCTTATGCCTATGTCAGTTCAAAAATGTTGCCTATGTATATTAGTTGCTCAAAACATTGGTGCAAATTATAAGGATTCAGCATATTTGGATTACTATAACAATAAACGTACACCTATTTTACTAGCCCTACGCTGATAGCATTAACAAAATCAGCAACATATACATGTTAGGGTTTAGTAAATTTAATATGTATTTTTATTTCCCTTTACAATTTTTACTTCTCTGACTTTAAACTATTGTGCCAAACATGCACTTTCTTTTTCCAGCCATACCACCTGTGAAACCTGGGGTAGTTAGTTCTCCTTTCCAAACTTTCAGCGGCAGTTCAATACACTCTTACTTAATGCTCTAAACAGACGTCTGTTGGTCAAATGGTGGTATCACAATTTGACACGTGATTTATTTCTCAATTCTTAGATGTTCCAAAGTTCTTCTATCCCTATGACAAGCACAATATTTATAATATAATACAACCATGCAAAACTGCTTAATGATTGATATCAACAACTATTTTTTGCTTCTAGTGGATTGTTCTGAAAATGCTCCCATACACATGCACCATGCACATCATGGTAAAGTCAGAATAGCCTGAGGGATATCCAAAAACCTTTCCATAAAGTCTGTTCTTGATTGCATCAAAATTAGATGAGCCTGCAAATCCTCATTCGTCTGCCCGAATTGGGATATCCTTTCAATGAAATATTTTCATGAGGATAGGCAATGTAAATCATTCATATGTTTTGCCAAAGGAAGCAAGTGAAACTGACCCCATTGTATTTTGCATATTGGCTTCCTACAGATGATAGAGATACATTTTCTTTTAAATCCTGTCCCCACATAGCTAAAGCTGTCTACCTTCTCTAGTGGAGAGTTAAATTAACAGATTGGCAGCTGACACACAACCGTTTGACCATATTAAAACTTTGCTATTGCTTACATTATTTCTGAAGCCCCTGAGACAACATACGTATCAAACACAGCCAATTGCTATATCCAACCGGTGTCAATTCTTAATAGCAGCGTCATTTGCTTGTAATATTATAAATCTGTTTGGCTGATCTGATGCATTCATCTAGAATTCACATAAATGAGAATTAGGCCTTTAATGAAAAGGTATAAGAAACTTGATGGCATGCATAGATGTAGAAAACAACCTTCAGCAACCTTCGGCTCTTCACCCATTAGCCCACTAACAGGGGAGAAAGATCCTACCATTTTCCATTTCTAGTTCTACTCAAAAATCAAAGAACGTGAAATGCTTCCTATAGTTCATTTCCTGAAAGTTACTTCATGATCAATGAATGCTAAGAAGAAACAGTCTTTGTGATGGCTAACATATTATATAAACAGACCACAACATAAAATGTTTATTCTTTTTTTACAAACCCTTTCCATATGCCTTGTGGCTGAGCAAGAGAAACATTCCAGTGATGTATACCTTTAAACATGTTTGAGAAAACATTTTCCTTAGCATCTAATGATGTTTGGCTGCTTCTGAAATGCTAGTAGCTTGCACTCTTACACAAAAGATTTTTTGAGAGTGAAGCATTTTACTCCAGCTGAAACAACATCTAGGAGTTCATCATAAAACATATGCAGATATACCTCTTCTAGCAATTAAAATTTCCAGGCAGGACACATAGAAACAAAAAGCATTCATTATTAATATGTGATATCTCTTTGTGGCATATTTGATAAGAGTAACTAGAAAGAACATTCTTTCCACCATGGATTCAACCCAGAAACGCAGCTACAAGTCTGAGACAAGAATACTGTGGTCATCTCCCCTAAAAAGTCTCACAGCACAGGAAATGCAAGAATTGCAACATACCATTTTAAGATTTCTATTGTTCACCCTGCTGTGTGATTGTGTTCTGTAGTGCTGCATGCCTGTTATCTAAACAAGATGGAGTCAGATAGGTTTCTTAAGTGCAGTCTACATGTTCACACAGAAGCTCCTGTGAAGACACTGAATGTTTGGTGCACAGCCTCTGTCTTTTAGGCGGCAGGGTGCCAAACATTTTTGTTTTACTCAAACAAACTTTCAAAGCAGGAGTTTGTTGAAAAAACAGAACAATTAATGGCCACTGTGAGAGTTTTCTTGCAGTAGGTGGGGGCCATTCTTTTTTTTTATCGTCAAGACTGCCAGGCTTTACCTAGAGGGAACAGGCAGAAATAAAGGACATCAAACAGTCTGCTCTAAATAGTGCAGGAAGTCTGATGCCCTTACTCTGAGGGCCCATACTTCATCAGGCCATCGGAGTACATTTTCTGCTAGCAGAGACACTGTGTGAAAACACCACATTCCAATCTAAGCAATAGTAGGTAAAGTCTTCAGGTTTTCAACATATGTATGTTAATTTAATTTTTTAAGTTATTTTTAATGTTGTTATTGTATTTTTTTGTAAACTGTTTAAATATTGTTTTCTATTTTGAAAGTATATATATATATATATATATATATATATGAAGTAAACTCGCATTCACTTCTGCCTTGCCACCAGAAATAACGAGCGAGGACCCAGCGATAAGTGCATATATCCTTTTACTTTATTCCAACCATTTGTCCGCCATGACGCGTTTCGGCCGAATAATCGGCCTTGATCACATGACCTATATATATACATGACCCTATGTATATATATTACCTACTGGCTATCGCCAGTAGGTAGTTATAGTTAGGACCTAGTTTCCATAGGAAGAGCATGTTTTGTTTTGCCAATAACTTTAGAGCCGTTTGATGAATCTTCACAAAACTAATATGATGCTCACTTCAGCTGGTGTCTGGAAAGTTTCAGGGTGATCCGTGAAGCGGGGGCCGAGGAAAAGGGGGGTCCCAAAACGCATTTTCCCCATGTTAATTCCCATAGGGCTTTTGAAGGGGAAACATCTAATACAACGTAGTGCCTTTACAACACAGTCAGTTCCATTACAATGCAAGTCATTACAACGGCTTGCTTTAAGGAATGTGGTGTTGGACTGGTGTTGGATTTTAAGTCCAACACCTTCCTTACTGATGCACTGACTGGAGTTGGAATAGTAATTTAAACTATTCCAAAGTCCTGTGCTTCCCTAAAGCAAGTCGTTGTAATGACTTGCATTGTAATGGAACTCATGGTAACGACACAGTCATGGTATTGACTGCATTCTTAGGCCATGTGTTGTTTTGGCATGCGTGGTAACAGATGCTATTCCTTTTGAACATGCCCACAGCCCGAACAACTGTACGAAATTGCACCAAATTTGGCAGAAAGCTGAATCTTGGTCCAGAGGAGTGTCTATTTGTGATTTGCTGTAAATCTGTTCAGTAGTTTTAAAGATATTATCCAAATCAAAATTTGCATATCTAGGGACGCGGATCCTCTGTGGATCCGACAGTCCCCGTGATGAAATCTGATTGGCTGCCAACACTTCAACCAGGAAGTGTTGGCAGCCATCATGGGACTCAGCTTCATCCTTGTCCCAAATAAAACATTAAAAAAATAAGTAGGGGGCAGAGTAGGAATACCCTGACCCCGTAGCCCCGGTCAGTGATGTCATCATTGATGTCACTGACCGTGTTATGAGTGATGTTATATGTGAGGTCATAAGCAGAGCATCACGGGGGCATAATTTATAGTATTAAAAGATATAATGGTATTATTAGGTGGAACTAGATACAAGCCAGCTTCCGTAGTTCATGAATACCCTTTATTCCAGAGTCTCCTCATAGTGGCTTGGTAAAGATGGGCTAACAGACAAAATAACACAGCTTACTTCAGTGGTAAAGTAAACAAGTTAAAACAGTTACGTTGAAGTACCCTAGAAATTGGGGAAACAATTTGTGGTTGTTCCCAATAGATACAGCAAACTTTTAGAGGACTATTGCTTGTAGCTGGCTAGTCACCATCTTGATTTTTTACTTGGCAGAAGAAAGAGCATGTGCAGGGGTTTCAAGCGAATGGATGACTCATTCTTATAACAAAAGTACACATTGGTTGAGCGTCATAACACTTTCAAACACTTTCAAAATTCAGTAACCCAACTGATATGTAGAGAATAATGGAGCCAATGCTTCTTGTCTTAAAACAACCAGACTCATTCAATAACACCACTCAATGGGACCGTGGGAAAGCGGCGAATACCCAGAGTTTCACTCACGCTCAGAAAAAGGGAAGAACTCACTTCTACTTAGTCATATGTGGATTTTTGTGGCCTTTCCTTGGTACACTGCTAGCCCAATCACTGAGGCATGGACCCTGTTTATCATGGAGCAGGCAAACACAGGGTCAAGTCAAGGGGACAGTGCATTGTCATCAACAGATACAGCACTCAGTATCTCCAATATGTCCTCAACCCTCTCGTGAAAGTAGAGTTCCTTTGTTTTTACAAGGCCACCTGGGTGTCAAGATATTGTGGCCTCAATGTTGTCCTTCAGACAAGCTTCAGTCAGGTGGACTTTGTGATTGTCATAGTGGTCAATACAACTACTCTATTCTTCAGGACAATACAGCACTGTGCAGGAAGGTATGCCACCTTCAAATACCATATCCCTAACTAATTGGAGCAGAACTAATGTTTGTGAGATACTGTCTAGGTGATCTATACTACTTAAAAGCTTGTAGAATCAAATTGTCAAGAAAAGATGGATTAAAATGTTTCAGCCAGACCTACGAAATAGAGCTGGATAGTTGCTTGTCAAGTATGGACAGATATTGGGAGGGGATTGCATAGAATGCAAAACAATGTAGAGCATATTCCCCCAGGGAAAGCTTATGAACATGTAATGCAGTCTAGAATGTCCATACACTGCATGTTATGATGTACGCTATTGAAAACCCTCAGAACCAAGGGAACAGGGTTTGAAAGACAAGAAAAACTGACTATTCCCTTAGGTACAACTATAAATAACTATATGGACCATAGGTTAACTGCAAAATAAAAATGAAACCAATATACAAAAACAAATATTTATTAAAAGTTGACATTGATATATAAAAATCATCTCAACATAAATTACAAGACATAAACAACATGATTTCCCAAAAATATATATAATCACATATATGCCACACTCTTTCTTATCACAGATCATATGATGATAAACACTTATATTGTTTTTTTTAATTTCAAAAACAACATGTTAGACAAAAAATGAACCTTTATATTCGTCGGCCACTTTCGGTGAATTATAATGCTTTGAAACCACCTTCTTCAGGATTTAAAATGATTTTTCGATCTTCAAATTAAAAATGTATATGTTGTTCCAAATAAGAGATTTGCCAAAATGTTTGCCTAAAAACAAACATAAACGCAACATATTAAACACATTTATATAATATTAAATGCAATTTACTGTCACACTTTTTGCACAGAAACCAAAGGAAGCACATAAAGGGGTCGATTCCGATTCGGGCCGGAAATTTCTCCGACCGAGCCGGACCCGGAGAGATTTCTGACCGAATCGGACCCGTGCAGTCCGACCGAACGAGTACGATGCATCGTACTTACCCGGCCGGGGAACGTCTCCATTGCGCGGTGCGAGTCGAGTCCGAGCGAGTTGGTCGGTGCGGTTCGAGCCGGGAACGAGTCGGTCGGAGCGGTCGGGACGCCCGGACGAGTCGGTCGGCGATTCGCATCGTACTCGCTCGGCCGGACCCGCGTACGATTCGGTCGGGAAACAGGGCTCCGAATCGGATCCGGTAAAGCCGAATCCGATTCGGAGCCCTACCGGCCGAGATCGGAATCGGCCCCATAGTCTACTATTGAATACTAAAATAGAATCCCAATTAAGTTCCAAAAAAAATGGTGGTTAAGTGAAGCCAAAAAGGTCGATAGGCCATTACTAATGTGTACTAACTGTTACATAGAATTAATCAGAACTCTATAGTAATCAGTTCCAATGGTCTATGATACGAAATTCTTTATAATCTTATGGTGCCTCATTTGATGTATTATTGGTCTTAAAGTGCTCACACTTAAACTTATCAGGCACTTACCCAACACCTCAACTACCAAATATCAAATCTGCAACATTACCTTCACTGTTTAGAACAACCACACACTGAAAAGTCAAAGGTGGTACTTCTCAGAGTGTCAGGACAACACCTTTCAAAGTATGAAGACCTGGAAAATTAATATATTCCTAATTAAAAGGAACAAAATAGGAGGCTCAGATTAATCAAGGATCCTTAAATATTATAATCTGAGGCTCAACTTAATGCAAATGTACTGCATTGGCATTCAATGTGTTTTTTTATTTAAGGCCCCCACCAACTAGGATTCACCAATTTAAGGCTACATAAATACAAACATAAATACATAAAGCTATATAGAGCTTAAACTGAGTTGCCCACAGATTATAATCACAACCCATCTTGTAATGTTTTTTTATAATACCTTTAGCATCCAGTTTGCTTTTGGCTACATAGGCAGATGGAGAAAATATTAAACATTAGGTACATTTTGAGGGAAGCATCCTTTAAAACAACTCCTATGCTAGGAATATACAAGTAAAAAACCTTCACTTAAAACAAATATTAATGCCCTTCAAATTAATCTGTCCGCTTGTCACATATCTGACTTGTTGAAACCAAATTTACTGTCTTCCAAACAAGTGTTTGACACTTGAACCATTACCAATCATTCCTATAATGATAAAATACCCCAATATCACTCAAACAAAAAAACGTATATGCCCTTCATATCCAGCCACTCTTCATTGCATATTCTCACCTGCTAGAACTGAAAACCACCTTCAAAGCTGTGTATTTGTGCAATAAAGACAGAATTGACTACACAGTCCTATGCATATGCTCAACACTCTCCGTTAACCAGGCTTACCTGGGCAGTGTCAGCCTCCTTGTTAAGCTCTGGAGTGAGAACCTTAAATCAATAGAAACTCCACAGGTCTCATGTTAGAGGTATTCTGACATCAGACCCCTACATCTCACCAGCTGCCATATTAAAATGGTCACAAACGGGATAAATCTTCACATATCCAAAATAGCCAGCACTCCCTTCAGCTGCAAACTGACGATCTCAATCCCAAATCACCCTACGCGTACTGGCAACACCTCTGCGACCATCTACACCAACGGTACAGTCATGATCCAAGCCAACAACGACAACCTAGACGCATTTGACTCCCTCTTCCCTTCGCTACACAACACCCTCACTCGCTCACGCCACTCCCTCCTGAGCAACTCCCTATCCCCCGACAGACTGACTCTCCTGGAGAACTCACAAATGAATCCCAAGACCCATGCCAACAACACCAATTTGCCCCCGGACACCAACCTCTCCTCCCACTACCCCTCCCTGACGCGCACAATACATACCTCCCTTCCAGACCAAACTGGGGTTACGTCTCAGATGAGACTCTCCAACCCCCTGCCGACCGACACCTACCCCCCTCCCCAAAATACTATTCCCTACAAACAACTAATGGACCTGACCCTCAGTTGATGACTCCAAACTTTCTCCCTCTACCTGCATGCAAGAGGTGGCCGCTTGAATCACGACGTGATTTTCCACACCTCATGTCCAAGGCCATCCACAGGGACAACACAGGCAAATCCAACACTAAAAGCCAATCTCGCAATGACATGCTCTCTCCTTCCCTGGTCGACCTCGCCCACGACAGCCAAATCCCAGATGCCCCCACCCCCTCCTCTATGGAGACGACTCAGAGACTGGCTAGGCTGGAAAGCCAACTAGAAATTGTAATACTGGGCCTCAACAAAATTTTACTGAACCTAACCACACCCCTAGAGTCCAGCCAATGCCCACACCCTACACCCACAATTACCTACAATAAACACTCAAGGCCTCCCAAGGCACAACGGCACAACTGGAACACAACCCCCCTCTTGAACCAGACATTGAGACCCAAAAGAACAAGAGCCGCAATGTCCATGAGAGAGGCGATGGATCTTGCCTCCTTGTATGACACATCCTCTACTGTCACCCCAAGCTCCAAGATCCAGGTTATCACTGGACTTGGTAGAGACCGCCCCCCCACCCAGAATGTCAAGACCCCCAGCCTTCCTCATCAATATTCCCAGGGCCTCCCTAAAAAATAAACTCAACAACGAGGGGACCTCCACCAACTGCATGCTCATTAACTGTAGATCTACCACCAAACATGCAACAGTACTGGCAGAAACCATCCTTACCCATGACATAGACATCACGTTCATCACTGAAACATGGCTGAATGAGCGCTCTTCCCCAACCATTGACATGCTTGTGCCCCCGGCTTCGTAATCATCAATAAAGACAGAAAAGACCAGCGAGGAAGGGGTATTGCTATCATACACAAGAGCAAAATCGCCGTAACGGAAACTGACTCCTTCAAATACAACTCATTTGAATGCTTAACTGCCACCATTAAGATGAGGGACAACAAAACACTATTCTGCCATCTCCTCTACCACCCGCCAGGCAACACCACCTCATTCGGAGAACACCTCTCCGACTTGATAACTCACTGCTCACTCCGGGATTCCGACAACATAATTCTAGGTGACCTCAACCTACACTGGAATGAGGAAAACAACTTGCTGATCCAAACCTTAAACGAGCTTCTACACAACAACAACCTTACCCAACACTGCACAGAGCAAACCCATACCAGAGGCACAATCCTGGATGCCAATATTGCTCAAGTAGATACAGTCACTATTGACCACATCCTGCCTGTTGACTGGTCCGACCACCATATCATTCTATTCCACATCAACCAAACAATCCAATGCCTGCCCTGTACACAAGAACCCCCCCACTGGGGAAGAAACCTAAGTCAGATTCCCCTTGCTGACCTGGAAGAAAGGGTAAGCTCACTCCTTCCCATCACCACAGGCGACCTCTCCACAACAGAACTCACCTCACACTACAATACAACAATGGCTTCCATTCTGAACCAAATAGCCGCCTTGAAACGAAAAAGAGTCAGGAACACTCCATCTAGATCTTGGTTCAACACAGATATAAACTCAGAAAGAAGACAACTAAGAGCTGCAGAAAGACTCTGGCGGAACAACCCGTCCACAATCCACCTTGATCAACTCAAAACAACACGCAGGAAATATAAAAAACACATCAAGAACGAAAAAACTTCCTTTTTCTGTAATGCTCTAGACAATGCAAAGAATAGGCCCAGAGAACTCTTCAATCTCATTAAACAACAAACCTCCAAGCCCCCTTCATCCTCAGTTCAGGACTCCAAAGACCTCTGTGATAACTTTGCCAATTTCTTTAATGACATA